>OY660866.1:13772500-14355075 GCA_962446985.1 Xyrichtys novacula | reverse complement strand
AACGTCCAAGAGACTCGGGAGTTGGTTCATTGCACTCCAGAATTTAATCCCTAGCTCCAAGCCCCATGCACCCCTATGGAAAAATCAAATTTTTTAGGAATGTCCTGTAGACTCCAACACTCAGAAAAACTCTAGCTCCAAGCTCCAACCCTACTTAGCTCCAACACTAACGAACCTTAACCCTAGTCCTAGAGACTCGGGAGTTGGTTCAGTGCACTCAGAAAAATCCTAGCTCCAAGCCCAACCCTAACAGAGTCCTAGCTCCAACACTAACCCTAACTCCAACCCTAACCCTAACCCTAACCCTAGCTCCAACCCTAACCCTAACCATAACCCTAACCCATGCATTCCTATGGGAAAAAAAATCAAATTTTTTTAGGAATGTCCTAGAGACTCGGGAGTTGGTTCAGTGCACCCAGAAAAATCCTAGCTCCAAGCCCAACCCTAACCCTAGCTCCAACACTAACCCTAACTCCAACCCTAACCCTAACCCTAACCCTAGCTCCAACCCTAACCCTAACCCTAACCCATGCATTCCTATGGGAAAAAAATCAAATTTTTTTTAGGAATGTCCCTAGAGACTCGGGAGTTGGTTCAGTGCACTCAGAAAAAAATCCTAGCTCCAAGCCCAACCCTAACCCTAGCTCCAACACTAACCCTAACTCCAACCCTAACCCTAACCCTAACCCTAGCTCCAACCCTAACCCTAACCCTAACCCATGCATTCCTATGGGAAAAATCAAATTTTTTTAGGAACGTCCTAGAGACTCGGGAGTTGGTTCAGTGCACTCAGAAAAATCCTAGCTCCAAGCCCAACCCTAACCCTAGCTCCAACACTAACCCTAACTCCAACCCTAACCCTAACCCTAACCCTCCTAGCTCCAACCCTAACCCTAACCATAACCCTAACCCATGCATTCCTATGGGAAAAAATCAAATTTTTTTAGGAATGTCCTAGAGACTCGGGAGTTGGTTCAGTGCACTCAGAAAAATCCTAGCTCCAAGCCCAACCCTAACCCTAGCTCCAACACTAACCCTAACTCCAACCCTAACCCTAACCCTAACCCTGCAAGCTCTTGGGCAACCCTAACCCTAACCCTAACCCATGCATTCCTATGGGAAAAAAATCAAATTTTTTTAGGAACGTCCTAGAGACTCCTCATGGCCTGCAACTCAGACTCCCTTAGCAAAACCCTATCCTATCCAAATTTTTTGCCCTAGACGTCCTAGAGACCTAAGCTCATCCAACCTAACTACCCTAACCCTAACTCACTAACCCTAACTCCTCCAACCCTAACCCACCTAGCCTCCAACCCTGGCCCTAACCCCAACCCATGCATTCCTATGGGAAAATCAAATTTTTTTTAGGAACGTGTCCTAGAGACTCGGAGTTGGTTCATTGCACTCAGAAAAATCCTAGCTCCAAGCCCAACCCTAGACCCTAGCTCCAACACCTAACTCCTAACTCCAACCCTGTTCTCTAACCCTAACCTCTACCCAAAAAACTTAACTTCTAACCCTAACCCTATGCCCAATACTAACTCCTATCCCCAAATTTTAACCCTGGAAGACTAGAGACCTTGGCCTGTCTCTCTAACTCCACGAATCAAATTTTTTCCAGAATTCCGCTAGCTCCAACACCCTACCCAACAATTCCAACCCTAATTCTCAACTCCCAACCAACTCCTAACCCCAACCCTAAATTTATTCCTAGGGGACCCCAACCCATTTAAATCAAATTTTTTTAATGTCCTAGAGACTGTCCATAGAGACTCAGAAAAGTTGTTCCTAGCCCACTCCAACCCTAACCTCAACTGTCCTAATCCCCACCCTAACCCTAACCCTAACCCCAACCTTGCACCCTATGCCACAAATTTAAAAAAATCAAATTTTTTAGGAATGTCCTAGAGACTCGGGAGCTGGTTCACCCTAAGCCCTCAGAAAAATCCTAAGCTCCCTAGGGCAACAAATTTTTTAGGAATAACCCTAACTCCAACCCTAACCCTAACCCTAACCCTAGCTCCAACCCTAACCCTAACCCCTAACCATGCATTCCTATGGGAAAAAAATCAAATTTTTTTTTAGAATGTCCTAGACTCGGTTCTAGACTCAGCTACCAAGCCCAACCCTAACTAGGCTCCAACACTAACTCCTAACTCCAACCCTAACCTACCCTAACCCTAACCCTAACCCCGCTTCCAAAAATTCATAAAAATAATTTCCTTTTTTTCCCATGGAATGCAATGGGATTAGGTTATGGTTATTAGAAACCTAGAGACTGGAGTTGGAGTTCAGTTACGGACCCAAGCCCAACCCTAACTCCTAGCTCCAACACTAACCCTAACTCCACCCTAACCCTAACCCTACTCCACCCTAACCATAATAACCCATGCATTCCCATGCAAATCATTTTTTAGGAATGTCCTAGAGACTCGGGAGTTAGGGTTCAGTGTTGGAGCTAGAAAAAATCCTGGGCTCCAGGCCCCTAGGATTTTTCTAGCTCCAACCCTAACCAACTCCCTAACCTCTAGGACATTCCTAAAAAAATTTGAGTTTTTCCCATAGGAATGCATGGGTTAGGGTTAGGGTTAGGGTTGGAGCTAGGGTTAGGGTTAGGGTTAGGGTTGGAGTTAGGGTTAGTGTTGGAGCTAGGGTTAGGGTTGGGCTTGGAGCTAGGATTTTTCTGAGTGCACTGAACCAACTCCCGAGTCTCTAGGACATTCCTAAAAAAATTTGATTTTTCCCATAGGAATGCATGGGTTAGGGTTATGGTTAGGGTTAGGGTTGGAGCTAGGGTTAGGGTTAGGGTTAGGGTTGGAGTTAGGGTTAGTGTTGGAGCTAGGGTTAGGGTTGGGCTTGGAGCTAGGATTTTTCTGAGTGCACTGAACCAACTCCCGAGTCTCTAGGACATTCCTAAAAAAATTTGATTTTTTCCCATAGGAATGCATGGGTTAGGGTTATGGTTAGGGTTAGGGTTGGAGCTAGGGTTAGGGTTAGGGTTAGGGTTGGAGTTAGGGTTAGTGTTGGAGCTAGGGTTAGGGTTGGGCTTGGAGCTAGGATTTTTCTGAGTGCACTGAACCAACTCCCGAGTCTCTAGGACATTCCTAAAAAAATTTGATTTTTTCCCATAGGAATGCATGGGTTAGGGTTATGGTTAGGGTTAGGGTTGGAGCTAGGGTTAGGGTTAGGGTTAGGGTTGGAGTTAGGGTTAGTGTTGGAGCTAGGGTTAGGGTTGGGCTTGGAGCTAGGATTTTTCTGAGTGCACTGAACCAACTCCCGAGTCTCTAGGACATTCCTAAAAAAATTTGATTTTTTCCCATAGGAATGCATGGGTTAGGGTTATGGTTAGGGTTAGGGTTGGAGCTAGGGTTAGGGTTAGGGTTAGGGTTGGAGTTAGGGTTAGTGTTGGAGCTAGGGTTAGGGTTGGGCTTGGAGCTAGGATTTTTCTGAGTGCACTGAACCAACTCCCGAGTCTCTAGGACGTTCCTAAAAAAATTTGATTTTTTCCCATAGGAATGCATGGGTTAGGGTTAGGGTTAGGGTTGGAGCTAGGGTTAGGGTTAGGGTTAGGGTTGGAGTTAGGGTTAGTGTTGGAGCTCAGGGTTGGGCTTGGAGCTAGGATTTTTCTGAGTGCACTGAACCAACTCCCGAGTCTCTAGGACATTCCTAAAAAATTTGATTTTTTCCCATAGGAATGCATGGGTTAGGGTTAGGGTTAGGGTTGGAGCTAGGGTTAGGGTTAGGGTTAGGGTTGGAGTTAGGGTTAGTGTTGGAGCTAGGGTTAGGGTTGGGCTTGGAGCTAGGATTTTTCTGAGTGCACTGAACCAACTCCCGAGTCTCTAGGACATTCCTAAAAAAATTTGATTTTTTCCCATAGGAATGCATGGGTTAGGGTTATGGTTAGGGTTAGGGTTGGAGCTAGGGTTAGGGTTAGGGTTAGGGTTGGAGTTAGGGTTAGTGTTGGAGCTAGGGTTAGGGTTGGGCTTGGAGCTAGGATTTTTCTGAGTGCACTGAACCAACTCCCGAGTCTCTAGGACATTCCTAAAAAATTTGATTTTTTCCCATAGGAATGCATGGGTTAGGGTTATGGTTAGGGTTAGGGTTGGAGCTAGGGTTAGGGTTAGGGTTAGGGTTGGAGTTAGGGTTAGTGTTGGAGCTAGGGTTAGGGTTGGGCTTGGAGCTAGGATTTTTCTGAGTGCACTGAACCAACTCCCGAGTCTCTAGGACATTCCTAAAAAAATTTGATTTTTTCCCATAGGAATGCATGGGTTAGGTTATGGTTAGGGTTAGGGTTGGAGCTAGGGTTAGGGTTAGGGTTAGGGTTGGAGTTAGGGTTAGTGTTGGAGCTAGGGTTAGGGTTGGGCTTGGAGCTAGGATTTTTCTGAGTGCACTGAACCAACTCCCGAGTCTCTAGGACATTCCTAAAAAAATTTGATTTTTTCCCATAGGAATGCATGGGTTAGGGTTATGGTTAGGGTTAGGGTTGGAGCTAGGGTTAGGGTTAGGGTTAGGGTTGGAGTTAGGGTTAGTGTTGGAGCTAGGGTTAGGGTTGGGCTTGGAGCTAGGATTTTTCTGAGTGCACTGAACCAACTCCCGAGTCTCTAGGACATTCCTAAAAAAATTTGATTTTTTCCCATAGGAATGCATGGGTTAGGGTTAGGGTTAGGGTTGGAGCTAGGGTTAGGGTTAGGGTTAGGGTTGGAGTTAGGGTTAGTGTTGGAGCTAGGGTTAGGGTTGGGCTTGGAGCTAGGATTTTTCTGAGTGCACTGAACCAACTCCCGAGTCTCTAGGACATTCCTAAAAAAATTTGATTTTTTCCCATAGGAATGCATGGGTTAGGGTTAGGGTTAGGAGCTAGGGTTAGGGTTAGGGTTAGGGTTGGAGTTAGGGTTAGTGTTGGAGCTAGGGTTAGGGTTGGGCTTGGAGCTAGGATTTTTCTGAGTGCACTGAACCAACTCCCGAGTCTCTAGGACATTCCTAAAAAATTTGATTTTTTCCCATAGGAATGCATGGGTTAGGGTTATGGTTAGGGTTAGGGTTGGAGCTAGGGTTAGGGTTAGGGTTAGGGTTGGAGTTAGGGTTAGTGTTGGAGCTAGGGTTAGGGTTGGGCTTGGAGCTAGGATTTTTCTGAGTGCACTGAACCAACTCCCGAGTCTCTAGGACATTCCTAAAAAAATTTGATTTTTTCCCATAGGAATGCATGGGTTAGGGTTATGGTTAGGGTTAGGGTTGGAGCTAGGGTTAGGGTTAGGGTTAGGGTTGGAGTTAGGGTTAGTGTTGGAGCTAGGGTTAGGGTTGGGCTTGGAGCTAGGATTTTTCTGAGTGCACTGAACCAACTCCCGAGTCTCTAGGACGTTCCTAAAAAAATTTGATTTTTTCCCATAGGAATGCATGGGTTAGGGTTAGGGTTAGGGTTGGAGCTAGGGTTAGGGTTAGGGTTAGGGTTGGAGTTAGGGTTAGTGTTGGAGCTAGGGTTAGGGTTGGGCTTGGAGCTAGGATTTTTCTGAGTGCACTGAACCAACTCCCGAGTCTCTAGGACATTCCTAAAAAAATTTGATTTTTTCCCATAGGAATGCATGGTTAGGGTTATGGTTAGGGTTAGGGTTGGAGCTAGGGTTAGGGTTAGGGTTAGGGTTGGAGTTAGGGTTAGTGTTGGAGCTAGGGTTAGGGTTGGGCTTGGAGCTAGGATTTTTCTGAGTGCACTGAACCAACTCCCGAGTCTCTAGGACATTCCTAAAAAAATTTGATTTTTTCCCATAGGAATGCATGGGTTAGGGTTAGGGTTAGGGTTGGAGCTAGGGTTAGGGTTAGGGTTAGGGTTGGAGTTAGGGTTAGTGTTGGAGCTAGGGTTAGGGTTGGGCTTGGAGCTAGGATTTTTCTGAGTGCACTGAACCAACTCCCGAGTCTCTAGGACATTCCTAAAAAAATTTGATTTTTTCCCATAGGAATGCATGGGTTAGGGTTATGGTTAGGGTTAGGGTTGGAGCTAGGGTTAGGGTTAGGGTTAGGGTTGGAGTTAGGGTTAGTGTTGGAGCTAGGGTTAGGGTTGGGCTTGGAGCTAGGATTTTTCTGAGTGCACTGAACCAACTCCCGAGTCTCTAGGACATTCCTAAAAAAATTTGATTATTTCCCATAGGAATGCATGGGTTAGGGTTAGGGTTAGGGTTGGAGCTAGGGTTAGGGTTAGGGTTAGGGTTGGAGTTAGGGTTAGTGTTGGAGCTAGGGTTAGGGTTGGGCTTGGAGCTAGGATTTTTCTGAGTGCACTGAACCAACTCCCGAGTCTCTAGGATGTTCCTAAAAAAATTTGATTTTTTCCCATAGGAATGCATGGGTTAGGGTTATGGTTAGGGTTAGGGTTGGAGCTAGGGTTAGGGTTAGGGTTGGAGTTAGGGTTAGTGTTGGAGCTAGGGTTAGGGTTGGGCTTGGAGCTAGGATTTTTCTGAGTGCAATGAACCAACTCCCGAGTCTCTAGGACGTTCCTAAAAAATTTGATTTTTTCCCATAGGAATGCATGGGTTAGGGTTAGGGTTAGGGTTGGAGCTTGGGTTAGGGTTAGGGTTAGGGTTGGAGTTAGGGTTAGTGTTGGAGCTAGGGTTAGGGTTGGGCTTGGAGCTAGGATTTTTCTGAGTGCACTGAACCAACTCCCGAGTCTCTAGGACGTTCCTAAAAAAATTTGATTTTTTCCCATAGGAATGCATGGGTTAGGGTTAGGGTTAGGGTTGGAGCTAGGGTTAGGGTTAGGGTTAGGGTTGGAGTTAGGGTTAGTGTTGGAGCTAGGGTTAGGGTTGGGCTTGGAGCTAGGATTTTTCTGAGTGCACTGAACCAACTCCCGAGTCTCTAGGACATTCCTAAAAAAATTTGATTTTTTCCCATAGGAATGCATGGGTTAGGGTTAGGGTTAGGGTTGGAGCTAGGGTTAGGGTTAGGGTTAGGGTTGGAGTTAGGGTTAGTGTTGGAGCTAGGGTTAGGGTTGGGCTTGGAGCTAGGATTTTTCTGAGTGCACTGAACCAACTCCCGAGTCTCTAGGACATTCCTAAAAAAATTTGATTTTTTCCCATAGGAATGCATGGGTTAGGGTTATGGTTAGGGTTAGGGTTGGAGCTAGGGTTAGGGTTAGGGTTAGGGTTAGGGTTAGGGTTAGTTAGGTTAGTGTTGGAGCTAGGGTTAGGGTTGGGCTTGGAGCTAGGATTTTTCTGAGTGCACTGAACCAACTCCCGAGTCTCTAGGACATTCCTAAAAAAATTTGATTTTTTCCCATAGGAATGCATGGGTTAGGGTTAGGGTTAGGGTTGGAGCTAGGGTTAGGGTTAGGGTTAGGGTTGGAGTTAGGGTTAGTGTTGGAGCTAGGGTTAGGGTTGGGCTTGGAGCTAGGATTTTTCTGAGTGCACTGAACCAACTCCCGAGTCTCTAGGACGTTCCTAAAAAAATTTGATTTTTTCCCATAGGAATGCATGGGTTAGGGTTATGGTTAGGGTTAGGGTTGGAGCTAGGGTTAGGGTTAGGGTTAGGGTTGGAGTTAGGGTTAGTGTTGGAGCTAGGGTTAGGGTTGGGCTTGGAGCTAGGATTTTTCTGAGTGCACTGAACCAACTCCCGAGTCTCTAGGACGTTCCTAAAAAAATTTGATTTTTTCCCATAGGAATGCATGGGTTAGGGTTAGGGTTAGGGTTGGAGCTAGGGTTAGGGTTAGGGTTAGGGTTGGAGTTAGGGTTAGTGTTGGAGCTAGGGTTAGGGTTGGGCTTGGAGCTAGGATTTTTCTGAGTGCACTGAACCAACTCCCGAGTCTCTAGGACGTTCCTAAAAAAATTTGATTTTTTCCCATAGGAATGCATGGGTTAGGGTTAGGGTTAGGGTTGGAGCTAGGGTTAGGGTTAGGGTTAGGGTTGGAGTTAGGGTTAGTGTTGGAGCTAGGGTTAGGGTTGGGCTTGGAGCTAGGATTTTTCTGAGTGCACTGAACCAACTCCCGAGTCTCTAGGACGTTCCTAAAAAAATTTGATTTTTTCCCATAGGAATGCATGGGTTAGGGTTAGGGTTAGGGTTGGAGCTAGGGTTAGGGTTAGGGTTAGGGTTGGAGTTAGGGTTAGTGTTGGAGCTAGGGTTAGGGTTGGGCTTGGAGCTAGGATTTTTCTGAGTGCACTGAACCAACTCCCGAGTCTCTAGGACATTCCTAAAAAAATTTGATTTTTTCCCATAGGAATGCATGGTTTAGGGTTATGGTTAGGGTTAGGGTTGGAGCTAGGGTTAGGGTTAGGGTTAGGGTTGGAGTTAGGGTTAGTGTTGGAGCTAGGGTTAGGGTTGGGCTTGGAGCTAGGATTTTTCTGAGTGCAATGAACCAACTCCCGAGTCTCTAGGACATTCCTAAAAAAATTTGATTTTTTCCCATAGGAATGCATGGGTTAGGGTTAGGGTTAGGGTTGGAGCTAGGGTTAGGGTTAGGGTTAGGGTTGGAGTTAGGGTTAGTGTTGGAGCTAGGGTTAGGGTTGGGCTTGGAGCTAGGATTTTTCTGAGTGCACTGAACCAACTCCCGAGTCTCTAGGACATTCCTAAAAAAATTTGATTTTTTCCCATAGGAATGCATGGGTTAGGGTTATGGTTAGGGTTAGGGTTGGAGCTAGGGTTAGGGTTAGGGTTAGGGTTGGAGTTAGGGTTAGTGTTGGAGCTAGGGTTAGGGTTGGGCTTGGAGCTAGGATTTTTCTGAGTGCACTGAACCAACTCCCGAGTCTCTAGGACATTCCTAAAAAATTTGATTTTTTCCCATAGGAATGCATGGGTTAGGGTTAGGGTTAGGGATTGGAGCTAGGGTTAGGGTTGGGCTTGGAGCTAGGATTTTTCTGAGTGCACTGAACCAACTCCCGAGTCTCTAGGACGTTCCTAAAAAAATTTGATTTTTTCCCATAGGAATGCATGGGTTAGGGTTATGGTTAGGGTTAGGGTTGGAGCTAGGGTTAGGGTTAGGGTTAGGGTTGGAGTTAGGGTTAGTGTTGGAGCTAGGGTTAGGGTTGGGCTTGGAGCTAGGATTTTTCTGAGTGCAATGAACCAACTCCCGAGTCTCTAGGACGTTCCTAAAAAAATTTGATTTTTTCCCATAGGAATGCATGGGTTAGGGTTAGGGTTAGGGTTGGAGCTAGGGTTAGGGTTAGGGTTAGGGTTGGAGTTAGGGTTAGTGTTGGAGCTAGGGTTAGGGTTGGGCTTGGAGCTAGGATTTTTCTGAGTGCACTGAACCAACTCCCGAGTCTCTAGGACATTCCTAAAAAATTTGATTTTTTCCCATAGGAATGCATGGTTAGGGTTATGGTTAGGGTTAGGGTTGGAGCTAGGGTTAGGGTTAGGGTTAGGGTTGGAGTTAGGGTTAGTGTTGGAGCTAAGGGTTAGGGTTGGGCTTGGAGCTAGGATTTTTCTGAGTGCAATGAACCAACTCCCGAGTCTCTAGGACGTTCCCTAAAAAAATTTGATTTTTTCCCATAGGAATGCATGGGTTAGGGTTAGGGTTAGGGTTGGAGCTAGGGTTAGGGTTAGGGTTAGGGTTGGAGTTAGGGTTAGTGTTGGAGCTAGGGTTAGGGTTGGGCTTGGAGCTAGGATTTTTCTGAGTGCACTGAACCAACTCCCGAGTCTCTAGGACATTCCTAAAAAAATTTGATTTTTTCCCATAGGAATGCATGGGTTAGGGTTATGGTTAGGGTTAGGGTTGGAGCTAGGGTTAGGGTTAGGGTTAGGGTTGGAGTTAGGGTTAGTGTTGGAGCTAGGGTTAGGGTTGGGCTTGGAGCTAGGATTTTTCTGAGTGCACTGAACCAACTCCCGAGTCTCTAGGACATTCCTAAAAAAATTTGATTTTTTCCCATAGGAATGCATGGGTTAGGGTTATGGTTAGGGTTAGGGTTGGAGCTAGGGTTAGGGTTAGGGTTAGGGTTGGAGTTAGGGTTAGTGTTGGAGCTAGGGTTAGGGTTGGGCTTGGAGCTAGGATTTTTCTGAGTGCACTGAACCAACTCCCGAGTCTCTAGGACGTTCCTAAAAAAATTTGATTTTTTCCCATAGGAATGCATGGGTTAGGGTTAGGGTTAGGGTTGGAGCTAGGGTTAGGGTAGGGTTAGGGTTAGGGTTGGAGTTAGGGTTAGTGTTGGAGCTAGGGTTAGGGTTGGGCTTGGAGCTAGGATTTTTCTGAGTGCACTGAACCAACTCCCGAGTCTCTAGGACATTCCTAAAAAAATTTGATTTTTTCCCATAGGAATGCATGGGTTAGGGTTAGGGTTAGGGTTGGAGCTAGGGTTAGGGTTAGGGTTAGGGTTGGAGTTAGGGTTAGTGTTGGAGCTAGGGTTAGGGTTGGGCTTGGAGCTAGGATTTTTCTGAGTGCACTGAACCAACTCCCGAGTCTCTAGGACGTTCCTAAAAAAATTTGATTTTTTCCCATAGGAATGCATGGGTTAGGGTTAGGGTTAGGGTTGGAGCTAGGGTTAGGGTTAGGGTTAGGGTTGGAGTTAGGGTTAGTGTTGGAGCTAGGGTTAGGGTTGGGCTTGGAGCTAGGATTTTTCTGAGTGCACTGAACCAACTCCCGAGTCTCTAGGACATTCCTAAAAAATTTGATTTTTTCCCATAGGAATGCATGGGTTAGGGTTAGGGATAGGGTTGGAGCTAGGGTTAGGGTTAGGGTTAGGGTTAGGGTTGGAGCTAGGGTTAGGGTTAGGGTTAGGGTTGGAGTTAGGGTTAGTGTTGGAGCTAGGGTTAGGGTTGGGCTTGGAGCTAGGATTTTTCTGAGTGCAATGAACCAACTCCCGAGTCTCTAGGACGTTCCTAAAAAAATTTGATTTTTTCCCATAGGAATGCATGGGTTAGGGTTAGGGTTAGGGTTGGAGCTAGGGTTAGGGTTAGGGTTAGGGTTGGAGTTAGGGTTAGTGTTGGAGCTAGGGTTAGGGTTGGGCTTGGAGCTAGGATTTGTCTGAGTGCACTGAACCAACTCCCGAGTCTCTAGGACATTCCTAAAAAAATTTGATTTTTTCCCATAGGAATGCATGGGTTAGGGTTATGGTTAGGGTTAGGGTTGGAGCTAGGGTTAGGGTTAGGGTTAGGGTTGGAGTTAGGGTTAGTGTTGGAGCTAGGGTTAGGGTTGGGCTTGGAGCTAGGATTTTTCTGAGTGCACTGAACCAACTCCCGAGTCTCTAGGACGTTCCTAAAAAAATTTGATTTTTTCCCATAGGAATGCATGGGTTAGGGTTAGGGTTAGGGTTGGAGCTAGGGTTAGGGTTAGGGTTAGGGTTGGAGTTAGGGTTAGTGTTGGAGCTAGGGTTAGGGTTGGGCTTGGAGCTAGGATTTTTCTGAGTGCACTGAACCAACTCCCGAGTCTCTAGGACATTCCTAAAAAAATTTGATTTTTTCCCATAGGAATGCATGGGTTAGGGTTATGGGTTAGGGTTAGGGTTGGAGCTAGGGTTAGGGTTAGGGTTAGGGTTGGAGTTAGGGTTAGTGTTGGAGCTAGGGTTAGGGTTGGGCTTGGAGCTAGGATTTTTCTGAGTGCACTGAACCAACTCCCGAGTCTCTAGGACATTCCTAAAAAAATTTGATTTTTTCCCATAGGAATGCATGGGTTAGGGTTAGGGTTAGGGTTGGAGCTAGGGTTAGGGTTAGGGTTAGGGTTGGAGTTAGGGTTAGTGTTGGAGCTAGGGTTAGGGTTGGGCTTGGAGCTAGGATTTTTCTGAGTGCACTGAACCAACTCCCGAGTCTCTAGGACATTCCTAAAAAAATTTGATTTTTTCCCATAGGAATGCATGGGTTAGGGTTAGGGTTAGGGTTGGAGCTAGGGTTAGGGTTAGGGTTAGGGTTGGAGTTAGGGTTAGTGTTGGAGCTAGGGTTAGGGTTGGGCTTGGAGCTAGGATTTTTCTGAGTGCACTGAACCAACTCCCGAGTCTCTAGGACATTCCTAAAAAAATTTGATTTTTTCCCATAGGAATGCATGGGTTAGGGTTATGGTTAGGGTTAGGGTTGGAGCTAGGGTTAGGGTTAGGGTTAGGGTTGGAGTTAGGGTTAGTGTTGGAGCTAGGGTTAGGGTTGGGCTTGGAGCTAGGATTTTTCTGAGTGCACTGAACCAACTCCCGAGTCTCTAGGACATTCCTAAAAAAATTTGATTTTTTCCCATAGGAATGCATGGGTTAGGGTTATGGTTAGGGTTAGGGTTGGAGCTAGGGTTAGGGTTAGGGTTAGGGTTGGAGTTAGGGTTAGTGTTGGAGCTAGGGTTAGGGTTGGGCTTGGAGCTAGGATTTTTCTGAGTGCACTGAACCAACTCCCGAGTCTCTAGGACATTCCTAAAAAAATTTGATTTTTTCCCATAGGAATGCATGGGTTAGGGTTATGGTTAGGGTTAGGGTTGGAGCTAGGGTTAGGGTTAGGGTTAGGGTTGGAGTTAGGGTTAGTGTTGGAGCTAGGGTTAGGGTTGGGCTTGGAGCTAGGATTTTTCTGAGTGCACTGAACCAACTCCCGAGTCTCTAGGACATTCCTAAAAAAATTTGATTTTTTCCCATAGGAATGCATGGGTTAGGGTTATGGTTAGGGTTAGGGTTGGAGCTAGGGTTAGGGTTAGGGTTAGGGTTGGAGTTAGGGTTAGTGTTGGAGCTAGGGTTAGGGTTGGGCTTGGAGCTAGGATTTTTCTGAGTGCACTGAACCAACTCCCGAGTCTCTAGGACATTCCTAAAAAAATTTGATTTTTTCCCATAGGAATGCATGGGTTAGGGTTAGGGGGTTAGGGTTGGAGCTAGGGTTAGGGTTAGGGTTAGGGTTGGAGTTAGGGTTAGTGTTGGAGCTAGGGTTAGGGTTGGGCTTGGAGCTAGGATTTTTCTGAGTGCACTGAACCAACTCCCGAGTCTCTAGGACATTCCTAAAAAAATTTGATTTTTTCCCATAGGAATGCATGGGTTAGGGTTATGGTTAGGGTTAGGGTTGGAGCTAGGGTTAGGGTTAGGGTTAGGGTTGGAGTTAGGGTTAGTGTTGGAGCTAGGGTTAGGGTTGGGCTTGGAGCTAGGATTTTTCTGAGTGCACTGAACCAACTCCCGAGTCTCTAGGACATTCCTAAAAAAATTTGATTTTTTCCCATAGGAATGCATGGGTTAGGGTTATGGTTAGGGTTAGGGTTGGAGCTAGGGTTAGGGTTAGGGTTAGGGTTGGAGTTAGGGTTAGTGTTGGAGCTAGGGTTAGGGTTGGGCTTGGAGCTAGGATTTTTCTGAGTGCACTGAACCAACTCCCGAGTCTCTAGGACATTCCTAAAAAAATTTGATTTTTTCCCATAGGAATGCATGGGTTAGGGTTAGGTTAGGGTTAGGGTTGGAGCTAGGGTTAGGGTTAGGGTTAGGGTTGGAGTTAGGGTTAGTGTTGGAGCTAGGGTTAGGGTTGGGCTTGGAGCTAGGATTTTTCTGAGTGCACTGAACCAACTCCCGAGTCTCTAGGACATTCCTAAAAAAATTTGATTTTTTCCCATAGGAATGCATGGGTTAGGGTTATGGTTAGGGTTAGGGTTGGAGCTAGGGTTAGGGTTAGGGTTAGGGTTGGAGTTAGGGTTAGTGTTGGAGCTAGGGTTAGGGTTGGGCTTGGAGCTAGGATTTTTCTGAGTGCACTGAACCAACTCCCGAGTCTCTAGGACGTTCCTAAAAAAATTTGTTTTTTTCCCATAGGAATGCATGGGTTAGGGTTAGGGTTAGGGTTGGAGCTAGGGTTAGGGTTAGGGTTAGGGTTGGAGTTAGGGTTAGTGTTGGAGCTAGGGTTAGGGTTGGGCTTGGAGCTAGGATTTTTCTGAGTGCACTGAACCAACTCCCGAGTCTCTAGGACATTCCTAAAAAAATTTGATTTTTTCCCATAGGAATGCATGGGTTAGGGTTATGGTTAGGGTTAGGGTTGGAGCTAGGGTTAGGGTTAGGGTTAGGGTTGGAGTTAGGGTTAGTGTTGGAGCTAGGGTTAGGGTTGGGCTTGGAGCTAGGATTTTTCTGAGTGCACTGAACCAACTCCCGAGTCTCTAGGACATTCCTAAAAAAATTTGATTTTTTCCCATAGGAATGCATGGGTTAGGGTTATGGTTAGGGTTAGGGTTGGAGCTAGGGTTAGGGTTAGGGTTAGGGTTGGAGTTAGGGTTAGTGTTGGAGCTAGGGTTAGGGTTGGGCTTGGAGCTAGGATTTTTCTGAGTGCACTGAACCAACTCCCGAGTCTCTAGGACATTCCTAAAAAAATTTGATTTTTTCCCATAGGAATGCATGGGTTAGGGTTATGGTTAGGGTTAGGGTTGGAGCTAGGGTTAGGGTTAGGGTTAGGGTTGGAGTTAGGGTTAGTGTTGGAGCTAGGGTTAGGGTTGGGCTTGGAGCTAGGATTTTTCTGAGTGCACTGAACCAACTCCCGAGTCTCTAGGACATTCCTAAAAAAATTTGATTTTTTCCCATAGGAATGCATGGGTTAGGGTTATGGTTAGGGTTAGGGTTGGAGCTAGGGTTAGGGTTAGGGTTAGGGTTGGAGTTAGGGTTAGTGTTGGAGCTAGGGTTAGGGTTGGGCTTGGAGCTAGGATTTTTCTGAGTGCACTGAACCAACTCCCGAGTCTCTAGGACGTTCCTAAAAAAATTTGATTTTTTCCCATAGGAATGCATGGGTTAGGGTTAGGGTTAGGGTTGGAGCTAGGGTTAGGGTTAGGGTTAGGGTTGGAGTTAGGGTTAGTGTTGGAGCTAGGGTTAGGGTTGGGCTTGGAGCTAGGATTTTTCTGAGTGCACTGAACCAACTCCCGAGTCTCTAGGACATTCCTAAAAAAATTTGATTTTTTCCCATAGGAATGCATGGGTTAGGGTTAGGGTTAGGGTTGGAGCTAGGGTTAGGGTTAGGGTTAGGGTTGGAGTTAGGGTTAGTGTTGGAGCTAGGGTTAGGGTTGGGCTTGGAGCTAGGATTTTTCTGAGTGCACTGAACCAACTCCCGAGTCTCTAGGACATTCCTAAAAAAATTTGATTTTTTCCCATAGGAATGCATGGGTTAGGGTTATGGTTAGGGTTAGGGTTGGAGCTAGGGTTAGGGTTAGGGTTAGGGTTGGAGTTAGGGTTAGTGTTGGAGCTAGGGTTAGGGTTGGGCTTGGAGCTAGGATTTTTCTGAGTGCACTGAACCAACTCCCGAGTCTCTAGGACATTCCTAAAAAAATTTGATTTTTTCCCATAGGAATGCATGGGTTAGGGTTATGGTTAGGGTTAGGGTTGGAGCTAGGGTTAGGGTTAGGGTTAGGGTTGGAGTTAGGGTTAGTGTTGGAGCTAGGGTTAGGGTTGGGCTTGGAGCTAGGATTTTTCTGAGTGCACTGAACCAACTCCCGAGTCTCTAGGACATTCCTAAAAAAATTTGATTTTTTCCCATAGGAATGCATGGGTTAGGGTTAGGGTTAGGGTTAGGGTTGGAGCTAGGGTTAGGGTTAGGGTTAGGGTTGGAGTTAGGGTTAGTGTTGGAGCTAGGGTTAGGGTTGGGCTTGGAGCTAGGATTTTTCTGAGTGCACTGAACCAACTCCCGAGTCTCTAGGACATTCCTAAAAAAATTTGATTTTTTCCCATAGGAATGCATGGGTTAGGGTTAGGTTAGGGTTAGGGTTGGAGCTAGGGTTAGGGTTAGGGTTAGGGTTGGAGTTAGGGTTAGTGTTGGAGCTAGGGTTAGGGTTGGGCTTGGAGCTAGGATTTTTCTGAGTGCACTGAACCAACTCCCGAGTCTCTAGGACATTCCTAAAAAAATTTGATTTTTTCCCATAGGAATGCATGGGTTAGGGTTATGGTTAGGGTTAGGGTTGGAGCTAGGGTTAGGGTTAGGGTTAGGGTTGGAGTTAGGGTTAGTGTTGGAGCTAGGGTTAGGGTTGGGCTTGGAGCTAGGATTTTTCTGAGTGCACTGAACCAACTCCCGAGTCTCTAGGACATTCCTAAAAAAATTTGATTTTTTCCCATAGGAATGCATGGGTTAGGGTTAGGGGTTAGGGTTGGAGCTAGGGTTAGGGTTAGGGTTAGGGTTGGAGTTAGGGTTAGTGTTGGAGCTAGGGTTAGGGTTGGGCTTGGAGCTAGGATTTTTCTGAGTGCACTGAACCAACTCCCGAGTCTCTAGGACATTCCTAAAAAAATTTGATTTTTTCCCATAGGAATGCATGGGTTAGGGTTATGGTTAGGGTTAGGGTTGGAGCTAGGGTTAGGGTTAGGGTTAGGGTTGGAGTTAGGGTTAGTGTTGGAGCTAGGGTTAGGGTTGGGCTTGGAGCTAGGATTTTTCTGAGTGCACTGAACCAACTCCCGAGTCTCTAGGACATTCCTAAAAAAATTTGATTTTTTCCCATAGGAATGCATGGGTTAGGGTTATGGTTAGGGTTAGGGTTGGAGCTAGGGTTAGGGTTAGGGTTAGGGTTGGAGTTAGGGTTAGTGTTGGAGCTAGGGTTAGGGTTGGGCTTGGAGCTAGGATTTTTCTGAGTGCACTGAACCAACTCCCGAGTCTCTAGGACATTCCTAAAAAATTTGATTTTTTCCCATAGGAATGCATGGGTTAGGGTTATGGTTAGGGTTAGGGTTGGAGCTAGGGTTAGGGTTAGGGTTAGGGTTGGAGTTAGGGTTAGTGTTGGAGCTAGGGTTAGGGTTGGGCTTGGAGCTAGGATTTTTCTGAGTGCACTGAACCAACTCCCGAGTCTCTAGGACATTCCTAAAAAATTTGATTTTTTCCCATAGGAATGCATGGGTTAGGGTTATGGTTAGGGTTAGGGTTGGAGCTAGGGTTAGGGTTAGGGTTAGGGTTGGAGTTAGGGTTAGTGTTGGAGCTAGGGTTAGGGTTGGGCTTGGAGCTAGGATTTTTCTGAGTGCACTGAACCAACTCCCGAGTCTCTAGGACATTCCTAAAAAAATTTGATTTTTTCCCATAGGAATGCATGGGTTAGGGTTATGGTTAGGGTTAGGGTTGGAGCTAGGGTTAGGGTTAGGGTTAGGGTTGGAGTTAGGGTTAGTGTTGGAGCTAGGGTTAGGGTTGGGCTTGGAGCTAGGATTTTTCTGAGTGCACTGAACCAACTCCCGAGTCTCTAGGACATTCCTAAAAAAATTTGATTTTTTCCCATAGGAATGCATGGGTTAGGGTTAGGGTTAGGGTTAGGGTTGGAGCTAGGGTTAGGGTTAGGGTTAGGGTTGGAGTTAGGGTTAGTGTTGGAGCTAGGGTTAGGGTTGGGCTTGGAGCTAGGATTTTTCTGAGTGCACTGAACCAACTCCCGAGTCTCTAGGACATTCCTAAAAAAATTTGATTTTTTTCCCATAGGAATGCATGGGTTAGGGTTATGGTTAGGGTTAGGGTTGGAGCTAGGGTTAGGGTTAGGGTTAGGGTTGGAGTTAGGGTTAGTGTTGGAGCTAGGGTTAGGGTTGGGCTTGGAGCTAGGATTTTTCTGAGTGCACTGAACCAACTCCCGAGTCTCTAGGACATTCCTAAAAAAATTTGATTTTTTCCCATAGGAATGCATGGGTTAGGGTTATGGTTAGGGTTAGGGTTGGAGCTAGGGTTAGGGTTAGGGTTAGGGTTGGAGTTAGGGTTAGTGTTGGAGCTAGGGTTAGGGTTGGGCTTGGAGCTAGGATTTTTCTGAGTGCACTGAACCAACTCCCGAGTCTCTAGGACATTCCTAAAAAATTTGATTTTTTCCCATAGGAATGCATGGGTTAGGGTTAGGGTTAGGGTTGGAGCTAGGGTTAGGGTTAGGGTTAGGGTTGGAGTTAGGGTTAGTGTTGGAGCTAGGGTTAGGGTTGGGCTTGGAGCTAGGATTTTTCTGAGTGCACTGAACCAACTCCCGAGTCTCTAGGACATTCCTAAAAAATTTGATTTTTTCCCATAGGAATGCATGGGTTAGGGTTATGGTTAGGGTTAGGGTTGGAGCTAGGGTTAGGGTTAGGGTTAGGGTTGGAGTTAGGGTTAGTGTTGGAGCTAGGGTTAGGGTTGGGCTTGGAGCTAGGATTTTTCTGAGTGCACTGAACCAACTCCCGAGTCTCTAGGACATTCCTAAAAAAATTTGATTTTTTCCCATAGGAATGCATGGGTTAGGGTTATGGTTAGGGTTAGGGTTGGAGCTAGGGTTAGGGTTAGGGTTAGGGTTGGAGTTAGGGTTAGTGTTGGAGCTAGGGTTAGGGTTGGGCTTGGAGCTAGGATTTTTCTGAGTGCACTGAACCAACTCCCGAGTCTCTAGGACATTCCTAAAAAAATTTGATTTTTTCCCATAGGAATGCATGGGTTAGGGTTAGGTTAGGGTTAGGGTTGGAGCTAGGGTTAGGGTTAGGGTTAGGGTTGGAGTTAGGGTTAGTGTTGGAGCTAGGGTTAGGGTTGGGCTTGGAGCTAGGATTTTTCTGAGTGCACTGAACCAACTCCCGAGTCTCTAGGACATTCCTAAAAAAATTTGATTTTTTCCCATAGGAATGCATGGGTTAGGGTTATGGTTAGGGTTAGGGTTGGAGCTAGGGTTAGGGTTAGGGTTAGGGTTGGAGTTAGGGTTAGTGTTGGAGCTAGGGTTAGGGTTGGGCTTGGAGCTAGGATTTTTCTGAGTGCACTGAACCAACTCCCGAGTCTCTAGGACATTCCTAAAAAAATTTGATTTTTTCCCATAGGAATGCATGGGTTAGGGTTAGGGTTAGGGTTGGAGCTAGGGTTAGGGTTAGGGTTAGGGTTGGAGTTAGGGTTAGTGTTGGAGCTAGGGTTAGGGTTGGGCTTGGAGCTAGGATTTTTCTGAGTGCACTGAACCAACTCCCGAGTCTCTAGGACATTCCTAAAAAAATTTGATTTTTTCCCATAGGAATGCATGGGTTAGGGTTATGGTTAGGGTTAGGGTTGGAGCTAGGGTTAGGGTTAGGGTTAGGGTTGGAGTTAGGGTTAGTGTTGGAGCTAGGGTTAGGGTTGGGCTTGGAGCTAGGATTTTTCTGAGTGCACTGAACCAACTCCCGAGTCTCTAGGACATTCCTAAAAAATTTGATTTTTTCCCATAGGAATGCATGGGTTAGGGTTATGGTTAGGGTTAGGGTTGGAGCTAGGGTTAGGGTTAGGGTTAGGGTTGGAGTTAGGGTTAGTGTTGGAGCTAGGGTTAGGGTTGGGCTTGGAGCTAGGATTTTTCTGAGTGCACTGAACCAACTCCCGAGTCTCTAGGACATTCCTAAAAAAATTTGATTTTTTCCCATAGGAATGCTAGGGTTAGGGTTGGGCTTGGAGCTAGGATTTTTCTGAGTGCACTGAACCAACTCCCGAGTCTCTAGGACATTCCTAAAAAAATTGAGTTTTTCCCATAGGAATGCATGGGTTAGGGGGTTAGGGTTAGGGTTGGAGCTAGGGTTAGGGTTAGGGTTAGGGTTGGAGTTAGGGTTAGTGTTGGAGCTAGGGTTAGGGTTGGGCTTGGAGCTAGGATTTTTCTGAGTGCACTGAACCAACTCCCGAGTCTCTAGGACATTCCTAAAAAAATTTGATTTTTTCCCATAGGAATGCATGGGTTAGGGATTATAGTTAGGGTTAGGGTTGGAGCTAGGGTTAGGGTTAGGATTAGGGTTGGAGTTAGGGTTAGTGTTGGAGCTAGGGTTAGGGTTGGGCTTGGAGCTAGGATTTTTCTGAGTGCACTGAACCAACTCCCGAGTCTCTAGGACATTCCTAAAAAAATTTGATTTTTTCCCATAGGAATGCATGGGTTATGGTTAGGGTTAGGGTTGGAGCTAGGGTTAGGGTTAGGGTTAGGGTTGGAGTTAGGGTTAGTGTTGGAGCTAGGTTAGGGTTGGGCTTGGAGCTAGGATTTTTCTGAGTGCACTGAACCAACTCCCGAGTCTCTAGGACATTCCTAAAAAAAATTGATTTTTTCCCATAGGAATGCATGGGTTAGGGTTATGGTTAGGGTTAGGGTTGGAGCTAGGGTTAGGGTTAGGGTTAGGGTTGGAGTTAGGGTTAGTGTTGGAGCTAGGGTTAGGGTTGGGCTTGGAGCTAGGATTTTTCTGAGTGCACTGAACCAACTCCCGAGTCTCTAGGACATTCCTAAAAAAATTTGATTTTTTCCATAGGAATGCATGGGTTAGGGTTATGGTTAGGGTTAGGGTTGGAGCTAGGGTTAGGGTTAGGGTTAGGGTTGGAGTTAGGGTTAGTGTTGGAGCTAGGGTTAGGGTTGGGCTTGGAGCTAGGATTTTTCTGAGTGCACTGAACCAACTCCCGAGTCTCTAGGACGTTCCTAAAAAAATTTGATTTTTTCCCATAGGAATGCATGGGTTAGGGTTAGGGTTAGGGTTGGAGCTAGGGTTAGGGTTAGGGTTAGGGTTGGAGTTAGGGTTAGTGTTGGAGCTAGGGTTAGGGTTGGGCTTGGAGCTAGGATTTTTCTGAGTGCACTGAACCAACTGGAGTCTCTAGGACATTCCTAAAAAATTTGATTTTTTCCCATAGGAATGCATGGGTTAGGGTTATGGTTAGGGTTAGGGTTGGAGCTAGGGTTAGGGTTAGGGTTAGGGTTGGAGGGAGCTAGGGTTAGGGTTGGGCTTGGAGCTAGGATTTTTCTGAGTGCACTGAACCAACTCCCGAGTCTCTAGGACATTCCTAAAAAAATTTGATTTTTTCCCATAGAATGCATGGGTTAGGGTTATGGTTAGGGTTAGGGTTGGAGCTAGGGTTAGGGTTAGGGTTAGGGTTGGAGTTAGGGTTAGTGTTGGAGCTAGGGTTAGGGTTGGGCTTGGAGCTAGGATTTTTCTGAGTGCACTGAACCAACTCCCGAGTCTCTAGGACATTCCTAAAAAAATTTGATTTTTTTCCCATAGGAATGCATGGGTTAGGGTTATGGTTAGGGTTAGGGTTGGAGCTAGGGTTAGGGTTAGGGTTAGGGTTGGAGTTAGGGTTAGTGTTGGAGCTAGGGTTAGGGTTGGGCTTGGAGCTAGGATTTTTCTGAGTGCACTGAACCAACTCCCGAGTCTCTAGGACGTTCCTAAAAAAATTTGATTTTTTCCCATAGGAATGCATGGGTTAGGGTTAGGGTTAGGGTTGGAGCTAGGGTTAGGGTTAGGGTTAGGGTTGGAGTTAGGGTTAGTGTTGGAGCTAGGGTTAGGGTTGGGCTTGGAGCTAGGATTTTTCTGAGTGCACTGAACCAACTCCCGAGTCTCTAGGACATTCCTAAAAAAATTGAGTTTTTCCCATAGGAATGCATGGGTTAGTTAGGTTAGGGTTAGGGTTGGAGCTAGGGTTAGGGTTAGGGTTAGGGTTGGAGTTAGGGTTAGTGTTGGAGCTAGGGTTAGGGTTGGGCTTGGAGCTAGGATTTTTCTGAGTGCACTGAACCAACTCCCGAGTCTCTAGGACATTCCTAAAAAAATTTGATTTTTTCCCATAGGAATGCATGGGTTAGGGTTATGGTTAGGGTTAGGGTTGGAGCTAGGGTTAGGGTTAGGGTTAGGGTTGGAGTTAGGGTTAGTGTTGGAGCTAGGGTTAGGGTTGGGCTTGGAGCTAGGATTTTTCTGAGTGCACTGAACCAACTCCCGAGTCTCTAGGACATTCCTAAAAAAATTTGATTTTTTCCCATAGGAATGCATGGGTTAGGGTTATGGTTAGGGTTAGGGTTGGAGCTAGGGTTAGGGTTAGGGTTAGGGTTGGAGTTAGGGTTAGTGTTGGAGCTAGGGTTAGGGTTGGGCTTGGAGCTAGGATTTTTCTGAGTGCACTGAACCAACTCCCGAGTCTCTAGGACATTCCTAAAAAAATTTGATTTTTTCCCATAGGAATGCATGGGTTAGGGTTATGGTTAGGGTTAGGGTTGGAGCTAGGGTTAGGGTTAGGGTTAGGGTTGGAGTTAGGGTTAGTGTTGGAGCTAGGGTTAGGGTTGGGCTTGGAGCTAGGATTTTTCTGAGTGCACTGAACCAACTCCCGAGTCTCTAGGACATTCCTAAAAAAATTTGATTTTTTCCCATAGGAATGCATGGGTTAGGGTTATGGTTAGGGTTAGGGTTGGAGCTAGGGTTAGGGTTAGGGTTAGGGTTGGAGTTAGGGTTAGTGTTGGAGCTAGGGTTAGGGTTGGCCTTGGAGCTAGGATTTTTCTGAGTGCACTGAACCAACTCCCGAGTCTCTAGGACGTTCCTAAAAAAATTTGATTTTTTCCCATAGGAATGCATGGGTTAGGGTTAGGGTTAGGGTTGGAGCTAGGGTTAGGGTTAGGGTTAGGGTTGGAGTTAGGGTTAGTGTTGGAGCTAGGGTTAGGGTTGGGCTTGGAGCTAGGATTTTTCTGAGTGCACTGAACCAACTCCCGAGTCTCTAGGACATTCCTAAAAAAATTTGATTTTTTCCCATAGGAATGCATGGGTTAGGGTTAGGGTTAGGGTTGGAGCTAGGGTTAGGGTTAGGGTTAGGGTTGGAGTTAGGGTTAGTGTTGGAGCTAGGGTTAGGGTTGGGCTTGGAGCTAGGATTTTTCTGAGTGCACTGAACCAACTCCCGAGTCTCTAGGACATTCCTAAAAAAATTTGATTTTTTCCCATAGGAATGCATGGGTTAGGGTTATGGTTAGGGTTAGGGTTGGAGCTAGGGTTAGGGTTAGGGTTAGGGTTGGAGTTAGGGTTAGTGTTGGAGCTAGGGTTAGGGTTGGGCTTGGAGCTAGGATTTTTCTGAGTGCACTGAACCAACTCCCGAGTCTCTAGGACATTCCTAAAAAAATTTGATTTTTTCCCATAGGAATGCATGGGTTAGGGTTATGGTTAGGGTTAGGGTTGGAGCTAGGGTTAGGGTTAGGGTTAGGGTTGGAGTTAGGGTTAGTGTTGGAGCTAGGGTTAGGGTTGGGCTTGGAGCTAGGATTTTTCTGAGTGCACTGAACCAACTCCCGAGTCTCTAGGACATTCCTAAAAAAATTTGATTTTTTCCCATAGGAATGCATGGGTTAGGGTTATGGTTAGGGTTAGGGTTGGAGCTAGGTTTAGGGTTAGGATTAGGGTTGGAGTTAGGGTTAGTGTTGGAGCTAGGGTTAGGGTTGGGCTTGGAGCTAGGATTTTTCTGAGTGCACTGAACCAACTCCCGAGTCTCTAGGACATTCCTAAAAAAATTTGATTTTTTCCCATAGGAATGCATGGGTTAGGGTTATGGTTAGGGTTAGGGTTGGAGCTAGGGTTAGGGTTAGGGTTAGGGTTGGAGTTAGGGTTAGTGTTGGAGCTAGGGTTAGGGTTGGGCTTGGAGCTAGGATTTTTCTGAGTGCACTGAACCAACTCCCGAGTCTCTAGGACGTTCCTAAAAATATTTGATTTTTTCCCATAGGAATGCATGGGTTAGGGTTAGGGTTAGGGTTGGAGCAAGGGTTAGGGTTAGGGTTAGGGTTGGAGTTAGGGTTAGTGTTGGAGCTAGGCTTAGGGTTGGGCTTGGAGCTAGGATTTTTCTGAGTGCACTGAACCAACTCCCGAGTCTCTAGGACATTCCTAAAAAAATTTGATTTTTTCCCATAGGAATGCATGGGTTAGGGTTAGGGTTAGGGTTGGAGCTAGGGTTAGGGTTAGGGTTAGGGTTGGAGTTAGGGTTAGTGTTGGAGCTAGGGTTAGGGTTGGGCTTGGAGCTAGGATTTTTCTGAGTGCACTGAACCAACTCCCGAGTCTCTAGGACATTCCTAAAAAAAATTGATTTTTTCCCAAAGGAATGCATGGGTTAGGGTTATGGTTAGGGTTAGGGTTGGAGCTAGGGTTAGGGTTAGGGTTAGGGTTGGAGTTAGGGTTAGTGTTGGAGCTAGGGTTAGGGTTGGGCTTGGAGCTAGGATTTTTCTGAGTGCACTGAACCAACTCCCGAGTCTCTAGGACATTCCTAAAAAAATTTGATTTTTTCCCATAGGAATGCATGGGTTAGGGTTATGGTTAGGGTAAGGGTTGGAGCTAGGGTTAGGGTTAGGGTTAGGGTTGGAGTTAGGGTTAGTGTTGGAGCTAGGGTTAGGGTTGGGCTTGGAGCTAGGATTTTTCTGAGTGCACTGAACCAACTCCCGAGTCTCTAGGACATTCCTAAAAAAATTTGATTTTTTCCCATAGGAATGCATGGGTTAGGGTTATGGTTAGGGTTAGGGTTGGAGCTAGGGTTAGGGTTAGGGTTAGGGTTGGAGTTAGGGTTAGTGTTGGAGCTAGGGTTAGGGTTGGGCTTGGAGCTAGGATTTTTCTGAGTGCACTGAACCAACTCCCGAGTCTCTAGGACATTCCTAAAAAAAATTGAATTTTTCCCATAGGAATGCATGGGTTAGGGTTAGGGTTGGAGCTAGGGTTAGGGTTAGGGTTAGGGTTGGAGTTAGGGTTAGTGTTGGAGCTAGGGTTAGGGTTGGGCTTGGAGCTAGGATTTTTCTGAGTGCACTGAACCAACTCCCGAGTCTCTAGGACATTCCTAAAAAAATTTGATTTTTTCCCATAGGAATGCATGGGTTAGGGTTATGGTTAGGGTTAGGGTTGGAGCTAGGGTTAGGGTTAGGGTTAGGGTTGGAGTTAGGGTTAGTGTTGGAGCTAGGGTTAGGGTTGGGCTTGGAGCTAGGATTTTTCTGAGTGCACTGAACCAACTCCCGAGTCTCTAGGACATTCCTAAAAAAATTTGATTTTTTCCCATAGGAATGCATGGGTTAGGGTTATGGTTAGGGTTAGGGTTGGAGCTAGGGTTAGG
Organism: Xyrichtys novacula; assembly: GCA_962446985.1. Classification (NCBI taxonomy): domain Eukaryota; kingdom Metazoa; phylum Chordata; class Actinopteri; order Labriformes; family Labridae; genus Xyrichtys; species Xyrichtys novacula. The sequence goes on along the minus strand of OY660866.1, from coordinate 14,330,505 downwards.
GTTAGGGTTAGGGTTGGAGTTAGGGTTAGTGTTGGAGCTAGGGTTAGGGTTGGGCTTGGAGCTAGGATTTTTCTGAGTGCACTGAACCAACTCCCGAGTCTCTAGGACATTCCTAAAAAAATTTGATTTTTTCCCATAGGAATGCATGGGTTAGGGTTATGGTTAGGGTTAGGGTTGGAGCTAGGGTTAGGGTTAGGGTTAGGGTTAGGGTTGGAGTTAGGGTTAGTGTTGGAGCTAGGGTTAGGGTTGGGCTTGGAGCTAGGATTTTTCTGAGTGCAATGAACCAACTCCCGAGTCTCTAGGACGTTCCTAAAAAAATTTGATTTTTTCCCATAGGAATGCATGGGTTAGGGTTAGGGTTAGGGTTAGAGCTAGGGTTAGGGTTAGGGTTAGGGTTGGAGTTAGGGTTAGTGTTGGAGCAAGGGTTAGGGTTGGGCTTGGAGCTAGGATTTTTCTGAGTGCAATGAACCAACTCCCGAGTCTCTAGGATGTTCCTAAAAAAATTTGATTTTTTCCCATAGGAATGCATGGGTTAGGGTTAGGGTTAGGGTTGGAGCTAGGGTTAGGGTTAAGGTTAGGGTTGGAATTAGGGTTAGTGTTTGAGCTAGGGTTAGGGTTGGGCTTGGAGCTAGGATTTTTCTGAGTGCACTGAACCAACTCCCGAGTCTCTAGGACGTTCCTAAAAAAATTGATTTTTTCCCATAGGAATGCATGGGTTAGGGTTAGGGTTAGGGTTGGAGCTAGGGTTAGGGTTAAGGTTAGGGTTGGAGTTAGGGTTAGTGTTGGAGCTAGGGTTAGGGTTGGGCTTGGAGCTAGGATTTTTCTGAGTGCACTGAACCAACTCCCGAGTCTCTAGGGCATTCCTAAAAAAATTTGATTTTTTCCCATAGGAATGCATGGTTTAGGGTTATGGTTAGGGTTAGGGTTGGAGCTAGGGTTAGGGTTAGGGTTAGGGTTAGGGTTGGAGTTAGGGTTAGTGTTGGAGCTAGGGTTAGGGTTGGGCTTGGAGCTAGGACTTTTCTGAGTGCAATGAACCAACTCCCGAGTCTCTAGGACGTTCCCTAAAAAATTTGATTTTTTCCCATAGGAATGCATGGGTTAGGGTTAGGGTTAGGGTTGGAGCTAGGGTTAGGGTTAGGGTTAGGGTTGGAGTTAGGGTTAGTGTTGGAGCTAGGGTTAGGGTTGGGCTTGGAGCTAGGATTTTTCTGAGTGCAATGAACCAACTCCCGAGTCTCTAGGACATTCCTAAAAAAATTTGATTTTTTCCCATAGGAATGCATGGGTTAGGGTTATGGTTAGGGTTAGGGTTGGAGCTAGGGTTAGGGTTAGGGTTAGGGTTGGAGTTAGGGTTAGTGTTGGAGCTAGGGTTAGGGTTGGGCTTGGAGCTAGGATTTTTCTGAGTGCACTGAACCAACTCCCGAGTCTCTAGGACATTCCTAAAAAAAATTTGATTTTTTCCCATAGGAATGCATGGGTTAGGGTTAGGGTTAGGGTTGGAGCTAGGGTTAGGGTTAGGGTTAGGGTTGGAGTTAGGGTTAGTGTTGGAGCTAGGGTTAGGGTTGGGCTTGGAGCTAGGATTTTTCTGAGTGCAATGAACCAACTCCCGAGTCTCTTGGACGTTCCTAAAAAAATTTGATTTTTTCCCATAGGAATGCATGGGTTACGGTTAGGGTTAGGGTTGGAGCTAGGGTTAGGGTTAGGGTTAGGGTTGGAGTTAGGGTTAGTGTTGGAGCTAGGGTTAGGGTTGGGCTTGGAGCTAGGATTTTTCTGAGTGCAATGAACCAACTCCCGAGTCTCTAGGATGTTCCTAAAAAAATTTGATTTTTTCCCATAGGAATGCATGGGTTAGGGTTAGGGTTAGGGTTGGAGCTAGGGTTAGGGTTAAGGTTAGGGTTGGAGTTAGGGTTAGTGTTGGAGCTAGGGTTAGGGTTGGGCTTGGAGCTAGGATTTTTCTGAGTGCACTGAACCAACTCCCGAGTCTCTAGGACGTTCCCTAAAAAAATTTGATTTTTTCCCATAGGAATGCATGGGTTAGGGTTAGGGTTAGGGTTGGAGCTAGGGTTAGGGTTAGGGTTAGGGTTGGAGTTAGGGTTAGTGTTGGAGCTAGGGTTAGGGTTGGGCTTGGAACTAGGATTTTTCTGAGTGCACTGAACCAACTCCCGAGTCTCTAGGACATTCCTAAAAAAATTGATTTTTTCCCATAGGAATGCATGGGTTAGGGTTATGGTTAGGGTTAGGGTTGGAGCTAGGGTTAGGGTTAGGGTTAGGGTTGGAGTTAGGGTTAGTGTTGGAGCTAGGGTTAGGGTTGGGCTTGGAGCTAGGACTTTTCTGAGTGCAATGAACCAACTCCCGAGTCTCTAGGACGTTCCCTAAAAAAATTGATTTTTTCCCATAGGAATGCATGGGTTAGGGTTAGGGTTAGGGTTGGAGCTAGGGTTAGGGTTAGGGTTAGGGTTGGAGTTAGGGTTAGTGTTGGAGCTAGGGTTAGGGTTGGGCTTGGAGCTAGGATTTTTCTGAGTGCAATGAACCAACTCCCGAGTCTCTTGGACGTTCCTAAAAAAATTTGATTTTTTCCCATAGGAATGCATGGGTTAGGATTAGGGTGAGGGTTGGAGCTAGGGTTAGGGTTAGGGTTAGGGTTGGAGTTAGGGTTAGTGTTGGAGCTAGGGTTAGGGTTGGCCTTGGAGCTAGGATTTTTCTGAGTGCAATGAACCAACTCCCGAGTCTCTAGGACGTTCCTAAAAAAATTTGATTTTTTCCCATAGGAATGCATGGGTTAGGGTTAGGGTTAGGGTTGGAGCTAGGGTTAGGGTTAGGGTTAGGGTTAGGGTTGGAGTTAGGGTTAGTGTTGGAGCTAGGGTTAGGGTTGGGCTTGGAGCTAGGATTTTTCTGAGTGCAATGAACCAACTCCCGAGTCTCTAGGACGTTCCTAAAAAAATTTGATTTTTTCCCATAGGAATGCATGGGTTAGGGTTAGGGTTAGGGTTGGAGCTAGGGTTAGGGTTAGGGTTAGGGTTGGAGTTAGGGTTAGTGTTGGAGCTAGGGTTAGGGTTGGGCTTGGAGCTAGGATTTTTCTGAGTGCAATGAACCAACTCCCGAGTCTCTAGGATGTTCCTAAAAAAATTTGATTTTTTCCCATAGGAATGCATGGGTTAGGGTTAGGGTTAGGGTTGGAGCTAGGGTTAGGGTTAGGGTTAGGGTTAGGGTTGGAATTAGGGTTAGTGTTGGAGCTAGGGTTAGGGTTGGGCTTGGAGCTAGGATTTTTCTGAGTGCACTGAACCAACTCCCGAGTCTCTAGGACGTTCCTCAAAAAATTTGATTTTTTCCCATAGGAATGCATGGGTTAGGGTTAGGGTTAGGGTTGGAGCTAGGGTTAGGGTTAAGTTTAGGGTTGGAGTTAGGGTTAGTGTTGGAGCTAGGGTTAGGGTTGGGCTTGGAGCTAGGATTTTTCTGAGTGCACTGAACCAACTCCCGAGTCTCTAGGACATTCCTAAAAAAATTGATTTTTTCCCATAGGAATGCATGGGTTAGGGTTATGGTTAGGGTTAGGGTTGGAGCTAGGGTTAGGGTTAGGGTTAGGGTTGGAGTTAGGGTTAGTGTTGGAGCTAGGGTTAGGGTTGGGCTTGGAGCTAGGATTTTTCTGAGTGCAATGAACCAACTCCCGAGTCTCTAGGACGTTCCCTAAAAAAATTGATTTTTTCCCATAGGAATGCATGGGTTAGGGTTAGGGTTAGGGTTGGAGCTAGGGTTAGGGTTAGGGTTAGGGTTGGAGTTAGGGTTAGTGTTGGAGCTAGGGTTAGGGTTGGGCTTGGAGCTAGGATTTTTCTGAGTGCAATGAACCAACTCCCGAGTCTCTTGGACGTTCCTAAAAAAATTTGATTTTTTCCCATAGGAATGCATGGGTTAGGATTAGGGTGAGGGTTGGAGCTAGGGTTAGGGTTAGGGTTAGGGTTGGAGTTAGGGTTAGTGTTGGAGCTAGGGTTAGGGTTGGCCTTGGAGCTAGGATTTTTCTGAGTGCAATGAACCAACTCCCGAGTCTCTAGGACGTTCCTAAAAAAAATTGATTTTTTCCCATAGGAATGCATGGGTTAGGGTTAGGGTTAGGGTTGGAGCTAGGGTTAGGGTTAGGGTTAGGGTTAGTGTTGGAGTTAGGGTTAGTGTTGGAGCTAGGGTTAGGGTTGGGCTTGGAGCTAGGATTTTTCTGAGTGCAATGAACCAACTCCGAGTCTCTAGGACATTCCTAAAAAAATTTGATTTTTTTCCCATAGGAATGCATGGGTTAGGGTTAGGGTTAGGGTTGGAGCTAGGGTTAGGGTTAGGGTTAGGGTTGGAGTTAGGGTTAGTGTTGGAGCTAGGGTTAGGGTTAGGCTTTGAGCTAGGATTTTTCTGAGTGCACTGAACCAACTCCCGAGTCTCTAGGACGTTCCTAAAAAAATTTGATTTTTTCCCATAGGAATGCATGGGTTAGGGTTAGGGTAAGGGTTGGAGCTAGGGTTAGGGTTAGGGTTAGGGTTGGAGTTAGGGTTAGTGTTGGAGCTAGGGTTAGGGTTGGGCTTGGTGCTAGGATTTTTCTGAGTAAAATGAACCAACTCCCGAGTCTCTTGGACGTTCCTAAAAAAATTTGATTTTTTCCCATAGGAATGCATGGGTTAAGGTTAGGGTTAGGGTTGGAGCTAGGGTTAGGGTTAGGGTTAGGGTTGGAGTTAGGGTTAGTGTTGGAGCAAAGGTTAGGGTTGGGCTTGGAGCTAGGATTTTTCTGAGTGCACTGAACCAACTCCCGAGTCTCTAGGACGTTCCTAAAAAAATTTGATTTTTTCCCATAGGAATGCATAGGTTAGGGTTAGGGTTAGGGTTGGAGCTAGGGTTAGGGTTAAGGTTAGGGTTGGAGTTAGGGTTAGTGTTGGAGCTAGGGTTAGGGTTGGGCTTGGAGCTAGGATTTTTCTGAGTGCACTGAACCAACTCCCGAGTCTCTAGGACATTCCTAAAAAAATTTGATTTTTTCCCATAGGAATGCATGGTTTAGGGTTATGGTTAGGGTTAGGGTTGGAGCTAGGGTTAGGGTTAGGGTTAGGGTTGGAGTTAGGGTTAGTGTTGGAGCTAGGGTTAGGGTTGGGCTTGGAGCTAGGATTTTTCTGAGTGCACTGAACCAACTCCCGAGTCTCTAGGACATTCCTAAAAAAATTTGATTTTTTCCCATAGGAATGCATGGGTTAGGGTTAGGGTTAGGGTTAGGGTTGGAGCTAGGGTTAGGGTTAGGGTTAGGGTTGTAGTTAGGGTTAGTGTTGGAGCTAGGGTTAGGGTTGGGCATGGAGCTAGGATTTTTCTGAGTGCAATGAACCAACTCCCGAGTCTCTTGGACGTTCCTAAAAAAATTTAATTTTTTCCCATAGGAATGCATGGGTTAGGGTTAGGGTTAGGGTTGGAGCTAGGGTTAGGGTTAGGGTTAGGGTTGGAGTAAGGGTTAGTGTTGGAGCTAGGGTTAGGGTTGGACTTGGAGCTAGGATTTTTCTGAGTGCACTGAACCAACTCCCGAGTCTCTAGGACATTCCTAAAAAAATTTGATTTTTTCCCATAGGAATGCATGGGTTAGGGTTATGGTTAGGGTTAGGGTTGGAGCTAGGGTTAGGGTTAGGGTTAGGGTTGGAGTTAGGGTTAGTGTTGGAGCTAGGGTTAGGGTTGGGCTTGGAGCTAGGATTTTTCTGAATGCAATGAACCAACTCCCGAGTCTCTAGGACGTTCCCTAAAAAAAATTGATTTTTTCCCATAGGAATGCATGGGTTAGGGTTAGGGTTAGGGTTGGAGCTAGGGTTAGGGTTAGGGTTAGGGTTAGGGTTGGAGTTAGGGTTAGTGTTGGAGCTAGGGTTAGGCTTGGGCTTGGAGCTAGGATTTTTCTGAGTACAATGAACCAACTCCCGAGTCTCTTGGACGTTCCTAAAAAAATTTGATTTTTTCCCATAGGAATGCATGGGTTAGGGTTAGGGTTAGGGTTGGAGCTAGGGTTAGGGTTAGGGTTAGGGTTGGAGTTAGGGTTAGTGTTGGAGCTAGGGTTAGGGTTGGGCTTGGAGCTAGGATTTTTCTGAGTGCAATGAACCAACTCCCGAGTCTCTAGGACGTTCCTAATAAAATTTGATTTTTTCCCATAGGAATGCATGGGTTAGGGTTAGGGTAAGTGTTGGAGCTAGGGTTTGGGTTAAGGTTAGGGTTGGAGTTAGGGTTAGTGTTGGAGCTAGGGTTAGGGTTGGGCTTGGAGCTAGGATTTTTCTGAGTGCACTGAACCAACTCCCGAGTCTCTAGGACATTCCTAAAAAAATTTGATTTTTTCCCATAGGAATGCATGGTTTAGGGTTATGGTTAGGGTTAGGGTTGGAGCTAGGGTTAGGGTTAGGGTTAGGGTTGGAGTTAGGGTTAGTGTTGGAGCTAGGGTTAGGGTTGGGCTTGGAGCTAGGATTTTTCTGAGTGCACTGAACCAACTCCCGAGTCTCTAGGACATTCCTAAAAAAATTTGATTTTTTCCCATAGGAATGCATGGGTTAGGGTTATGGTTAGGGTTAGGGTTGGAGCTAGGGTAAGGGTTAGGGTTAGGGTTGGAGTTAGGGTTAGTGTTGGAGCTAGGTTTAGGGTTGGGCTTGGAGCTAGGATTTTTCTGAGTGCAATGAACCAACTCCCGAGTCTCTTGGATGTTCCTAAAAAAATTTGATTTTTTCCCATAGGAATGCATGGGTTAGGGTTAGGGTTAGGGTTGGAGCTAGGGTTAGGGTTAGGGTTAGGGTTGGAGTAAGGGTTAGTGTTGGAGCTAGGGTTAGGGTTGGGCTTGGAGCTAGGATTTTTCTGAGTGCACTGAACCAACTCCCGAGTCTCTAGGACATTCCTAAAAAAATTTGATTTTTTCCCATAGGAATGCATGGGTTAGGGTTATGGTTAGGGTTAGGGTTGGAGCTAGGGTTAGGGTTAGGGTTAGGGTTGGAGTTAGGGTTAGTGTTGGAGCTAGGGTTAGGGTTGGGCTTGGAGCTAGGATTTTTCTGAGTGCAATGAACCAACTCCCGAGTCTCTAGGACGTTCCCTAAAAAAATTTGATTTTTTCCCATAGGAATGCATGGGTTAGGGTTAGGGTTAGGGTTGGAGCTAGGGTTAGGGTTAGGGTTAGGGTTGGAGTTAGGGTTAGTGTTGGAGCTAGGGTTAGGCTTGGGCTTGGAGCTAGGATTTTTCTGAGTACAATGAACCAACTCCCGAGTCTCTTGGACGTTCCTAAAAAAATTTGATTTTTTCCCATAGGAATGCATGGGTTAGGGTTAGGGTTAGGGTTGGAGCTAGGGTTAGGGTTAGGGTTAGGGTTGGAGTTAGGGTTAGTGTTGGAGCTAGGGTTAGGGTTGGGCTTGGAGCTAGGATTTTTCTGAGTGCAATGAACCAACTCCCGAGTCTCTAGGACGTTCCTAATAAAATTTGATTTTTTCCCATAGGAATGCATGGGTTAGGGTTAGGGTAAGGGTTGGAGCTAGGGTTTGGGTTAAGGTTAGGGTTGGAGTTAGGGTTAGTGTTGGAGCTAGGGTTAGGGTTGGGCTTGGAGCTAGGATTTTTCTGAGTGCACTGAACCAACTCCCGAGTCTCTAGGACATTCCTAAAAAAATTTGATTTTTTCCCATAGGAATGCATGGGTTTGGGTTAGGGTTAGGGTTGGAGCTAGGGTTAGGGTTAGGGTTAGGGTTGGAGTTAGGGTTAGTGTTGGAGCTAGGGTTAGGGTTGGGCTTGGAGCTAGGATTTTTCTGAGTGCAATGAACCAACTCCCGAGTCTCTTGGACGTTCCTAAAAAATTTTGATTTTTTCCCATAGGAATGCATGGGTTAGGGTTAGGGTTAGGGTTGGAGCTAGGGTTAGGGTTAGGGTTAGGGTTGGAGTTAGGGTTAGTGTTGGAGCTAGGGTTAGGATTGGGCTTGGAGCTAGGATTTTTCTGAGTGCAATGAACCAACTCCCGAGTCTCTAGGACGTTCCTAATAAAATTTGATTTTTTCCCATAGGAATGCATGGGTTAGGGTTAGGGTAAGGGTTGGAGCTAGGGTTAGGGTTAAGGTTAGGGTTGGAGTTAGGGTTAGTGTTGGAGCTAGGGTTAGGGTTGGGCTTGGAGCTAGGATTTTTCTGAGTGCACTGAACCAACTCCCGAGTCTCTAGGACATTCCTAAAAAAATTTGATTTTTTCCCATAGGAATGCATGGTTTAGGGTTATGGTCAGGGTTAGGGTTGGAGCTAGGGTTAGGGTTAGGGTTAGGGTTGGAGTTAGGGTTAGTGTTGGAGCTAGGGTTAGGGTTGGGCTTGGAGCTAGGATTTTTCTGAGTGGAATGAACCAACTCCCGAGTCTCTAGGACGTTCCTAAAAAAATTTGATTTTTTCCCATAGGAATGCATGGGTTAGGGTTAGGGTTAGGGTTGGAGCTAGGGTTAGGGTTAGGGTTAGGGTTGGAGTTAGGGTTAGTGTTGGAGCTAGGGTTAGGGTTGGGCTTGGAGCTAGGATTTTTCTGAGTGCACTGAACCAACTCCCGAGTCTCTAGGACATTCCTAAAAAAATTGATTTTTTTTCCCATAGGAATGCATGGGTTAGGGTTATGGTTAGGTTTAGGGTTGGAGCTAGGGTTAGGGTAAGGGTTAGGGTTGGAGTTAGGGTTAGTGTTGGAGCTAGGGTTAGGGTTGGGCTTGGAGCTAGGATTTTTCTGAGTGCAATGAACCAACTCCCGAGTCTCTAGGACGTTCCTAAAAAAATTTGATTTTTTCCCATAGGAATGCATGGGTTAGGGTTAGGGTTAGGGTTGGAGCTAGGGTTAGGGTTAGGGTTAGGGTTGGAGTTAGGGTTAGTGTTGGAGCTAGGGTTAGGGTTGGGCTTGGAGCTAGGATTTTTCTGAGTGCAATGAACCAACTCCCGAGTCTCTAGGACGTTCCTAAAAAAAATTGATTTTTTCCCATAGGAATGCATGGGTTAGGGTTAGGGTTAGGGTTGGAGCTAGGGTTAGGGTTAGGGTTAGGGTTGGAGTTAGGGTTAGTGTTGGAGCTAGGGTTAGGGTTGGGCTTGGAGCTAGGACTTTTCTGAGTGCAATGAACCAACTCCCGATTCTCTAGGACATTCCTAAAAAAATTTGATTTTTTCCCATAGGAATGCATGGGTTAGGGTTATGGGTTAGGGTTAGGGTTGGAGCTAGGGTTAGGGTTAGGGTTAGGGTTGGAGTTAGGGTTAGTGTTGGAGCTAGGGTTAGGGTTGGGCTTGGAGCTAGGATTTTTCTGAGTGCACTGAACCAACTCCCGAGTCTCTAGGACATTCCTAAAAAAATTTGATTTTTTCCCATAGGAATGCATGGGTTAGGGTTAGGGTTAGGGTTAGGGTTGGAGCTAGGGTTAGGGTTAGGGTTAGGGTTGGAGTTAGGGTTAGTGTTGGAGCTAGGGTTAGGGTTGGGCTTGGAGCTAGGATTTTTCTGAGTGCACTGAACCAACTCCCGAGTCTCTAGGACATTCCTAAAAAAATTTGATTTTTTCCCATAGGAATGCATGGTTTAGGGTTATGGTTAGGGTTAGGGTTGCAGCTAGGGTTAGGGTTAGGGTTAGGGTTGGAGTTAGGGTTAGTGTTGGAGCTAGGGTTAGGGTTGGGCTTGGAGCTAGGATTTTTCTGAGTGCAATGAACCAACTCCCGAGTCTCTAGGACGTTCCTAAAAAAATTTGATTTTTTCCCATAGGAATGCATGGGTTAGGGTTAGGGTTAGGGTTGGAGCTAGGGTTAGGGTTAGGGTTAGGGTTGGAGTTAGGGTTAGTGTTGGAGCTAGGGTTAGGGTTGGGCTTGGAGCTAGGATTTTTCTGAGTGCAATGAACCAACTCCCGAGTCTCTAGGACGTTCCTAATAAAATTTGATTTTTTCCCATAGGAATGCATGGGTTAGGGTTAGGGTAAGGGTTGGAGCTAGGGTTAGGGGTAAGGGTTAGGGTTGGAGTTAGGGTTAGTGTTGGAGCTAGGGTTAGGGTTGGGCTTGGAGCTAGGATTTTTCTGAGTGCACTGAACCAACTCCCGAGTCTCTAGGACATTCCTAAAAAAATTTGATTTTTTCCCATAGGAATGCATGGTTTAGGGTTATGGTCAGGGTTAGGGTTGGAGCTAGGGTTAGGGTTAGGGTTAGGGTTGGAGTTAGGGTTAGTGTTGGAGCTAGGGTTAGGGTTGGGCTTGGAGCTAGGATTTTTCTGAGTGGAATGAACCAACTCCCGAGTCTCTAGGACGTTCCTAAAAAAATTTGATTTTTTCCCATAGGAATGCATGGGTTAGGGTTAGGGTTAGGGTTGGAGCTAGGGTTAGGGTTAGGGTTAGGGTTGGAGTTAGGGTTAGTGTTGGAGCTAGGGTTAGGGTTGGGCTTGGAGCTAGGATTTTTCTGAGTGCACTGAACCAACTCCCGAGTCTCTAGGACATTCCTAAAAAAATTGATTTTTTTCCCATAGGAATGCATGGGTTAGGGTTATGGTTAGGTTTAGGGTTGGAGCTAGGGTTAGGGTAAGGGTTAGGGTTGGAGTTAGGGTTAGTGTTGGAGCTAGGGTTAGGGTTGGGCTTGGAGCTAGGATTTTTCTGAGTGCAATGAACCAACTCCCGAGTCTCTTGGACGTTCCTAAAAAAATTTGATTTTTTCCCATAGGAATGCATGGGTTAAGGTTAGGGTTAGGGTTGGAGCTAGGGTTAGGGTTAGGGTTAGGGTTGGAGTTAGGGTTAGTGTTGGAGCTAGGGTTAGGGTTGGGCTTGGAGCTAGGATTTTTCTGAGTGCAATGAACCAACTCCCGAGTCTCTAGGACGTTCCTAAAAAAATTTGATTTTTTCCCATAGGAATGCATGGGTTAGGGTTAGGGTTAGGGTTGGAGCTAGGGTTAGGGTTAGGGTTAGGGTTGGAGTTAGGGTTAGTGTTGGAGCTAGGGTTAGGGTTGGGCTTGGAGCTAGGATTTTTCTGAGTGCAATGAACCAACTCCCGATTCTCTAGGACATTCCTAAAAAAATTTGATTTTTTCCCATAGGAATGCATGGGTTAGGGTTAGGGTTAGGGTTGGAGCTAGGGTTAGGGTTAGGGTTAGGGTTGGAGTTAGGGTTAGTGTTGGAGCTAGGGTTAGGGTTGGGCTTGGAGCTAGGATTTTTCTGAGTGCACTGAACCAACTCCCGAGTCTCTAGGACATTCCTAAAAAAATTTGATTTTTTCCCATAGGAATGCATGGGTTAGGGTTATGGTTAGGGTTAGGGTTGGAGCTAGGGTTAGGGTTAGGGTTAGGGTTGGAGTTAGGGTTAGTGTTGGAGCTAGGGTTAGGGTTGGGCTTGGAGCTAGGATTTTTCTGAGTGCACTGAACCAACTCCCGAGTCTCTAGGACATTCCTAAAAAAATTTGATTTTTTCCCATAGGAATGCATGGGTTAGGGTTAGGGTTAGGGTTGGAGCTAGGGTTAGGGTTAGGGTTAGGGTTGGAGTTAGGGTTAGTGTTGGAGCTAGGGTTAGGGTTGGGCTTGGAGCTAGGATTTTTCTGAGTGCAATGAACCAACTCCCGAGTCTCTAGGATGTTCCCTAAAAAAATTTGATTTTTTCCCATAGGAATGCATGGGTTAGGGTTAGGGTTAGGGTTGGAGCTAGGGTTAGGGTTAGGGTAAGGGTTGGAGTTAGGGTTAGTGTTGGAGCTAGGGTTAGGGTTGGGCTTGGAGCTAGGATTTTTCTGAGTGCACTGAACCAACTCCCGAGTCTCTAGGACATTCCTAAAAAAATTTGATTTTTTCCCATAGGAATGCATGGGTTAGGGTTAGGGTTAGGGTTGGAGCTAGGGTTAGGGTTAGGGTTAGGGTTGGAGTTAGGGTTAGTGTTGGAGCTAGGGTTAGGGTTGGGCTTGGAGCTAGGATTTTTCTGAGTGCACTGAACCAACTCCCGAGTCTCTAGGACATTCCTAAAAAAATTTGATTTTTTCCCATAGGAATGCATGGGTTAGGGTTAGGGTTAGGGTTAGGGTTGGAGCTAGGGTTAGGGTTAGGGTTAGGGTTGGAGTTAGGGTTAGTGTTGGAGCTAGGGTTAGGGTTGGGCTTGGAGCTAGGATTTTTCTGAGTGCACTGAACCAACTCCCGAGTCTCTTGGACGTTCCTAAAAAAATTTGATTTTTTCCCATAGGAATGCATGGGTTAGGGTTATGGTTAGGGTTAGGGTTGGAGCTAGGGTTAGGGTTAGGGTTAGGGTTGGAGTTAGGGTTAGTGTTGGAGCTAGGGTTAGGGTTGGGCTTGGAGCTAGGATTTTTCTGAGTGCAATGAACCAACTCCCGAGTCTCTAGGACGTTCCTAAAAAAATTTGATTTTTTCCCATAGGAATGCATGGGTTAGGGTTAGGGTTAGGGTTGGAGCTAGGGTTAGGGTTAGGGTTAGGGTTGGAGTTAGGGTTAGTGTTGGAGCTAGGGTTAGGGTTGGGCTTGGAGCTAGGATTTTTCTGAGTGCACTGAACCAACTCCCGAGTCTCTAGGACGTTCCTAAAAAAATTTGATTTTTTCCCATAGGAATGCATGGGTTAGGGTTATGGTTAGGGTTAGGGTTGGAGCTAGGGTTAGGGTTAGGGTTAGGGTTGGAGTTAGGGTTAGTGTTGGAGCTAGGGTTAGGGTTGGGCTTGGAGCTAGGATTTTTCTGAGTGCAATGAACCAACTCCCGAATCTCTTGGACGTTCCTAAAAAAATTTGATTTTTTCCCATAGGAATGCATGGGTTAGGGTTAGGGTTAGGGTTGGAGCTAGGGTTAGGGTTAGGGTTAGGGTTGGAGTTAGGGTTAGTGTTGGAGCTAGGGTTAGGGTTGGGCTTGGAGCTAGGATTTTTCTGAGTGCACTGAACCAACTCCCGAGTCTCTAGGACATTCCTAAAAAAATTGATTTTTTCCCATAGGAATGCATGGTTTAGGGTTATGGTTAGGGTTAGGGTTGGAGCTAGGGTTAGGGTTAGGGTTAGGGTTGGAGTTAGGGTTAGTGTTGGAGCTAGGGTTAGGGTTGCGCTTGGAGCTAGGATTTTTCTGAGTGCAATGAACCAACTCCCGAGTCTCTAGGACGTTCCTAAAAAAATTTGATTTTTTCCCATAGGAATGCATGGGTTAGGGTTAGGGTTAGGGTTGGAGCTAGGGTTAGGGTTAGGGTTAGGGTTGGAGTTAGGGTTAGTGTTGGAGCTAGGGTTAGGGTTGGGCTTGGAGCTAGGATTTTTCTGAGTGCACTGAACCAACTCCCGAGTCTCTAGGACATTCCTAAAAAAATTTGATTTTTTCCCATAGGAATGCATGGGTTAGGGTTATGGTTGGGGTTAGGGTTGGAGCTAGGGTTAGGGTTAGGGTTAGGGTTGGAGTTAGGGTTAGTGTTGGAGCTAGGGTTAGGGTTGGGCTTGGAGCTAGGATTTTTCTGAGTGCACTGAACCAACTCCCGAGTCTCTAGGACGTTCCTAAAAAAATTTGATTTTTTCCCATAGGAATGCATGGGTTAGGGTTAGGGTTAGGGTTGGAGCTAGGGTTAGGGTTAGGGTTAGGGTTAGGGTTGGAGTTAGGGTTAGTGTTGGAGCTAGGGTTAGGGTTGGGCTTGGAGCTAGGATTTTTCTGAGTGCACTGAACCAACTCCCGAGTCTCTAGGATATTCCTAAAAAAATTTGATTTTTTCCCATAGGAATGCATGGGTTAGGGTTAGGGTTAGGGTTGGAGCTAGGGTTAGGGTTAGGGTTAGGGTTGGAGTTAGGGTTAGTGTTGGAGCTAGGGTTAGGGTTGGGCTTGGAGCTAGGATTTTTCTGAGTGCACTGAACCAACTCCCGAGTCTCTAGGACATTCCTAAAAAAATTTGATTTTTTCCCATAGGAATGCATGGGTTAGGGTTATGGTTAGGGTTAGGGTTGGAGCTAGGGTTAGGGTTAGGTTTAGGGTTGGAGTTAGGGTTAGTGTTGGAGCTAGGGTTAGGGTTGGGCTTGGAGCTAGGACTTTTCTGAGTGCAATGAACCAACTCCCGAGTCTCTAGGACGTTCCCTAAAAAAATTTGATTTTTTCCCATAGGAATGCATGGGTTAGGGTTAGGGTTAGGGTTGGAGCTAGGGTTAGGGTTAGGGTTAGGGTTGGAGTTAGGGTTAGTGTTGGAGCTAGGTTTAGGGTTGGGCTTGGAGCTAGGATTTTTCTGAGTGCACTGAACCAACTCCCGAGTCTCTAGGACATTCCTAAAAAAATTTGATTTTTTCCCATAGGAATGCATGGGTTAGGGTTATGGTTGGGGTTAGGGTTGGAGCTAGGGTTAGGGTTAGGGTTAGGGTTGGAGTTAGGGTTAGTGTTGGAGCTAGGGTTAGGGTTGGGCTTGGAGCTAGGATTTTTCTGAGTGCACTGAACCAACTCCCGAGTCTCTAGGACATTCCTAAAAAAATTGATTTTTTCCCATAGGAATGCATGGGTTAGGGTTATGGTTAGGGTTAGGGTTGGAGCGAGGGTTAGGGTTAGGGTTAGGGTTGGAGTTAGGGTTAGTGTTGGAGCTAGGGTTAGGGTTGGGCTTGGAGCTAGGATTTTCTGAGTGCAATGAACCAACTCCCGAGTCTCTAGGACGTTCCTAAAAAAATTTGATTTTTTCCCATAGGAATGCATGGGTTAGGGTTAGGGTTAGGGTTGGAGCTAGGGTTAGGGTTAGGGTTAGGGTTAGGGTTGGAGTTAGGGTTAGTGTTGGAGCTAGGGTTAGGGTTGGGCTTGGAGCTAGGATTTTTCTGAGTGCACTGAACCAACTCCCGAGTCTCTAGGACATTCCTAAAAAAATTTGATTTTTTCCCATAGGAATGCATGGTTTAGGGTTATGGTTAGGGTTAGGGTTGGAGCTAGGGTTAGGGTTAGGGTTAGGGTTGGAGTTAGGGTTAGTGTTGGAGCTAGGGTTAGGGTTGGGCTTGGAGCTAGGATTTTTCTGAGTGCAATGAACCAACTCCCGAGTCTCTAGGACGTTCCCTAAAAAAAATTGATTTTTTTCCCATAGGAATGCATGGGTTAGGGTTATGGTTAGGGTTAGGGTTGGAGCTAGGGTTAGGGTTAGGGTTAGGGTTGGAGTTAGGGTTAGTGTTGGAGCTAGGGTTAGGGTTGGGCTTGGAGCTAGGATTTTTATGAGTGCACTGAACCAACTCCCGAGTCTCTAGGACATTCCTAAAAAAAATTGATTTTTTCCCATAGGAATGCATGGGTTAGGATTATGGTTAGGGTTAGGGTTGGAGCTAGGGTTAGGGTTAGGGTTAGGGTTGGAGTTAGGGTTAGTGTTGGAGCTAGGGTTAGGGTTGGGCTTGGAGCTAGGATTTTTCTGAGTGCAATGAACCAACTCCCGAGTCTCTAGGACGTTCCTAAAAAAATTGATTTTTTCCCATAGGAATGCATGGGTTAGGGTTAGGGTTAGGGTTGGAGCTAGGGTTAGGGTTAGGGTTAGGGTTGGAGTTAGGGTTAGTGTTGGAGCTAGGGTTAGGGTTGGGCTTGGAGCTAGGATTTTTCTGAGTGCACTGAACCAACTCCCGAGTCTCTAGGACATTCCTAAAAAAATTTGATTTTTTCCCATAGGAATGCATGGGTTAGGGTTATGGTTAGGGTTAGGGTTGGAGCTAGGGTTAGGGTTAGGGTTAGGGTTGGAGTTAGGGTTAGTGTTGGAGCTAGGGTTAGGGTTGGGCTTGGAGCTAGGATTTTTATGAGTGCACTGAACCAACTCCCGAGTCTCTAGGATATTCCTAAAAAAATTTGATTTTTTCCCATAGGAATGCATGGGTTAGGGTTAGGGTTAGGGTTGGAGCTAGGGTTAGGGTTAGGGTTAGGGTTGGAGTTAGGGTTAGTGTTGGAGCTAGGGTTAGGGTTGGGCTTGGAGCTAGGATTTTTCTGAGTGCAATGAACCAACTCCCGAGTCTCTAGGACGTTCCTAAAAAAATTTGATTTTTTCCCATAGGAATGCATGGGTTAGGGTTAGGGTTAGGGTTGGAGCTAGGGTTAGGGTTAGGGTTAGGGTTAGGGTTGGAGTTAGGGTCAGTGTTGGAGCTAGGGTTAGGGTTGGGCTTGGAGCTAGGATTTTTCTGAGTGCACTGAACCAACTCCCGAGTCTCTAGGACATTACTAAAAAAATTTGATTTTTTCCCATAGGAATGCATGGGTTAGGGTTAGGGTTAGGGTTGGAGCTAGGGTTAGGGTTAGGGTTAGGGTTGGAGTTAGGGTTAGTGTTGGAGCTAGGGTTAGGGTTGGGCTTGGAGCTAGGATTTTTCTGAGTGCACTGAACCAACTCCCGAGTCTCTAGGACGTTCCTAAAAAAATTTGATTTTTTCCCATAGGAATGCATGGGTTAGGGTTATGGTTATGGTTAGGGTTGGAGCTAGGGTTAGGGTTAGGGTTAGGGTTGGAGTTAGGGTTAGTGTTGGAGCTAGGGTTAGGGTTGGGCTTGGAGCTAGGATTTTTCTGAGTGCAATGAACCAACTCCCGAGTGTCTAGAACGTTCCTAAAAAAAATTGATTTTTTCCCATAGGAATGCATGGGTTAGGGTTAGGGTTAGGGTTGGAGCTAGGGTTAGGGTTAGGGTTAGGGTTGGAGTTAGGGTTAGTGTTGGAGCTAGGGTTAGGGTTGGGCTTGGAGCTAGGATTTTTCTGAGTGCAATGAACCAACTCCCGAGTCTCTAGGACGTTCCTAAAAAAATTTGTTTTTTTCCCATAGGAATGCATGGGTTAGGGTTATGGTTAAGGTTAGGGTTGGAGCTAGGGTTAGGGTTAGGGTTAGGGTTGGAGTTAGGGTTAGTGTTGGAGCTAGGGTTAGGGTTGGGCTTGGAGCTAGGATTTTTCTGAGTGCAATGAACCAACTCCCGAGTCTCTAGGACGTTCCTAAAAAAATTTGATTTTTTCCCATAGGAATGCATGGGTTAGGGTTATGGTTAGGGTTAGGGTTGGAGCTAGGGTTAGGGTTAGGGTTAGGGTTGGAGTTAGGGTTAGTGTTGGAGATAGGGTTAGGGTTGGGCTTGGAGCTAGGATTTTTCTGAGTGCAATGAACCAACTCCCGAGTCTCTAGGACGTTCCTAAAAAAATTTGATTTTTTCCCATAGGAATGCATGGGTTAGGGTTAGGGTTAGGGTTGGAGCTAGGGTTAGGGTTAGGGTTAGGGTTGGAGTTAGGGTTAGTGTTGGAGCTAGGGTTAGGGTTGGGCTTGGAGCTAGGATTTTTCTGAGTGCAATGAACCAACTCCCGAGTCTCTAGGACGTTCCTAAAAAAATTTGATTTTTTCCCATAGGAATGCATGGGTTAGGGTTAGGGTTAGGGTTGGAGCTAGGGTTAGGGTTAGGGTTAGGGTTGGGGTTAGGGTTGGAGCTAGGGTTAGGGTTAGGGTTAGGGTTGGAGTTAGGGTTAGTGTTGGAGCTAGGGTTAGGGTTGGGCTTGGAGCTAGGATTTTTCTGAGTGCAATGAACCAACTCCCGAGTCTCTAGGACGTTCCTAAAAAATTTTGATTTTTTCCCATAGGAATGCATGGGTTAGGGTTAGGGTTAGGGTTGGAGTTAGGGTTAGTGTTGGAGCTAGGGTTAGGGTTGGGCTTGGAGCTAGGATTTTTCTGAGTGCAATGAACCAACTCCCGAGTCTCTAGGACGTTCCTAAAAAAATTTGATTTTTTCCCATAGGAATGCATGGGTTAGGGTTAGGGTTAGGGTTGGAGCTAGGGTTAGGGTTAGGGTTAGGGTTGGAGTTAGGGTTAGTGTTGGAGCTAGGGTTAGGGTTGGGCTTGGAGCTAGGATTTTTCTGAGTGCAATGAACCAACTCCCGAGTCTCTAGGACGTTCCAAAAAAATTTTGATTTTTTTCCCATAGGAATGCATGGGTTAGGGTTATGGTTAGGGTTAGGGTTGGAGCTAGGGTTAGGGTTAGGGTTAGGGTTGGAGTTAGGGTTAGTGTTGGAGCTAGGGTTAGGGTTGGGCTTGGAGCTAGGATTTTTCTGAGTGCAATGAACCAACTCCCGAGTCTCTAGGACGTTCCTAAAAAAATTTGATTTTTTCCCATAGGAATGCATGGGTTAGGGTTAGGGTTAGGGTTGGAGCTAGGGTTAGGGTTAGGGTTAGGGTTAGGGTTGGAGTTAGGGTTAGTGTTGGAGCTAGGGTTAGGGTTGGGCTTGGAGCTAGGATTTTTCTGAGTGCAATGAACCAACTCCCGAGTCTCTAGGACGTTCCTAAAAAATTTGATTTTTTCCCATAGGAATGCATGGGTTAGGGTTAGGGTTAGGGTTGGAGCTAGGGTTAGGGTTAGGGTTAGGGTTAGGGTTGGAGTTAGGGTTAGTGTTGGAGCTAGGGTTAGGGTTGGGCTTGGAGCTAGGATTTTTCTGAGTGCACTGAACCAACTCCCGAGTCTCTAGGACATTCCTAAAAAAATTTGATTTTTTCCCATAGGAATGCATGGGTTAGGGTTAGGGTTAGGGTTGGAGCTAGGGTTAGGGTTAGGGTTAGGGTTGGAGTTAGGGTTAGTGTTGGAGCTAGGGTTAGGGTTGGGCTTGGAGCTAGGATTTTTCTGAGTGCACTGAACCAACTCCCGAGTCTCTAGGACGTTCCTAAAAAAATTTGATTTTTTCCCATAGGAATGCATGGGTTAGGGTTATGGTTAGGGTTAGGGTTGGAGCTAGGGTTAGGGTTAGGGTTAGGGTTGGAGTTAGGGTTAGTGTTGGAGCTAGGGTTAGGGTTGGGCTTGGAGCTAGGGTTTTTCTGAGTGCAATGAACCAACTCCCGAGTCTCTAGGACGTTCCTAAAAAAATTTGATTTTTTCCCATAGGAATGCATGGGTTAGGGTTAGGGTTAGGGTTGGAGCTAGGGTTAGGGTTAGGGTTAGGGTTGGAGTTAGGGTTAGTGTTGGAGCTAGGGTTAGGGTTGGGCTTGGAGCTAGGATTTTTCTGAGTGCAATGAACCAACTCCCGAGTCTCTAGGACGTTCCTAAAAAAATTTGATTTTTTCCCATAGGAATGCATGGGTTAGGGTTAGGGTTAGGGTTAGGGTTGGAGCTAGGGTTAGGGTTAGGGTTAGGGTTGGAGTTAGGGTTAGTGTTGGAGCTAGGGTTAGGGTTGGGCTTGGAGCTAGGATTTTTCTGAGTGCAATGAACAAACTCCCGAGTCTCTAGGACGTTCCTAAAAAAATTTGATTTTTTCCCATAGGAATGCATGGGTTAGGGTTAGGGTTAGGGTTGGAGCTAGGGTTAGGGTTAGGGTTAGGGTTGGAGTTAGGGTTAGTGTTGGAGCTAGGGTTAGGGTTGGGCTTGGAGCTAGGATTTTTCTGAGTGCAATGAACCAACTCCCGAGTCTCTAGGACGTTCCTAAAAAAATTTGTTTTTTTCCCATAGGAATGCATGGGTTAGGGTTAGGGTTAGGGTTGGAGCTAGGGTTAGGGTTAGGGTTAGGGTTGGGGTTAGGGTTGGAGCTAGGGTTAGGGTTAGGGTTAGGGTTGGAGTTAGGGTTAGTGTTGGAGCTAGGGTTAGGGTTGGGCTTTGAGCTAGGATTTTTCTGAGTGCACTGAACCAACTCCCGAGTCTCTAGGACGTTCCTAAAAAAATTGATTTTTTTCCCATAGGAATGCATGGGTTAGGGTTAGGGTTAGGGTTAGGGTTAGGGTTAGGGTTAGGGTTAGTGTTGGAGCTAGGGTTAGGGTTGGGCTTGGAGCTAGGATTTTTCTGAGTGCAATGAACCAACTCCCGAGTCTCTAGGACGTTCCTAAAAAAATTTGATTTTTTCCCATAGGAATGCATGGGTTAGGGTTAGGGTTAGGGTTGGAGCTAGGGTTAGGGTTAGGGTTAGGGTTGGAGTTAGGGTTAGTGATGGAGCTAGGGTTAGGGTTGGGCTTGGAGCTAGGATTTTTCTGAGTGCAATGAACCAACTCCCGAGTCTCTAGGACGTTCCAAAAAAAATTTGATTTTTTCCCATAGGAATGCATGGGTTAGGGTTATGGTTAGGGTTAGGGTTGGAGCTAGGGTTAGGGTTAGGGTTAGGGTTGGAGTTAGGGTTAGTGTTGGAGCTAGGGTTAGGGTTGGGCTTGGAGCTAGGATTTTTCTGAGTGCAATGAACCAACTCCTGAGTCTCTTGGACGTTCCTAAAAAAATTTGATTTTTTCCCATAGGAATGCATGGGTTAGGGTTAGGGTTAGGGTTGGAGCTAGGGTTAGGGTTAGGGTTAGGGTTGGAGTTAGGGTTAGTGTTGGAGCTAGGGTTAGGGTTGGGCTATGAGCTAGGATTTTTCTGAGTGCAATGAACCAACTCCCGAGTCTGTAGGACGTTCCTAAAAAAATTTGTTTTTTTCCCATAGGAATGCATGGGTTAGGGTTAGGGTTAGGGTTGGAGCTAGGGTTAGGGTTAGGGTTAGGGTTGGAGTTAGGGTTAGTGTTGGAGCTAGGGTTAGGGTTGGGCTTGGAGCTAGGATTTTTCTGAGTGCACTGAACCAACTCCCGAGTCTCTAGGACATTCCTAAAAAAAATTATTTTTTCCCATAGGAATGCATGGTTTAGGGTTATGGTTAGGGTTAGGGTTGGAGCTAGGGTTAGGGTTAGGGTTAGGGTTGGAGTTAGGGTTAGTGTTGGAGCTAGGGTTAGGGTTGGGCTTGGAGCTAGGATTTTTCTGAGTGCAATGAACCAACTCCCGAGTGTCTTGAACGTTCCTAAAAAAAATTGATTTTTTCCCATAGGAATGCATGGGTTAGGGTTAGGGTTAGGGTTGGAGCTAGGGTTAGGGTTAGGGTTAGGGTTGGAGTTAGGGTTAGTGTTGGAGCTAGGGTTAGGGTTGGGCTTGGAGCTAGGATTTTTCTGAGTGCAATGAACCAACTCCCGAGTCTCTAGGACGTTCCTAAAAAAATTTGATTTTTTCCCATAGGAATGCATGGGTTAGGGTTAGGGTTAGGGTTGGAGCTAGGGTTAGGGTTAGGGTTAGGGTTGGAGTTAGGGTTAGTGTTGGAGCTAGGGTTAGGGTTGGGCTTGGAGCTAGGATTTTTCTGAGTGCAATGAACCAACTCCCGAGTCTCTAGGACGTTCCTAAAAAAATTTGATTTTTTACCCATAGGAATGCATGGGTTAGGGTTAGGGTTAGGGTTGGAGCTAGGGTTAGGGTTAGGGTTAGGGTTGGAGTTAGGGTTAGTGTTGGAGCTAGGGTTAGGGTTGGGCTTGGAGCTAGGATTTTTCTGAGTGCAATGAACCAACTCCCGAGTCTCTAGGACGTTCCTAAAAAAATTTGATTTTTTTCCCATAGGAATGCATGGGTTAGGGTTAGGGTTAGGGTTAGGGTTGGAGCTAGGGTTAGGGTTAGGGTTAGGGTTGGAGTTAGGGTTAGTGTTGGAGCTAGGGTTAGGGTTGGGCTTGGAGCTAGGATTTTTCTGAGTGCAATGAACCAACTCTCGAGTCTCTAGGACGTTCCTAAAAAAATTAGATTTTTTTCCCATAGGAATGCATGGGTTAGGGTTAGGGTTAGGGTTGGAGCTAGGGTTAGGGTTAGGGTTAGGGTTGGAGGTAGGGTTAGTGTTGGAGCTAGGGTTAGGGTTGGGCTTGGAGCTAGGATTTTTCTGAGTGCAATGAACCAACTCCCGAGTCTCTAGGACGTTCCTAAAAAAATTTGATTTTTTCCCATAGGAATGCATGGGTTAGGGTTAGGGTTAGGGTTGGAGCTAGGGTTAGGGTTAGGGTTAGGGTTGGAGTTAGGGTTAGTGTTGGCGCTAGGGTTAGGGTTGGGCTTGGAGCTAGGATTTTTCTGAGTGCAATGAACCAACTCCCGAGTCTCTAGGACGTTCCTAAAAAAATTTGATTTTTTCCCATAGGAATGCATGGGTTAGGGTTAGGGTTAGGGTTAGGGTTGGAGCTAGGGTTAGGGTTAGGGTTAGGGTTGGAGTTAGGGTTAGTGTTGGAGCTAGGGTTAGGGTTGGGCTTGGAGCTAGGATTTTTCTGAGTGCAATGAACCAACTCCCGAGTCTCTAGGACGTTCCTAAAAAAATTTGATTTTTTCCCATAGGAATGCATGGGTTAGGGTTAGGGTTAGGGTTGGAGCTAGGGTTAGGGTTAGGGTTAGGGTTGGAGTTAGGGTTAGGGTTAGGGTTAGGGTTAAGGTTGGAGCTAGGGTTAGGGTTAAGGTTAGGATTAGGGTGGAGCTAGGGTTAGGGTTAGGGTTAGAGCTAGGGTTAGGGTTAGGGTTAGGGTTGGAGCTAGGGTTAGGGTTAGGGTTGGAGTTAGGGTTAGTGTTGGAGCTAGGGTTAGGGTTAGGATTAGGGTTGGAGTTAGGGTTAGGGTTAGGGTTAAGGTTGGAGCTAGGGTTAGGGTTAGGGTTAGGATTAGGGTGGAGCTAGGGTTAGGGTTAGGGTTAGAGCTAGGGTTAGGGTTAGGGTTAGGGTTGGAGCTAGGGTTAGGGTTAGGGTTAGGGTTGGAGTTAGGGTTAGTGTTGGAGCTAGGGTTAGGGTTGGGCTTGGAGCTAGGATTTTTCTGAGTGCAATGAACCAACTCCCGAGTCTCTAGGACGTTCCTAAAAAAATTTGATTTTTTCCCATAGGAATGCATGGGTTAGGGTTAGGGTTAGGGTTGGAGCTAGGGTTAGGGTTAGGGTTAGGGTTGGAGTTAGGGTTAGTGTTGGAGCTAGGGTTAGGGTTGGGCTTGGAGCTAGGATTTTTCTGAGTGCAATGAACCAACTCCCGAGTCTCTAGGACGTTCCTAAAAAAATTTGATTTTTTTCCCATAGGAATGCATGGGTTAGGGTTAGGGTTAGGGTTGGAGCTAGGGTTAGGGTTAGGGTTAGGGTTGGAGTTAGGGTTAGTGTTGGAGCTAGGGTTAGGGTTGGGCTTGGAGCTAGGATTTTTCTGAGTGCAATGAACCAACTCCCGAGTCTCTAGGACGTTCCTAAAAAAATTTGATTTTTCCCATAGGAATGCATGGGTTAGGGTTAGGGTTAGGGTTAGGGTTGGAGCTAGGGTTAGGGTTAGGGTTAGGGTTGGAGTTAGGGTTAGTGTTGGAGCTAGGGTTAGGGTTGGGCTTGGAGCTAGGATTTTTCTGAGTGCAATGAACCAACTCCCGAGTCTCTAGGACGTTCCTAAAAAAATTTGATTTTTTCCCATAGGAATGCATTGGTTATGGTTAGGGTTAGGGTTGGAGCTAGGGTTAGGGTTAGGGTTAGGGTTAGGGTTGGAGTTAGGGTTAGTGTTGGAGCTAGGGTTAGGGTTGGGCTTGGAGTTAGGATTTTTCTGAGTGCAATGAACCAACTCCCGAGTCTCTAGGACGTTCCTAAAAAAATTGTTTTTTTCCCATAGGAATGCATGGGTTAGGGTTAGGGTTAGGGTTGGAGCGTAGGGTTAGGGTTAGGGTTAGGGTTGGAGTTAGGGTTAGTGTTGGAGCTAGGGTTAGGGTTGGGCTTGGAGCTAGGATTTTTTGAGTGCAATGAACCAACTCCCGAGTCTCTAGGACGTTCCTAAAAAAATTTGATTTTTTCCCATAGGAATGCATGGGTTAGGGTTAGGGTTAGGGTTGGAGCTAGGGTTAGGGTTAGGGTTAGGGTTGGAGTTAGGGTTAGTGTTGGAGCTAGGGTTAGGGTTGGGCTTGGAGCTAGGATTTTTCTGAGTGCAATGAACCAACTCCCGAGTCTCTAGGACGTTCCTAAAAAAATTTGATTTTTTCCCATGGGAATGCATGGGTTAGGGTTAGGGTTAAGGTTGGAGCTAGGGTTAGGGTTAGGGTTAGGGTTGGAGTTAGGGTTAGTGTTGGAGCTAGGGTTAGGGTTGGGCTTGGAGCTAGGATTTTTCTGAGTGCAATGAGCCAACTCCCGAGTCTCTAGGACGTTCCTAAAAAAATTTTGATTTTTTCCCATAGGAATGCATGGGTTAGGGTTAGGGTTAGGGTTGGAGCTAGGGTTAGGGTTAGGGTTAGGGTTGGAGTTAGGGTTAGTGTTGGAGCTAGGGTTAGGGTTGGGCTTGGATCTAGGATTTTTCTGAGTGCAATGAACCAACTCCCGAGTCTCTAGGACGTTCCTAAAAAAATTTGATTTTTTCCCATAGGAATGCATGGGTTAGGGTTAGGGTTAGGGTTGGAGCTAGGGTTAGGGTTAGGGTTAGGGTTGGAGTTAGGGTTAGTGTTGGAGCTAGGGTTAGGGTTGGGCTTGGAGCTAGGATTTTTCTGAGTGCAATGAACCAACTCCCGAGTCTCTAGGACGTTCCTAAAAAAATTTGATTTTTTCCCATGGGAATGCATGGGTTAGGGTTAGGGTTAAGGTTGGAGCTAGGGTTAGGGTTAGGGTTAGGGTTGGAGTTAGGGTTAGTGTTGGAGCTAGGGTTAGGGTTGGGCTTGGAGCTAGGATTTTTCTGAGTGCAATGAGCCAACTCCCGAGTCTCTAGGACGTTCCTAAAAAAATTTGTTTTTTTCCCATAGGAATGCATGGGTTAGGGTTAGGGTTAGGGTTGGAGCTAGGGTTAGGGTTAGGGTTAGGGTTGGAGTTATGGTTAGTGTTGGAGCTAGGGTTAGGGTTGGGCTTGGATCTAGGATTTTTCTGAGTGCAATGAACCAACTCCCGAGTCTCTAGGACGTTCCTAAAAAAATTTGATTTTTTCCCATGGGAATGCATGGGTTAGGGTTAGGGTTAAGGTTGGAGCTAGGGTTAGGGTTAGGGTTAGGGTTGGAGTTAGGGTTAGTGTTGGAGCTAGGGTTAGGGTTGGGCTTGGAGCTAGGATTTTTCTGAGTGCAATGAGCCAACTCCCGAGTCTCTAGGACGTTCCTAAAAAAATTTGTTTTTTTCCCATAGGAATGCATGGGTTAGGGTTAGGGTTAGGGTTGGAGCTAGGGTTAGGGTTAGGGTTAGGGTTGGAGTTATGGTTAGTGTTGGAGCTAGGGTTAGGGTTGGGCTTGGATCTAGGATTTTTCTGAGTGCAATGAACCAACTCCCGAGTCTCTAGGACGTTCCTAAAAAAATTTGATTTTTTCCCATAGGAATGCATGGGTTAGGGTTAGGGTTAGGGTTGGAGCTAGGGTTAGGGTTAGGGTTAGGGTTGGAGTTAGGGTTAGTGTTGGAGCTAGGGTTAGGGTTGGGCTTGGAGCTAGGATTTTTCTGAGTGCAATGAACCAACTCCCGAGTCTCTAGGACGTTCCTAAAAAAATTTGATTTTTTCCCATAGGAATGCATGGGTTAGGGTTAGGGTTAGGGTTGGAGCTAGGGTTAGGGTTAGGGTTAGGGTTGGAGTTAGGGTTAGGGTTAGGGTTAAGGTTGGAGCTAGGGTTAGGGTTAGGGTTAGGATTAGGGTGGAGCTAGGGTTAGGGTTAGGGTTAGAGCTAGGGTTAGGGTTAGGGTTAGGGTTGGAGCTAGGGTTAGGGTTAGGGTTAGGGTTGGAGTTAGGGTTAGTGTTGGAGCTAGGGTTAGGGTTGGGCTTGGAGCTAGGATTTTTCTGAGTGCAATGAACCAACTCCCGAGTCTCTAGGACGTTCCTAAAAAAATTTGATTTTTTCCCATAGGAATGCATGGGTTAGGGTTAGGGTTAGGGTTGGAGCTAGGGTTAGGGTTAGGGTTAGTGTTGGAGCTAGGGTTAGGGTTGGGCTTGGAGCTAGGATTTTTCTGAGTGCAATGAACCAACTCCCGAGTCTCTAGGACGTTCCTAAAAAATTTGATTTTTTCCCATAGGAATGCATGGGTTAGGGTTAGGGTTAGGGTTGGAGCTAGGGTTAGGGTTAGGGTTAGGGTTGGAGTTAGGGTTAGTGTTGGAGCTAGGGTTAGGGTTGGGCTTGGAGCTAGGATTTTTCTGATTGCAATGAACCAACTCCCGATTCTCTAGGACGTTCCTAAAAAAATTTGATTTTTTCCCATGGGAATGCATGGGTTAGGGTTAGGGTTAGGGTTGGAGCTAGGGTTAGGGTTAGGGTTAGGGTTGGAGTTAGGGTTAGTGTTGGAGCTAGGGTTAGGGTTGGGCTTGGAGCTAGGATTTTTCTGAGTGCAATGAACCAACTCCCGAGTCTCTAGGACGTTCCTAAAAAAATTTGATTTTTTCCCATAGGAATGCATGGGTTAGGGTTAGGGTTAGGGTTAGGGTTGGAGCTAGGGTTAGGGTTAGGGTTAGAGGTTGGAGTTAGGGTTAGTGTTGGAGCTAGGGTTAGGGTTGGGCTTGGAGCTAGGATTTTTCTGAGTGCAATGAACCAACTCCCGAGTCTCTAGGACGTTCCTAAAAAATTTGATTTTTTCCCATAGGAATGCATGGGTTAGGGTTAGGGTTAGGGTTAGGGTTGGAGCTAGGGTTAGGGTTAGGGTTAGAGCTAGGGTTAGGGTTAGTGTTGGAGCTAGGGTTAGGGTTGGGCTTGGAGCTAGATTTTTCTGAGTGCAATGAACCAACTCCCGAGTCTCTAGGACGTTCCTAAAAAAATTTGATTTTTTCCCATAGGAATGCATGGGTTAGGGTTAGGGTTAGGGTTGGAGCTAGGGTTAGGGTTAGGGTTAGTGTTGGAGCTAGGGTTAGGGTTGGGCTTGGAGCTAGGATTTTTCTGAGTGCAATGAGCCCACTCCCGAGTCTCTAGGACGTTCCTAAAAAAATTTGTTTTTTTCCCATAGGAATGCATGGGTTAGGGTTAGGGTTAGGGTTGGAGCTAGGGTTAGGGTTAGGATCAGGGTTGGAGTTAGGGTTAGGGTTAGGGTTAAGGTTGGAGCTAGGGTTAGGGTTAGGGTTAGGATTAGGGTGGAGCTAGGGTTAGGGTTAGGGTTAGAACTAGGGTTAGGGTTGGGGCTAGCGTGAGGGTTAGGGTTAGGGTTAAGGTTGGAGCTAGGGTTAGGGTTAGGGTTAGGCTTGGAGCTGGGGTTAGGGTTAGGGTTGGAGCTAGGGTTAGGGTTAGGGTTAGGGTTAGGGTTGGAGTTATGGTTAGGGTTAGGGTTAAGGTTGGAGCTAGGGTTACGGTTAGGGTTAGGATTAGGGTGGAGCTCGGGTTAGGGTTAGGGTTAAGGTTGGAGCTAGGGTTCGGGTTAGGGTGAGGATTAGGGTGGAGCTAGGGTTAGGGTTAGGGTTAGAGCTAGGGTTAGGGTTGGGGCTAGGGTTAGGGTTAGGGTTAAGTTTGGAGCTAGGGTTAGGGTTAGGGTTAAGGTTGGAGCTAGGGTTAGGGTTAGGATTAGGGTTGGAGCTAGGGTTAGGGTTAGTTATGGGGTTGGAGCTAGGGTTAGGGTTAGGGTTAGGGTTGGAGTTAGGGTTAGTGTTGGAGCTAGGGTTAGGGTTGGGCTTGGAGCTAGGATTTTTCTTAGTGCAATGAACCAGCTCCTGAGTCTCTAGGACGTTCCTTAAAAAAAATTGATTTTTTCCCATAGGAATGCATGGGTTAGGGTTAGGGTTAGGGTTGGAGCTAGGGTTAGGGTTAGGGTTGGAGTTAGGGTTAGTGTTGGAGCTAGGGTTAGGGTTGGACTTGGAGCTAGGATTTTTCTGAGTGCAATGAACCAACTCCCGAGTCTCTAGGACGTTCCTAAAAAAATTTGATTTTTTTCCATAGGAATGCATGGGACAAAAAATTTTTCACCTTCCAGAATTGTGTTAGGAGCACGTTTCAGGCCACGGGGAGTCTATAGAACCTAATTCTGGGGGAAGCTTTTTGAAAAGTTTACTTAGGGTTAGGGTTAGGGTTGGAGCTAGGGTTAGGGTTAGGGTTAGGGTTGGAGCTAGGGTTAGGGTTAGGGTTTAGGTTGGAGCCAGGGTTAGGGTTAGGGTTATGGTTAGGGGTGGAGCTTGGGTTAGGGTTAGAGCTAGGGTTAGGGTTGGGGTTGGGGCTCGGGTTAGGGTTCGGGTTAGGGTTATCACTAGAAGGACCACAGAGCAGCCATTTGGCTTTACCCCCCTCAAGGTCCACGGGGCAGCCGATCGGCTGGAAGGATTATTGCTAATATCCTAAATCACCTGTGAGCACTCATTTTGTTATGCAAACGAGGTGATCGTTGGTGCACCACAGGAGGGGACTGGACTAAGTGGTGTATGCAGTGGGAAGGGACAACAGAAAGGAAGGGATCAACACACATGGGTTGTTTACTTTGTTGCTGAAATTTATTGATTAAAAATAAACAAAATTTAAACAACTGTATAGAATAAGAACAAGAATCAGAATCAGAATCACAAGGGGTTTTATTGCTATTGTCAATGAACAGGTTTCACAGACTAGGAATTTTTTACGGCGTGATGGTGCAACATTAAACAGAGTATAATATGTAAAATACAAGAATAAAAAATAAGAGCATGCAGGACATATGTAAAGAATAAAAGTATGAAAGGCTATGTACAATGCTAGGATTTTTTACGGCGTGATGGTGCAACATTAAACGGAGAATAATATGTAAAATACAAGAATAGAAAATAACAAGAGCATGCAGGACATATATAAAGTATAAAAAGGTTGGTGATGGACTTCAGGTGAATATGCATCATCAGGATACAGTGTTAGACTCTCACTCACAATCCTGGCACTGCCATGGTATCTCCCTTCTGCATTTCCCACATGTGTATCTGTAGCAGTCAACACATCGCACAGTGGCATGATTGTTCTTACACTGATTTTTAACCTGGCACATGGCTCTTTTCCCAGGGCTAGGTGTGGAAGGTTGTTGCCGAAGCAATTCTTCCTTTCATGCCTTCTTCGCAGTCACATGAGAGTTAGCCAACTCTCTTGCAAGCTCCACCAGGAAGTCCACCCGTCTCTCCTTCCTCCCGGTGCATGCTTGATACAGCACATGTGCATCCAATGCTGCCATATCAAATCATGTTATAGAACACAGCGACTGGCCAGCGCCATGTTCCTGTGCGGACAGTGTACTCCCGCACCATCTGGTCCATCACATCCACGCTGCACTTTGTAGCATTGTAAAGTTCATTGCAGTCCCTCTGTCTAGATGACTGTGGAATTTCCTGGCGAATCTTGTTGACTGTGCCTAGGATGGTGGTTTTCCGCCTAAGCAGTTGTTGCGCAAGTGACAGTGATGTAAAGAAATTGTCCGTGGTAACATTTCTGCCCTTGTCCAGGAATGGTTCCATCAGCCTCATGACTACATTCTCGGACAGTCTCTCCCCACTGGGACGACTGGGGTCCTTGCCAAGATATGGGAGGACATTGCAGATGTACTTGGATTTCAAGTCACAAACCACCCAAAACTTGATCCCAAACTTGTCAGGTTTCGTTGCAATGTACTGCAGGAAACAGCAGCGAGTCTTTGAGGGGAAAAGCTGTTCGTCAATGGTGATGTGTCGACCAGGGTTGTAGGATGTGATGCAGTTGGTGACAAATGACGACCACACAGCAGAAATTGCAGCAAACTTGTCAGTCTTTGTGCGCTCACTGCGGGTGTCCCTGTCATCAAAGCGTAGGTGTCGCATGATGTCTTTGAAGCGATTTCGGGGCATGGTTGCCATGATCTGGGGGTTTCCCAGGTTTGCTCACCAGCAAACCAGAAAATGTGATAAATTGTCAATCAAATAGTGATCCTGTGAATGGGACTGGTTGCATTCACCTGAGTCGTTATGGTCATTCTCACATTCATACTCTCAACAGCTTCACCAGAGTATAAAAAATGTAGTGTCATATGCAAACAGTATGCAATTTAACAATTTAGATACATTTACAATGTCATTAATATAAAGTACAAACAGTTTTTGTCCGTGGACCGACCGCTGGGGCATCTGCTGAGGTGCAGGAACATCAGGAGAAGTAGAACCAAACAAAACAAACAGAGGCCCAAACTGTCTGTGCAGTGGCTATGGCTGAAGCAGTTTCTGTCTACAGTTGTTCTCAGGTTGGAAACTCCCCTCCCCCTCCCCACTCACTCTCCCCACAACACAAGTTTCCTTGAAATAACTTAGCATATCCCCTCCTGTGGTGCACCAGCAATAGCCTCGTTTGCATAACAAACTGAGTGTTCAGAGGTGATTTAGTACTAGCTAAAAGCCCTCCAAGCCATTTGGCTGCCCTCTGGTCTTTATAGGTAGAACAGCAAAAAGCCGGTCCTTCTAGTGTTAAAATACGAGTAAACATGTTGGTCTGACTTAAATCCAACTTAAAGGTGGGGTAGGCAGGATATGAGGAAGTGCCAGTTTTTGGGAGAAGTCTTGAATGTAAACACGACCCCTCCCAACCAGTTTTCCCCTCAGCATCCTCCTCTTCCCTCCCTCTCTGCTCCAGCAAGCCCCGCCCACAAACAGACGCTACTGCTCGCTCGTATCGTTTCAATTAAATTCAGATATATTGCAGATAAATACTTCAGATAATTACAAATGGGGTCCAGTCAACATGAAACAGGTTTACCTGTCCAGCAGAAAGGTTAAAGGGTCCGTAAAATCCCGAAGCGTCCCCAATTGTTTTATGTTGACCCAGCGTTGTAGCCCTTGTCCAGTCTACCTCCTTTTTTAAGCGCCCGTTATTCCGCCAGAGTCTCCGGTATCTATTTTGTTTTTTCGCTTGTGTTGGCAGTCGTGACCAACAGATGATTCAGACATTTTTCTGTACTTTCTGGCTTATGTACGTTATTCAAGGACATGGAGCATGCCTCACAACACAAGGGGGCAGTGTCTGCCTTACAACCAATCAGCACTAAGAAGCAGTGTCTGTCTCACAACCAATCAGGCGGGGAATGGCTTTGTTTACAGTCAGAATGAGCGGGACGCTCAAAAATTTTAAAATGTTGACTACACAGGCATAAGAGAATACAGTGATATTGTTATATTACCAAATGTCGTCAATAACTAATAGCTATTGACCGATATTAAAAGCTTTTTTGGATATACACTACAGAAAAGATGCTTCTTTAATGGAATCCTGCCTACCCCACCATTAAGTCAAATTCCTCGTTGTTGGTCTAAAATATCTACATAATGTGGGTGTAGATTGGGAGTTTATCCTTCATTTATATACACCACGATCGGACCACAGTTTGCACATTGGGCTTTTACCCCAAAAGTCATGCAACATAATAAGCTGAAAGAGCCCAGATAGTTAGCAAAACCTCTACATGATTAGTGAGAAAGCCGGGCAATGATACTGAGAAAAGTCCACTGCTTTGTTACTTCAAGAGTCCATTGACATTTCCATCTCCTTCAGTTCATACCACCTAAATTTTGAGAGTTCTCCCAATTTTTTGTTGTGTTTGCTTCAGGTCTGTTTTTTTCAGTTCAGTAGATGTCTCTGTCTCAAAAGTTACAGGTATGCTCAAAAATATTCTCCATGTTCTTTGAAAGAAAATAAAACACAGTTTATTAGAAAGAGAACTAAATCATCCACCGTTTGTCGTATCACCCACTGAACACAGCCACTTGGTCTGCAGACTGTTTTTTCACGCCCCAGCTCTATCCCAGCTCTCTGTTGTACCTGAGACTGCTTGTCTGTCATAGACAACCTGGTGGATGGATGAGCTCCGGCTTTGCTTATCACTCCACTCTCAGTGGATACACATAGTCAAACACACAAGATTAGAGTCACTGCAACCTGCACAGGTGTGTGGTCAGATGTCTAGGAAAGCAGATTGATTCTGTTTGTCCTCCTGCATACAAACACAGAGGGAAGCTCTGTCGCTGTTATATTGCTATTTTGCTGTGTCAGTTTAGAAAGTTTACAATGTATATGAGGACCCTGATTAATCAATATTTCAGCAAATACAGATCCACGTATGATCCAAGTATGGCATACATGGAACTATTAGAGAACAATACATAGCTTCTGATGAATTCTAATTATGAGTGTCTTAAGTTATGCAAAGTATTGCGCTGCTTTTTCACATTTTACTTTTAACATTAACTATCTGTAACTTCTAAGTTTATGACCAATTATAACATGCAAATATATATATTTTTTCGATTCACCCCTTTCTTTGTCAAACCTAGTCTGACTTGAGTTTTGATTAGTTATAATGGAACCACTGAAATACTTTCAGTTCCCTTTCTTCTGTAGTTAGAAGCTGTTCTTGTTTTTTTCCAGAGCAGTAAAGAATTGTATCATTGCCAAACAAAACAGATCTTAATTGCTTAGACAAATTACATTTGTCATTAATGTAATGTATCACCAGTTTGGGACCAAGAACTGAGCCTTGAGGGACCGTGCGAGTAACCTTTTGTAATCCTGATTCCATATATTTGATTTGTTTGTTTTGATATCTGTCATTGTAGTACCCTCTTCTTCCATACGTTTACTTTTTTTCAGTACGTTATGGCTAATAATGTCAATACTCCTAATGTATATATCCACTATTGTCGAGAACTGGTCCCATCAGTGCTATAGAGGGTACGGTGGGTTATTAAATACGTAGTTTTAGCTTTGAATATGGTGCAAAAAGTTCTTCCTTTTATGCTGATTAATGGGAAAAGAGGAAATAAGGATACATCCGATTCAAAAAAGTACATGCAGTCAAGGGAATGTTAGTACAACACAAGAGTTTGGTGGATGTAGGACAGGCCTCCCATTCATAGCATTGGTTGCTTATCGGGCCCCACTTGCTGCCCTCCAATCCCCCACCTCACCACCACACACACACATTTTCTGTCTCCCTTTTCACCGATCCTGTCTTGTAATAGCAAAACAATTGGTATATTGGGTGTCAGCTAAAATCGTATTTCGTTCATCCCCAGTCTTTGTTACATTAACCAGAAGTCAGTTGGAGTCAGTACTTCCAACATACTGACCATCCATCTTTGGGCTTCATTACGCCTCTTGGGAGACTCAGTCATGTTTTATAAAACCTTTAGTAAGTCATGGTGTGAGTATATCTTGGCCTTCTCATGAGTGAGGTCAATGGAAAATCTTCACTTTTTGATTTGCTGTCTCATTGCTCAAAAAGCCTCAAGGTGTGTCTGCAATATTGATCTTTTTCCCTCTGTGTTTGGTGTTGTCTTGAAAGCATTTCTTCTGCTCACCTGCAGCTCATTTACCTTCTTGCCTCTGGGAGCAGAGGATCAGATCAGAGCGCTACGAGAAAGGCATATGGATGACATGACCTGTCAATCAAATCAAAGCTGAGGCTGCACACCAGGGGTAGAGAAGCTTTCATGATGGCCTCCTGCAGAGACACATGCACACTCGCACTCACTCAGGCGTACATGTGTGCATGTGATTGCACAGAAGCATGTAGACAGAGATGCAGCCAGGTGTGAAAAAAGACACACAAACACCTCGAGTATCTTCACACACCCACCTTCTGCTTGGGTTGCCATACTTTGAGATATTTCACCCAACCATACACACACACAAATAAAAAAAAACAATATCACAACATACATCTTAGCTACAGCAAGCCGAGGCAGCGCCGGCCATCAATCATCACTCTCCAGTGTTCCACCCCACTGTCATCATCCAATTACCAGCTCCCAAAGCCATGAATCAACCAATCAGCTCTGGCCGGGGGCTGTCCAAATATTGCTTGGGTCTTGCTGACCGAAAAAAAAAAAAAAAAAACAGCCTGGGGAGAAAGAAAAAAAAAAACACAAAAACATGGCAGTATAGTTTCTCTAAAGGTAAGCAGTGGTGACTGGACAGTTGTAGACATCAGCATGAAAGACAGTCTGCTTCATATTTAAGTTTTTTGTTATTGATCATTTATCAAATTCTTGATTGCAACTACATGGCCCACGTAAGCTCACTGGTTTATTTGTACAATAGACCAAGTTCATAAAAGCCTTGTGTGGTAAATCTGAAACCACATCCTCTAAGGCACCATCCAGACCTCAAATAAAGTCTTTACTGTAAATAAAAAAATTCATATCTATAACTTCAATTAAAAGTTGGCTGTTGACTCTCATTTTTAAAGTTTAATGAAAACAGAAAAGGAGAATCATCATCCATCCATGTGAGCATACTTCAGTCTATTTATACGGGCTCTTTAAAGGTTGATTTCTCCTCATTCTGCAGCCAACTTGAGTGTAGTGAAATGTTTTATCTGCTTTCGTAGTTGCTGTTGCATTGAGTGCTCTCAGGGTCCATTAACGTTGACTCCGTGCTGTGGCTCAGGAATCCACTTCTGCGGCCTTCAGAGATGCTGCAGAAAGTCAAGACTCTTGCTCACGCTCTTAACCCGGCAGTGAATGACACTGAGCTGCTGTAGTCTGCACTGAGGCTTTCTTTATTTAACGTGAAGCCGTGTCCCTGCTGAGGGCCTCCCTGCCCCGCTCACACACCCTGTATTGATATGCGCTTAACATCCACCGCCAGGCGAGTGCTTCCACACATTTCAAGTGCCAGACGGGTGACGACTAATGGCTCACCACATGTTTTGACCTTGTGTGTGTCACAGTGAGTGAGAGTGTGTGTGTTAGATTTAGTGCATGTGTGTAAGTGTATGGGATATAGAAATAGAGGGGGAAAAGAGAGAGAGAGACAGAGAGAGAGAGGAAAGTAATTAAATCCTTAATTATATGTCTTTATTCTGACAGAGAATTATGCTAATATATTTCTTTTTATTATTACATATGACATTCATTTCTATCATGTGATTGACAGTAAAATTAAGCCCTCAGCTTTTGTCCATGCTAACGCGCACACACACACACATACATACACACAGAGAAACTTAAGTTCAAATTGCTTTCCTTTGTCTCGGACTGACAGCTGACATATCTAACTTTTAAAAACCACTTTTATTTCAGAAACTGTCAAACTAAAAACCCTTTAACTTTAACACACTACAATGTCAATGACAGACAAGGCAGAGTAAGACCTCTCTCACCTTTCCTTCACAGGGAGGTGACACCCTCAAGTGGCATTAGTAATTACTGTGTCAGATAAATAAATGTTCAGGTAAATCAAATCAGAGATCTTTACTCCAGCGTTCTGGACACATTATTAATCTGCTTAAGCATTTCATACGTCACAAAACATAATAAAACCAATATAACACTGAGCAGTATCAGTCAACTGAAAACGTTCTTTTTTTGCTCACTGGCCAACTCACTTGATTTCATCCATTTAATCTTTGGATCAACAACTTAATGCGGTAACTCGACACAGCAAAAGCAATGAGTTGGTGGAAACAGGTTCCTACCTGCTTGCATGTGGGGAAATACCCATAGACATAATATAAGTAAACACCTCATTACATACTTGAGCGCAATCCAGTGTCGCCGCCATATTGGATGAGTTTCCTCACTCTAGAGCCAAACAGAGTCAACAGAGAACGAGCAACTATGCCCGTATTTTGTATACCCTACGTTTGCAAAAACCAACGCAGTATCGAAACCAGATCACAAGGGATTACGCTTCACAAGTAAGATTGAAAAATTGTTATTTCTGTTATTTTTAATGTGTGACAGTGTCCTGTATCATAGCTAGATCTCTGCCATTTGTAGCAAAACAAATTGTGTGAAAACCAGGTTAAAACTTCAGGGAGCTATTATTCATATACTTTGGCATTCCTACCTTCCTCAATAGAAATAAATGCACCAGGGGACCCATCCGAGATGGCGGCTATAGGCATCATCAGTCTATGTGGCGTCTATGTATATTATGTCTATGGACATACCCACATCAAACAGTTTGTCCAGTCCATTGACAGTGTAAAATATGGTCGTAGTGTCGGTTATTTCACCTATTAGCTTTGTCAGGTGGATACCCCACGGCCACATTTAATGGCCACATTATTACCAAAAAGCAACAAACTCAACTTTAGCAAGCTCTTGGGAAATTTATGAATATGACAAATTCAAATAAAAATTCACATAGAGTGATATGGGGGTACTCCTCAGTGAACAAATAACACAGTTTAAGAGTAGTTGAAGACAAGACCCTGGTTTGATGAGAACTTTAAGCAGATTAAATGGAGTAATAACGCCATGTAGGAATACCCGCACAAGTTTCACACCGGACTGAAAGCCAATCAACTGAAAACGACTATATAATAATAAGCTTTATTTTGCATTGACCTAGTTATTTATCATGTTAAACAATTGCAGTATTTTCCACTTCTGCTCACAAAGCTAGTGTCCATTTTTATTTAATTATATAAACTTTATTGATCCATTTACTAGGTAGCCTGTGAACCTCAGTGACCATTGACTATATAATTATCACATTTGCATCATTAATGTAGATGTAGAAAATTGCAAGTAGTAGAGATATTATCCAAATTCAGTATAGTACAGATTTGTGCAGTAGCTGTGTTTGTATCTCGTTTCTTTTCACCTCTCAGTCATAAAAACACAGTAAAGTAAGGTAGAGTCAGCTAATATTGGAGTTTGATGGTAAGTTTGATTGATTCATACTGTGAGCTGGATTGTATCACCTTTTATGCCGACGTGCTTAATAAGACTAGAACAGGTCTACTACACAGAGCAACAGCAGTTTACTCTTAATATTTCTCCATCTGGTTGGCACTGTTCACAATTATAACATGAGTAAAACTGACTGAACTTCATCACATCCATGAGTTTTTGGAGTCTTTGTGATTCCTAATCCCAACAATCCCATGAGACTTTAAAACACTGAAAGTTGAAATTTAATTAACTAATTCAAGTATAACCAAGACATTTTCACAGGCAGAGACATTGTATTAATCTAAGACTAATAAGGACGTCTTTGAGCACTTGGATCTGTGAGAAACTTAACCGTGTGGATCCCCAAGATCAAAACAAGTGCAGACACATAATCTTCAAATATTAAAACAAACACAATCTAATGGTATCAAGGAGTGGGTATCCTCTGAGGTTTAATTCCAGGAAATTTCTCAGCTCCCAGCAAAAAAATATCAAACACTGATTAGAGTGACGAAACATTTCAAAACCACACAGCAACCTGCAGTTTCTTTGGACTCACGACTGAGAGAAATTCAACCAGGAGAGAGAGGAGAGAGAGGGTACAGAGCCTTTGAGAGAGAGCGGAGGTAAGGGTGTAAGAAGGTAGGGAGGAAGAGACTTTGAGTTGAAAAGGAAAGGACAGGGCAGAATAAGAAGAGTGTTAAAAGTGTGCAGGAAGGGCTAACACTGCAGGGAGCTGCTGCATCTATCGCTTCTGGCAAAATAAAGAGGGGATGGATAAAGGAGAGGAAACAAGAGGGAGCAGACAAGGATGTGTGGACGGGGGAAAACAGCTGCAAGTTTTAAATTGCTTTATTTTGTGTTGAAATGAGAACATGTATAACCTCAGGCTTTCTGTTTTAATATAATCTAGCTCTCTGCCACACACACACACACACACACACACACACACACACACACACACACACACACACACACACACACACACACACACACACGCACACACACAAAGGCTCACATATAAACAGTGTTAGAGGAATCAGGGAAGCCCTGCAGATTGTTGGGTCATTGTGGATTCCTCTGTGGATGAAATATGCTTTAATTTGTGGAGTGCTACGGGGACAGAGAGTGAAGCAGATCTCTGAGGCTAGGAGTGGAGGATTGGTTATATGAAACAGGGTTAGAGGGAGTAAAAGTGGATCATTTGGCAGTAAGAGAGGGATAACTCGCTTTTTTTTTCATCATTGTTTCGTGATGCAGGGGCGAACGAATCCATCAGCCCTAATAGTGCACAATTTAAAAGTCACTGTTTAAAACTGCAACATGTCCAACTTGTTAACACAGTTGAAGTTGCTCCATATTACATTTCTTTTTCTTCTATTAACACCTGTTAGGAGGCAGCCTTATTTGTGTCATATGTGTTAAAAATTCAGGATGTGGTAATGGGAACATGAAGGAATATCAAACCATCAGATTCTGACCTCAGAAGTCCATCTGACCACTGGAGCTGGGAATGATGTTACACCCGAGCTGACGGCGTTCCAGTAAACAAGTTGGAAAACCAAGATGGACGCCTACTGTTACCCGTTGTTAGCTGTTGTTTACAATTGTCAGTTGTTGTTAGCCGTTGTTAGCTATACCAGTTGTAAACAACGCATAACACAGTATTTTACTCTTACAAACACCATAGCACCGTGTTCACAGTTAGACGTTGGGCAGTACAACAAATACCACTTACTTAATTTCACAAAAACAAAACAGAGGTGCTATTAAATAATACATTATGAGAGCTTTCACTGTTACTCTTTACTGCTGATGCACTGTGCTGCCATCTTGGATTATGACGTTGTTGTCAAGTCAGGGTCAGTGAGGATTGTCCGACTTTCTGAGTCAGAAAGCCAACTTCTGGGGGGCGTTCCAGATGAATTTCTGAGTCGGAGCTCAGAAATTCTGACTTCCGAGTACAACTGGAACGCAGCATGAGAACCATTCTATTCTTCTTTTACCGGCCCCCATTGTCCACTAACTAAATATAAAACCTGACTGAGGAATAAGAGTTGTGATACTGCATACGACAGTAATACTCTATTTCTACCTTGTGAAAAGGCGCTAAATCCTTCACTGTACCTTTAAGAGCTGTCTTGGGGCCACGTCAAACTTGGTCTTTGATAAAATATTGATGTGGCTTCATTTTTAGTGGCAATAACAAGTGACACGTGGCAGGTAAAAAAAAGAAAAAGTGTGTTTTCACCTCAAATCATGCCCCAGCTTTTGAACATTCAACTGTATCCTTTGTACAAGTACTATACTAACTTTTAACATATTTGAATCACGCTCAAAGCTCGTAGTTTATGTTTAATTTTCAAGAGACAGTATTAAACAGGCCGATCACAATGCTCCTAAAAGAAACAACCCAGAGGAGCAAACAATAGGAGCACAAGGCTGTTCAGTTCATGGGTTCACAGCTGCATCAAATTTGAGCCTAAACACAGCCTAAGATACGGGTGCTTGCACAGTTTACTCCTGTCCAAATCATCTTCCTCTCCCACCTTCTCCAACCATAACCCTGTTTTGCTCTCCCTCATCCACCTTGAACCACTCGCTCCATCCCAGATCTCCCAATACTGTGGCAAACAAGTGCTTCGGCCAAGGCATATGTCATTATTTAGTGTAACAGCAGTTTTTAATCAAAGCCAGAGAGAGGAGAAAGAAAAAAAAACTGAACAAAGTGAAGAGGAGACATCATGTTGGGAAGTCAGGGAAGAGGGTTGACGATAGGTGAGATTTCAGGGAAGAATAGAGAGACTGAGCGGGTCAAGGGGAGAGACACATTGAAGAGGGTTGATGTTAGGCGGAGAGAGAAAGGAGGAATATGAGGAGAATCTCAAGCGCTCCACTCGTAGGTTCGGCTGGTTGTCATGGTAACAGCAGTGAAGCGAGATAAGCAGCAGACAGTCGGACACGCTCTCTCAAGACTCAAGATTCAAGCTTTTTTATTGTCAATTTCTGCCATGTGAGTACATACACAAGGATTGAAAAGGACGTTTCACTGAGCCCACAGTGCAAAAACACTGAGAATATATTAAAAATACAAAATAATTATATGTATATACACATGCGCATCTGTACGCACACATGCATACCAGAGAGAGATTCTGCTGTAAATATGTACACATAACCTGCAGGTGGTAGATGCAATCTGCAATATTGTATTGACGTAAAAGCATGCTAACAGTCAGCATTCATGTCAACAGTGGAGTTGTAGTGCATAGAAAAATCACACAGTGCAAAAAACAAAACAAAACCAGATTATTTTGTAACAGCAGCAGAGTTTTAATACAAATACTTGTGTCCAGTAAGGGTTCAGAGGGTTCAGAATTCAGTGTTTTTGGGAGCAGCAAGGGTACAGAGTTTAGCGTTCTGACAGCCTGGTGGTTGAAGCTGTTCACAAGTCTGGTGGAGTAGCTCAGAGGCTCCTGTACCTTCTCCCACTGGGCAGAAGAAGGCTTAACAGGCTGTGCATGGGGTGGCTGGAGTAAATCCCCTCAGCAGATAGAGAAGATGGCACTTTATGATCATTAACTCTGCCAGGGGTGAACAGTGTCTAGATACCACCACAGAGCATCCCAACTCCAAGCATCATTGATGTGAACACACACTCGACCCTTGCGGAATCTCCTCCTGAGGGCTCTGTTGGCTCGGTAGCAAGTTAGCTACTCTAGCTGCAGGATCCAGGATGTTATCATTCAGCCATGTCTCAGTGCAAACCAAAACACAGTAGCCCTTCACTCCATGCTGGGCAGACCTCAGCAGTCGTATGTGATCCAGTTTATTGTTCAGAGATATTAGCCAGGGAAACTGAAGAGATGGACGGACGGCTCAGGTTAGTTGCTCGACGAAAGCTTCAGACTTCCATGCAAAAAACAGTCATAGGTAGAACAAAACATCAAACTATTCGGACAGAGAGGGCCCACTGCATCCACATGCGCCACCACCGTGGACCACCAAACCTCTTGCTTTTTCAGTATCTCTAAATGTTGCTTGCCCGGAGACAAGTGGACAGCTGATATCAGTCTTTTTTCCTTTTTTGTAAAAGCATGTTTTTTTTGTCTACGTATAAGCTGTTGTGGTTACAAATATCACAGGATTAACAGATATGAAACTTTCCTTTAAACCTAGTCCATGTCCACGCTTTAAAGCTGCATTCTTGGTATTAAGCCATCTATTCCAGCATCACAGCTACCTCAGTGCAGGCAGTGTCAAATCAGCCTTTATCTGAAATATCAGGTGTAATCCTTTAGTTTAGATCAACAAAACTTAACTTACTGCTGCCATTACTTCTCAAAAAAAGAGTTTACTTGTAAGGTAGCATCTTTAAAGTTCCAGTGAAGAACTTACAAAGCTGTTCTTGCTTATCTTGTCCTGCAGGAGTGCCGTATTTGATGCTTTATTGTTGGAGTACTTTTTCATACATCTCTTTTAAATGCTCATTCATACATTCAAACTGTCCTTATGAGGGCATAGATTTGAATCTTTACATGTATTTTTTTCTATTAACCTATGATTGAACTTCTCCACTCTCGCTGAGTCATGTCTACTTTTGTTTGTTCCATCATACACGGATGTTATTCAGTCTATTAGCTTGGTCTCAGCAAACCTCCTGCCCCAGTCCCCCAGTTCAAACTGCAAAAAGCAGAGCCCGGTGCATTATGGTCTATGAATCAGAATGGCTGAGTGGCTTATAAAATGAAAAGGGAAAAAAAAACCTTTTTACCATACTGGTGCCAACAGAAATGCATCACATGCTGCCTTAAATGCACTTCAAGCAGGAACCGAGCGGAAAGCGCTTCAGCGGAAATGAATGTGGGCATCATAAAAATGTCCCCGAACACAGTAACAAATTACTCTGCAAACTTAAAATGTGCTGGAGCAGCAGAGCTCTGTGGGAGAGAGCTGTACTGATGATTAGAAGCCAGAGCCTTATCATTGGGATAAAAGTGGTTTTGATTGAGACAACATTCACTAATGCCAACTTCAGACCCTCTTTCTGTTATGTATATGGCTCTTTTTGGGGGGCATAACTCTCCAGATTTACGTCACCAAACACAGGCTCTGATCTTTGATCATCTTAGACATTCATAATGTTGGAAATCAGAAGTTAT
The DNA here is from genome assembly GCA_962446985.1 of Xyrichtys novacula. NCBI lineage: Eukaryota > Metazoa > Chordata > Actinopteri > Labriformes > Labridae > Xyrichtys > Xyrichtys novacula. The sequence goes on along the minus strand of OY660866.1, from coordinate 14,289,205 downwards.
AGTCCATAAAATACCTCTATAATGATTTCAAACTCTCGTCTGTTTGATATTGAAATGCTAATTTTGAAGAATCATTTTCCACTTTTGAATACACTAGACTGAGGCGGAGAAATTAACCCTGAGATATAGACCAAAGTGATAAAAGCTGATGGGAGTCTGTAAATCAAAAACCTGTCTGCACAGCTGCTCTCCATAAACTCATAACATATTCAGGCCTTCATAAGGACAGTTTTTCCTCATTTTTTCCACACCGTGGAAGCTGCCGTTCCTCATCTGTTGCCTCTGGCTGTTGATAATTGATCTCCTGTTGCTGTTTTTTTCTGCCCTGTTTCGTGTCCTTGACCGTCTTTGCTTATTGTCTGTAAAACCTGCAAAAACAACAGAATAGACTGTTTTTTGTAAGTGCTCATAAACGCTTCTTCACCTTCATCATACTTTACCTGTTTCACTTGATCTGACCATATACGGACACACGTCACCTTTTGCAAGGCCAAGTCTACTTTCAGGTCTTTGGCCACAAGTCCAAGCCAAGTGTCCACATTGTTTTGACACTTTGGACACTTGAGTCCAAATCAGGTCTCAAGTGTTTTTGACCATGAGTCCAGATCAAGTCTAAAATCATTGGCTACAAGTCCAAGTCAAGTCCAAACTTTATTTAGTCACAAATCCTAGCCAAGTTTCAAGATTATTCTGTGATGTGATAAGTCTTTGGCCATGAGTCAAAGTCAATCCTTGCGTGTCTGAAGGGCAAATTCAAGTCCAGTCTCAAAGCTTTGGTCACTAATCCAAGACTAGTCTTAAATTTTCTGGCCACCAGCCTAAGTCACTTCGTAAGTCCATGTGCTGTGATTCCAGGTCACACCTTCAGTCTTCAGCCGCGAGTCCAAGTCAAATCTACAATTCAAGTTCCTCCTAATGTCAGTAAATTACACCAAAATTAAAACTGTTAAGTCATGAAATGATGGCTCTATTGATAAAAATTTATATATATTACCTTGTTAATCTCACATTGTTTCATTAATTATAAGAAGTGAATTAAAAAATACATCCTAATTTAATATTTATATTAGTTAGTTAAAAGGTTACAAAACACAGCAGTGACATACTCATGAAGTTTTCCCAGCTTGAATGTCAAAAGATAATATTTGCTCAAAGTCACAGTTTGACCAACAAACAGAAAATATGTGACACTAAACTGTAAAGTAAGCCGCAAAAGGGTCAGTTAAACACAGTCAACAGCCAAAATAGTTGATTATCACATGCTCCATCTATGATAAGGAAAGTGATTTCACTTCATAAAGTGCTCCTTCATAAAAATATGATCATCAGGACTAGGCAATGATATATTCAAGCTTGTCTCATGCAGAGTTGGAGTGAGATTTTAGCTCCATACAATCTCTCAGACAGGGTAAAGGACGACTGAATGACTGTGTGGGACCTCGGACAGCCTGGAGGTAGGGCAGAGCCAAAGCTAGGGAACCTGAGGGACAAGGCCCGAGAAGAGGACAGAGCCTAAGCCAAAAATCTTTAATAGCTGGAGACCTTAAGCGAAGGGCAGGAGGGCACACAGATTAAAGGGAGTCTCTGGAGCTCTGAAAAGTTTGCTGGACCACCTCTGTGGTGAGTCAAAAGGCAAGCCTAATGAATTAAACTACTCTTAAAATCCGACACCAGGAAGTAAGAATTAGTTTGGATGGTTTGGGCAAGCTCCATGATGATGAGGAAAGTGTTGCTACTTTTAACCTTGCATTGAATTCATTGGTCTGCAATTTTATCTGAGGTCCTGTTTCCTGACACAGTGTGGTGATGGCTGGGTGAACCAAAAAGCTCCATGGTTCCATCGTGGTTTACTGGTGCTTTGGCCCTGGAGCACCCATGAAATCAGCTCTGAAGTGTGGAGGACAGGTTGGCCAAAAAGGGATGTGTGACCAAGCGACTGAGGAAGTCTGGTGAAAACTCTTTAGTCATCTTTTGAACGGATGCAGAGAAAGTGTGTGTGCCAAGAGAAGAGACCAAGTCTGACAGGTTTAGAAAATTTTAAAATTTTGTCAAACACTGGTTGAAAAGATTATATATAAAGCATTACAACTCAGTGAAACACAGTCTGGAAGAAGAGCAGACTGTTTGAAGTGCTATTGATCCAGCAGAGGTAGCTTTAAAAATTCACCATCAGTCTGACCTTCAGCTTGCTTCACAGACCTAACATCAAATAATGTTCAAGTGTTGCAATCATCTTGGACGACTCTGACAAGCCAAATCATCCTGACATGGTGGCACAATCATTTCAATTATTTGCAACAAATGGGTGGTAATCATCACATTGCTGTAAACTGGAACTCCATCCATTTGTTTGAGGAAAATATGTAATTTAGAAACTTTTGAATAAGCTCAAATATATTGGTGTTGTTATTAGTGTTAAATTATGGCTCAAATTTCAAGAGTACAAACAACTCAACTCAACTCAACGCAACTCAACTTTATTTGTTAAGCACTTTAAAACAACCACAGCTGAACAAAGTGCTGTACATAACAAGACAAAACAACGAGATAAAAAACAATCAAAAAACAATTAAAACAATGGATAAAATAAAAGCAGAATTAAAAGTAAAATATAGTTTCAATGTTTTTAAAAACTAATTTAAAAACATAGAAACAAATAACTAAAAAACAAACCATAAAACACTAAAACAAGGACTTTTGTTGTAAAGGGATTGTCAGAAATTATATGGTTTTTTTTATCATATTGATCGAGCTTTGGCAAAAATCTTGGATTTTAGTCACGGTCACTACATCAGTTAAACGACACTTTCAGACCGGGTTGTAAATTCAAGCAGCGATGTTACTCTCCCACATTAAACTTAAAAGGAAAAGAGCACTAGCTCACGTGTAATTTTACATGTTTGAATTTGTATTTGGACTGAAGGGATGAGGGAAATCATGGAGACAACAAAGAAAACTGTGCAAATTAAATTAAGGTCAAATACACTGTTGGTGCATGTCATTGGCAAGTTGGGGATTCACTGCCAACGAAGGCCAACACGATTCAAACCAAGAGAGTGGTTTGAATTTTTGGCAAAAACCTTGGATTTTAGTGACAATTGTCAAGAGTCACGGTCACTAAATCAGTTGAAAGACACTCTCAGACCAGGCTGCAAATCCAAGAAGCACTGTTACTCTCCCACATTAAACTTAAAAGGAAAAGAGCACTAGCTGGCATGTAATTTTACATGTTTGAATTTGTTTTTGGACTGAGGAATGAGGGAAATCATGGAGACAACAGAGAAAACTGTGCAAATTAAATTAAGGTAAAATACACCATTAGTGCATGTCATAGGAAAGTCGGGGATTCACTGCCAATACAATTCAAACCAAGAGAGTGGTTTCACTATTTGGAAACAGGAATTTAGATGTTATTAAAATATGTTAAATCACTTAAGTTTTATTCTAAGTGTCTGGAAAGTCAATCAGAAGTTTTAAATCCATAAGATAGTTGAAGCTGTCTAAATCACCTCCCTCCAGTAATGATAGGCACCCACCTAAACCTTTCACAAACAGAATTTAATAATGAGCCAAAGGGTTATACACCATAATGTCTCAGGAGCATTTTTTTTTGCTAACATTATGTTTATAACATGTGACCCCTGGAATAAGATTTCCTTTTCTGTGGAAACAGGGCAACCACTTAATAGAGTGTCTCCCAGCAGGGCGGACAGCAGGCAGGTCCACTCCAGACCCACCTGACCTTAAACTCCATCAGTCATACCGGTGTGATTCCTTAGTGCCTTTTTTTTCCCACAGACATTACAGCGGTGCGTTGTTACGTGAGCAAAATGCAAAATCAAAAGCCAGATAGCAGAGGTGTTGGAGGATGACGTTGTAATCTGTGGGGCTTGAACAGGGCGCTAGCCGGTGGGAAAATGAAAAAATGTCAAGAACGACTAAAGCGTTGGTGGTGTTTGTGGTGGAGGTGGTAAAAAGGAGTGTTTCTGTGCATGTGTCCTCTTGCCTCACTGCTCACTGCTCAGTCACCTGCCATCTTGTTTGCAAGCATGTGCGTGTTCATGCATGAATCTATCACTGCCGATCGCACTGTATGAAGTCATGTCTGTATGTTCATTTGTTTCACACTGCAGTGCCTTAGAAAGATCTCCACAGGAAAGACCGCACACTGATCAAACTTACAGGGAACGTACTTATACACGGCTTATTATTCATGAACTGTCAAGATTAAAGGGCCTTGTCACGTTGAAAAGACCACAGGAGAATTTTGTTTGCATGCATATGGAGTGTCTTCTTGAGCAGCACTAATAGTGGACAGTTTTCCCTATGCCCAACATGAAGTGGCGAGAAAGGATGTATTTGATCTTCCTCACGCTTTCTAAACATTTGTTTAAACCTAACAGTACCAAGCAGACCTAAACAAACTAGTAGCATACATATCAACAAATGGGCAACACCAATGCCAACAAAAACTACCATGAGTAGTCACATATGCAGTTAGCGAAACTTTTCTCTCCGTCCATACTGGATTTGTAGGTGAGGGGTAGTATTTTGTGTATGATACAAGATTTTATTGGTGGATGAGTGTTGGGGTGTTGTGCTGCCAAGGCTTGGTGCAGGTAAGATTACTAGAGCCTGTCCATGGATTTACTGGGTACCTCGGACAGGACTCCACTGCAGTAATCATAGCAGTAATCAGATAAAAGAAGGTGGATTTAGCGATGAGTTGATGTGAGAGAAAGAGGAGAAGGGTGAAGTCCATGATAACACCCAGGCTGCTGACCTTCGAGGATGGGTGGATGGTGCACCTATCTACTTCGAAAACAACATATCCAACTTTCCTGAGCAGAACCTAGGGGGCACAACTTTGAGGATAGTGTGTGTCATCCAGGTCTTTATGTTATGGACACCGGGTGAATGGTTTTATGCCGAGATAGAGCTGAGTGTCATCTGCATACAGATGGAACTTCAGACCATGTTGGCGGATGATTTGTAGTAATGGCAATATTACTTTCACAGCTACTAATTTAAATCAGACTTTTGAATAAACATCTGTAAAACATTAAGCTGTTCGTAAATTAAAAACTTTTCAAATGCAGTTCTGCTCTTATAGTCACTCATGATTAACTCTAAGTCTACTCTTTACAATATTTATGCCTACAAATCTGTGGCCTAAACAAGCTGCCATAAAGAGCATTGCGAAACTGAGAAAAACCCACTTCATCAAACTGTGTGCTTCAGCTGTGAGATAACCAAAGCTCTTCTGGCTCCCTGCACCCTGAAGTGTCCTTTATAATTGGAGCGGCCTCAGATCAGATCTCTGAGTCTGTGATGGAAAGCTTCGCCTGATTCTGACTCAGAGTTGGAGGAAGTTGCATCAGAAACAAAAACCTATCTGAGTTTGTGAGCAAATGTTTCATGATGTCTGTGTGGCCTGCTGTTTATGAATTTACCCACATCTGCAGGACAATCACTGTGTACACACATTATACCTCTTGTCAAGCATCTTCTGTTTTTGTGGTGCTGTAGCTTAAATCTTGAAGATTCCCGTGCTGTTCCACTTTCAGAAATGGAGGTAGTACTGAGATAAAAGCCCTCACAACACTGAGTATGCTGGTTTAATCAATGTGTATGTAAAAGAAAATTATACAACAGGAATAATACAGGACCTTCAGTGTCTACAAACAGATTCAAATCCAGATCTCCATGGGGTCTTTTCATCAGAAACCTTCAACTGCACAATTTGCTCCTTTGTGTTATTTACCAAATCCTCTGAGCTCTCTGTGTATTTATCCACCAAGTACCAGGGCAAAACCAAAGTTTAAAGAGGTTCTGAATATGGATACCCACAAGGGCAAACATGCCAAATCACAAGAGGAACCAGCTGCAGCTTGAGACAGCGAGCAGATTTTGAAACATACAAGGAGATCGAAAACAAATACAAGAATAAACCTGAGCTGCAAGCGCGAGATGACGCTTCAGAGAGGTATGACAAATGCGCAAATGCTGCAAAAATGTGAAAAAAAATAAAGATGAGAATATCTACCAAACAAATGCAGGAGAGATGGCGCAAACTAGCAAACCCACTGGGGCGCTCACACCAAGCGCGAGTAAAATCATCTACTCACTTAATTTGCACAAATCTAGACGTGTGAATGAATAGTATTTACTCGCTTCATTCGCATGTCAATTGTAATTTCAACAGTAATCTCTGCCAATTCAACCGCAGAATATCACGCCCAATTCCCGCATTTTCATTTGAGCAGCCAGAGTAGTAGGAGCATCTAATCGCGTCTTTGCATTGACTTAACATGTAAATCATCCACATTAATGATTTTACTCACACTTGGTGTGTGGAGACATTAAGAGAATTTCCAAGACGTATGTAAGCAAAATTTATATTGAATTCTGCTTTTAGAATTCGTAAATAACAACAAAACAAACCCACAGAGTATTTGTATCTGGAAAATTCATTGTAATTGGATAGTACTAAAGATGGTAATCAAGAACCAGTTCAAACAAGTCTGAGTCATTCACATCACCCGCCTTTATTCTCACTCCCTGTAGAGTGGGTGCCATGAGAGCTACTCAGACTGAAACCTTTTTGAACCAGGCTGTGAACGTGTTTATTTTTGCTCCGAAACGGCCTTTTTGCCGGGTTTTGGGTGCTTCATCAGCCAGCCTCAAGTTGCCATTCTGGGAACTGCAGTTTAAGGACTGGCTGGCCTGTCTAGGCTGTACCCTCACCTCCCTGCAACCCTGAGGGGATAAGTGATACAGACAATGGATAGATAGTTATAAGCTCTTGGTAGCACATGTACTTGTGCTGAAACTGGCCAAAATTTTCATTAAAATTTGGGAGAATTCGGGAGAGCAGCGCCTGAAAGCTAACAGATATGCAAGATATGTATGTTTTTGGAGGTTAAAATGTTTTCATCGTCACAATTTTATCGTCACAGAAGTCTTTGAGCACCCTAGAACAAGTGGGATAAAATATAATATTTGTGATGTAGATCCATGCATGAAAGGGATTCAGAGTGAGAAATTGTACTTTATTCAATTATTAACTTATACTAAAATAACTGCTGACAAACTCTGAATTGTTCGAGAATAAAGCACAAACTGGTTAAGTAAAACTTATAATATGACTTTAAGTACAAAGACAGGTTAAAGCTGAACATATTTTCTGAAAATACAGATGGATAAAGACGTGCCTCCCGTCTCATCTCTTGTAAAAATCATGGCCATTATTATAGAGTGTCTTCAGCTTTCTCCTGGTTGAGCTGCTCTCAGGTAGAGAAAATCATGAGCAGAGAGGCTAATCCTTCAAAATCCAGCGCAATCTGAGTACTCAGTTCAGTATGGGACTCTCCTGCTCCTGGATTAATTTGAGCCAAAATGGAATCTGAAATTGGCTCGGTCGTTGAATACACGACTGCCTCTCAATGCTAAATGAGGTACGATGGACACACACATGCTTTACAGGATGAACACACACACACACACACACACTCACTCTCTCGCTCACACAGAAACGCAGCTTGACCGGTCAGCTCCAGTTGGAAAGAGAGGCCATATTGACATGACAGGTAAACAGTATTTGTAGTCGAGGAACAGGAACCTGCTGTGAAATTGAACATACTCTGAACAAAATGTTACAGATGATAGTCGAGGGAATTTCTCCTCCTTTTTTTCTCTCTTTCAAAATTTAGTAAATTTTCCTTTCTCAGTTTATCTTCACACTAAACTGATTTAAAAACCTATAGAAATCTATCTACTCAGTTTTTTTGAGGCATAAATTAATCACAGATTATTTTGTCACTCGGCTGCACCAACTGCACCCTAACTCCTTTCTGGCTCCATGCCTCTTTCTCATTTTCGTTCATCAACTTTTGTGAATGCATGTTGATAAAGACACAACCAGCTACTGGGGTGATGTCAGTTTCTTTCCCCTCATTTTCACCACAGCCTCCAGACAAATCTGTTAAAATCCACTCTCTCCATTTCACACACGTCACCGGTGATCAGCCTCTGAATCTTATCTAATCTGAGGATCACACAGAAATGCACCGTGACCGTTTGGTAATGCAGACAGGCGTGTGCCAGCCGCTTTTATGCACCTGCAGAAAGCCGTGCTGCTCCATCCACAGTCCCAGAGCCTCTGATGCGAGCTCCTCCATTCATTAGAGGCTGTTTGTTGGCAGGCTGCTGCCTCTTGGTGGTTGCTGCTGGTACGCTTTGTGCCGCTCACAGCTGGAGTTTCAAGCTTTGTGGTGTTTTCATAATGGGGGAAAATCCTCTCAAGCGCTCCTCGCCATCTGTCTCAGGGACTTTGCTGCATTTCCCTGCTTTTACCGTCACTCCAGATCTTTTCTTCTTTCTTTCAGCCTCCTCACAGGTGTCCTTTTGCTTCTTATCAATGACCACTGAGCTGTGAAAGGCCTCAAATAGCTCACCTGTCTTCTGTTTTGTGATCCAAGGTAAAGCACCGATGTTATTTCTCATCGTTTGTTCAGGATATGAGCTCGGTTTTGACTAAAGAAAGGGTGGGAGTTGTAAGCTGTAGGCGTCTTTGTGAGCTGCGCCTCACTTCTAAGCAGGATCGACCTGTTTTCCGTGTGAAGTGAATCAATGTCATCTCTAAGGCACCAAAGCTAAAGGTGTCATAACTTTGAAAAGGAGTTCTGGTGGGATTTTCAATGTGTGGAATACAAAGTAACCGGAAAAGTTTGTTGTCATTAAAAGGCGGTAAGGATTTGACCTTATTTCTCAAAAAAAAGATGGGGCCTCATCCTGCCATTTTGTGAAACTTTTTAAAAAGTTTTATCACATAGCTGAAGTAGTTTTTCCTCTATTTTTTAGATGTAGGAACCTCTGCCTGCCTTGTTGACATACATGACCAATTGGCTATTGAGGTGCAAACAATTTGCTTAAGTTCAGACATTTTCGAATTTTGCAAACAAGCGAGTAGCACATTGAACACGTCACAGATTTGTTAACTGTGCCACCTCATTCATGTCGCCCTACAAGAGCTTGTGTCTAATTCACTTACAGGAACATTTTATTCACGCCTGGCATGAACCAACGTAATGTTGTCGGTTTTTTCAGGTGTTGGTAAGCTCTCTACATTTGGTAATCAGTTGTGCATCTGATGAATTTGTCTGCAGGAGTTCAGCTCTTTGTTTTGAACTTTGTTCGGAGGATAACTGTACCACTTTTCTCTCATGAGTCTGTTATTTTAAGTTGTTTGGTATACTTGGTTCCTTTGTCTCATTCATGTTGGTATGTGGGGTCTTGGGGAGTTTTATGATGTTTAAGTGGCATTACTAAGATTGAATATGCTAGGGTGACCATGCGTCCTCTTTTACCCAGACATGTCCTCTTTTTGGGAGGCTGTCCAGCCTTGTCCGGCTATGTCCGGGGGAGTTTATAAATCCTTCAAATGTCTGGGGTCTTGTACGGAAGTTTTTAGTTTGTGTCACGGAGACTTACTGAGTTAGAAGCGTGTAAAAAACACTCGAACACTGCACGCAAAGCCGTGTAGTCGTGTCCTCTTTTGGTAGATTTAGAATATAGTCACCCAAGAATATGCAGCTGTTTCACCTCACAGAGCTAAGGAAATACTGTCTAATGAAGGCAGTGATTCCAATCCATCTTATAATAATAATAATAATGCATCAGATTTCATAAAGCGCTTTATCAGAGACCCTCAAAGCGCTTTACATTGGATATATCATTCATTCGCTCACACAGTCACACTTTGGTGGTGGTGGAAACGTGGCTGCCATTCTGCACCTACGGCCTTTCCGACCACCACCACACAACACTCACAATCATACACCAGTGGAGGACACACATGGAGCAAGGTGGGTTAAGTGTCTTGCCCAAGGACACAACGGACAGACTTGGATTAGGGGGGAATCGAACCGCCAACCTTCCAGTCATTGGACGACCGCTCTACCTCCTGAGCTACTGCCGCCCCATCTTCTCCTGGAGGATAAAAATCTGTGCCCTCCACAAAACAAAAGTAAAAGTGATCAAGGTCCATGTATTGAGGTCGAACATTTCTGTCCCTCTCTTTCACTCATTTCCATTTTAAAAAAGAACTTTATTGATCACCAAAGGGAAATTCAAAAGTCTCAATTCTTTAATTAAAACATAATTGCTTAAATTACAGACAGAGCTTTTAGTAAAACACGGACGGCAGAGGAAGCATCACTTGCATCATCAGGTTCAGACAGCAAGGGGCTTTATTTCTTCCACATTTCATAGATCCTGTCAAACAGATACGGCTTCTTGACCCGTTCTGACTTATTTATCCAGACTTCAAAAGGACCCAGATCCTGAATACAGACAGAGAAATCCTTTTTGATCTCCCTTTGCTTTCTAACTTCTTACTTAACTCCATATTCTCTTTTTACTGCCTGTCAGAGCAACATCTTCATGTGTGAATCAGGCCAAGAAAACTCTGGATTTCCATTTGGCCCGTGTTCCATTATGTGTGCCTGAAATGATTTTTCCAAGAGCTGGACTTAATGCTGCTGCATCCTTCTGTGGCTACTTTTCATATAGTTACTCTGGGGATTGCATTTTTCCATTTCACACTCATCTATAATTCAAAATGTTTGTGGAAGTGCTCTTCTTGTTAGAAGAGGCCTGGTGCACTGATATGGCCAATCAAATGGTTTTACAATGTCTGATGTGTTGATGTGGGCAGGTTTTTGAGGAACTTGTTGACCAAGAAATGACCTGTTGTGGAAAAAAAAGGCAATTCTGCAGTTTACTGGTGCAAATATGATAGCATTTACAAAGTTTCTGTAATATCTGGGACCGGTTTCATAAATAAAGTTTGCAGCTGCTGTAAGATATGTCTATTTTGCTAACATTATAATGCATGAGAAGAAAAAAAGTGCATTAAACATTAAAGCCACTTTTCCATCTGTACTTTGAATAGAAAGCTTCAACACCCGTCTCGCAAATACAGATTTAACACACTGGGATGAGAACAGCATTTCCCAGAAGCACCATCACCCACTGAGGTGAAGATGTGACTCTTACTGAGCATGCATATTGAAACCAGATCTTTGCAAATTGGGTGGGAGCTGAAATTGTCTCAACTTGAGTGGATATTCGCGTTGCAATAACTAATCAGCACAAACGTTGCCGGGTGATGTATGAAAACGGACGGTTGTTCACTGGTATCTGTAATCTAAAACTGATCATGTCGGTGTGTGGGTGCCCTGGATTATATGACACCTTTCCTTTCAGTTACCAAAGCTGGAGTAGAAAGGAGCTCGCTGGGAGACAAGTGAGTGAGGATTACCTGGTAAACTGTAAAAAAAACCTTTGTCTATCACTTGATCCCACCGGTTGAATTGGCAGGAATTACTGTTGAAATCACTGTTGGCGCACGAATGAAGCGAGTAAATACAATTCATTCACACGTCTACATTTGCACGAATTAATCGAGTAAATGATTTTACTCACGCGGTGTGAGCGCCCATAAGAGTGTAAAAGCCCATACCGTTAAAGATTGTGGTCGTTTCGTTTCTGTTTTCTTCTATTTGTTTGATGTCTCTTCCTGTTTTGTGATCTCCATATAAACTGAGATTATTGGAATATTTACACTGTGTTAACTACTGACGCTCTCTGAAGCAAACCCTTTTGAAGTGAAATCATTGACATAATAAATGTGTCCGACCCCTTTCTGCAAGTTCTTTGGATACAACAGCAATGTCAGCCTTAACTACTGAAATATTTACACTGTGTTAACTACTGACGCTCTCTGAAGCAAACCCTTTTGAAGTGAAATCATTGACATAATAAATGTGTCCGACCCCTTTCTGCAAGTTCTTTGGATACAACAGCAATGTCAGCCTTAACTACTGACATGTTTTTTTCACTATATATGTCTGTCTACATCTGAATCCAATAAGAGATTGCTAAAAGTATCACTAGGATTATTATTTTGATGCCATCAGAATAGGAATTCGAGCCACAAGGTGAATTGCTTCAATGGAGGTATAGACGGCATTGGGCAAACACACAGGCTGGTATAGTGGACGAATATAACAGGGTAAAGGAGGCTTCAGAGCTGGAAATGAGTGACATCAAAAGTTTCATCGACTGACATGCGAACAGGTGTAGAGATGAGTAAAAGGGTTGAAGGGCAATGGGGGAAAAGGGTGAAGACATCTGGAGGTTAGAAGTAAAATGGCAAAGAGGGAGTCAGGGGAATAAGGAAGCAAACTGCGACAGATGCTCAAACAGCCATCTCTCTTCAGGGACATCTTTTCACCACATTTTGGAGGCTGGCTGCAGGAATTTGTTCTCATTCAGGCACAAGAGCAAGACTGGAGTCCAACACTGCCGATCAGATGCCAAGGTCTGGCTTTGCAGTTGATGCTCCAAAGATGTTGGACAGGTTTGAGGCCACGGCTCTGTGCAGGCAAGATAAAGTCTTCCAGACCCACCAGGAAATGGTTCATGGACTTGGTTTTTTGGAGGGGGTATTTTGACTGAAAACAGGATTATGTGTTCTTCACTGTCTTGTCACAGACTTTGGCAGACGTTGACGTTGTTTGGTGGGATTTTAAGTTTCAGTAAAGGTGGAGAAAGGCATCCCTCCACGTCAGATATGCAGTCCTGAATGATCACATAATATCAAACCGCATAATATCAATCATATTTTACTGAGTATGAAAACCATAAGATTTGGCTTAACTGCCTTTTTTGATCCACATTGGGCTGAAATAAGCACCCCATGTAAATCAACGGACCTGGTTATTTATCTGCTTAAATTTAAAATAAATTTCTGATAGTATTCTGACCTCCAACAATAGATAGTCAATCAAATTTAGATTTTTCTTTTTAAGGATTTACACCCCTAGTCAACAAAGTGAAAAAGTTTGTAACCATAGTAACCTTGTGACGGCCTTCTTAATCTCTTAATACGGAAAGGCTCGTAAAAGGGACCATAACATAAGCAACTGAACAGACACAAAACTGTGATCGGAGAAAAACTGTCAAACAAAAAAAGCTGGAGACCCCGGCCAAAAGGAGCAAAAAGGGAAAGGTGCTGACCGGGCTGCTTAATGGACCTTACTTATTAACTCTGGAAACTAATTTAACTAAACAATGGAAACTGGACTACCGTGGTCTCCAGCCCAAACTAAAACAACAAACTAACGCAACAAAACCAGCAATTAAACATACCGGTTGAACAAACAAACAATCAAACCTGCGGGGGAGAAAACAAAAGTTAGATGGAGCGCAAACTCCTTACCACACTGCAAAAGGTGTGTGTGTGTGGGCCGGTGTGCCTGCCTGCTCTCCCGACTGCTCTTCCCTGAACCTCTAAATCCCCTCCTCCTATCTGAGCGCAAATTGCTCTCAGGTGCGCAGTCGGCAGGAGGAGGAGTAGGAGGACCTGAAGAAGAGGAACAAACCTAAGTACCTGTGTTTGGACCCAAAGAAAGAGGGTTAAGTTTACAGTTAGAGAACCTCAAATGCTGTCTCAGGTTGGGTCCATATTATCGTCCAAAGGTGCACACAGCCTCATTGATTTGATTGGCACCACTTCAAGAGCCCTTAACCTGGGTCCAGTTGTTTCTGTGGTTGCTCTATCTCTGAATTCCTGGTTCACTTTTGTGTCGGCCTTAGATGTGTAAAAAGTAGCACCCCTGAACTAATTGTATATCAGCAGGAAATCAGCCAAAATGAAGCTTTTCAAAATGCTGAAAACTGAAAAGAGCTGAAATGAGGGTTTCCATGGACACCAGTGTGAGATAAAGCAGGATATTTTGTGCTGAAAACCACATAAAGCTATCTCACAGACGTCCTATGAAAGGTGTGCATGTGAAGGTGACGCTCTGTAGAAAATGCTCGTGTAAAAAGGAGCAATTAGGTAAGAGGGTCATTGTGTCTCTCACATAATGGGAACCAGTTGAGTTCTTGACATTTCCTTTATTCTAGCTCTCATACCTCTGCACTCCGCTCTTCCTCTCCATTATTTTACTCCCACCAGACACCCTTTCTGCCCCGCCATCCTCTGCAAAGCTCTGTCTATTTAATGTGATGGACAGAGGAGATGAGAGAGTGCTCCTCTGACAGCTGTTACACTCTGCCTCGCATTGACCTGCCTCTCTGCTACCACTGTTAGTCCTGTTTATGGACAGTAGAGGTCATAAATCCAGTGTTCGAGGGACATGGATTAATGGGAAGGAGGAAGGTGCAGGTGCATCGTTTTGAAGCACTCGACATGTAAACCACCCTGCCTGTGAAAAATGCATATGCAGGATGTTCTTTCACGCTGTAAAGATCTATCAAGTTATTGAAGGTGCTCAAAAGAGGGTTGCACCTTTTACTTGATGAATATCCATAAATCATTAACAGGTTATTTTTAGATGCCACTTAACTGACTGTTAATACATAAGTAGGCTGCTAAAAAAAACACCGTCAGCCTGTCAGGTGTTTCATTTTCAGCCTCCACTTTCTTTCAGAGAATCTGCTGCTCAATGGTTTTTACTTCTGAAGAAGCGCCGTCTTTGTTCTGTCCCCACTCACATCCTGTTTGCTCAAAGACAAGCAGCTGGAGGAATAAATTTAACAGACGGATTTGTGTTTATGCAGAGATGATTACAGGCAATACGCTTCATTTTTAAGATGAATGTTTTCAGAGTTTTGCCAGCTCCTCACTGTTTAAACAACACCAAAACTATCAATTTGGCACAAATCAATAAAATTATCAAAAAACAAATAAATCCTTTCATGAGGAGAACATTTGCAAAGTTTCATTAGTTGTTTGAGAATAAATAATAGTAATTTACATGTAGGAGAGCAACAGCAATTAATTTCAATGTACAAATTGAGCATAGTGTTAGTTCAGGCAGGCGAAAAAGGCAAGCTCAGCCTCGAGAACATCTGCCCATAACGCCAGCTCATATCAGCTGACTGCTTAGCCAATCATGTATCTGATTGCTAAATGTTTAAAGGTAACACTTAACAATAGCCGTAACTTATAAATGATAAAGAGACCATTTATTAATGGTAAGCAGATAGTTTAATTAAGTTTAATTATCATCTATAAATAGCATATAGACCATTAATAAATTGTAAATTTTACAATTTTTAAAACCTAACCCTAATGTTTATAGATGGTTTAAAAAACAAATATTAAACATTTACAAAGTGCTCCTGACACACATTTAGTTCTAGATGTTTTACAACCAATATTTAAACCCTGTATTAACCCTTAATAAACAGTCCATTTATAATTAATGAAAATTATTATTTCATTTCAATTTCATTGCTTGTTAATGGTAAAGTAACTATTAACTTACATTAATAAACTATTTGCCATTTATAATTGGTCTATATGCTGTTTTTAAATGATAATTAAACATTAATAAACTATCTATTTACCATTTATAAATTATGGTTATATTGAAGTTTTACCAGCTTAAATGGGCCTTTTATCTAATTTGCCTTAGTCTGCCTACTCTTCCCGGAGATCTTTGCTGCAGTAGATGGAGAGAGGAGAGCAGGGAGAGGAGCAGGTGGAGGATTGAGTATGTGCGACTAAAAAGCCAAGGGACAAAGTACACATGATGACAGGGAGGCTATAGTGATCATGAACTACATCTGCCAAGCTAAACAGCAACATCAGTCTTTATCCTCATAAAATGTAAACCTAATTCTTGATGTTGTAAAAATGCAGCCTCAAACAGGCTGAATGGTGTGTTTTGTAATCTGCAGCCTGTGCTAAAATATACATGTGGTCAGAGCTCTGATCCTTTTACTAGGAGCTATCTGCGGTTCAGGGTCTTGCCCAAGGACACTTAAGCATGTGGACAGTGGAACCTGGAGGGATACAGGGATCATGAACATGAAGCGCTTCTCAGTGTGTACTATCAAACCTTTGGAAGCAGAATGCATCAATGACTACCAAAACCTGGTCTCAAGATAGTGGTGCAGTACATGCGTGCACATACATAAGATACTAAGATGCTTGTTGTGCAGCAGTTGCACTCAATAAGAAGCATCAGCGTATTTGCTGATACAATAAAATCAAGTTTTCTGAATGAACAAGAAGTGTGGAGACGCAAGTGTTTACTTCGCCCTCCTTACACCATGAAACTGCTCCCTGATGTACGGCCCCATGATCACCTCTTCTGGAATCAATCAATGCAGAATAAATCAGGAAGGCTGATAACTGTTGATGAAACAGGCTGATGTAAATGTTTTTGCATTGCCAGATTGTAAACTCTGCACTTACATTTTTATTTCCTTGGTTTGTTTCGTTTTTTTTTTTTTTTTTTGTCTGATCTGCAAAAGAATATCCAAGCTAAGGTTGAAAACAGAAACCAAGTGTGGGTTTAAAAAAGTGAAAATAAAAGCAGAGAGCACCTGCTCTGTGAAAATGTACTGAAGGTGGGGAGCTTAAACACACAGGTGCACATCTGGGCCTCCTGCTCTTTTAACAGCAGTTTTGATTCTGTTAAGACTGAACTAATCACACTGTAAAGAGAACACAAATTTAATTACTGTTCAGGTGAAGTGACTGTAATCAGGTTAATTTAGAAACAGGAAACAGGCTTAAGTTGCACTGTAATAAAAAAACTAAATAAAAAACTAAAAGGTTATTAAAAACATTAACAGAAAAGCAAATTATATAACTACAAATTTGAGCAGCGCACCTTTGATGAAAACACAACTGATTAGAAAAAATTAACGACAGAGGCATAAAAAATGTAGATTTTCTTATTCAGCTGTGGTAGAGCAGAATTAAACTGCCTTTGACAGAGTCCAGCTGTCAGTGTAAAAATATCCTGAAAAAAAAAAGAAATAAAATGTGTGAATAAATCCTAAAACCCTAAAAATATACGCCTTTCTCTTCTGTCTCATTTGCCAGACGCCATTGCTTAGAGTTAGCCTTTTTTTTGACATTAGGAGCATGTGCACACAAATCTTGATTTGTCAGACACATTCACCATGTATGAACGTAGGATCTCTTTGAAAAGCCTCAATATGAAAGTCAGAGAAAAATATTTCTCTCTTTTAAAGCTTTCACTCATTTTCTGTTCACAGCCGGCTCTCAGCTCAAAGTCACACTCTTACAGTGTGATCTCAGCACCCTTTTAGAGATACACCAGAGCCTCAGCCGTTCCCGCACACTTTCAGTCTTTTTTCATTCACTTCACACGAGGTCAGCCCTTCATGCATCCTGCAGAAAATCTGTACTCATCACATCTCCATTCACAGCAAACAAGCTACGTGCGTGCCGCCGGCAGCATGCCGTCATCTATTTGCACATGGCCTCGCCACAGCTAACATTAGAGTGTGTGTGCATGTCGTTGTGAGATTGTATCCTGGTTTTGAACCTGATCTGTCCAACTGGATATGATTCTCCTGCAGGTTAGAGCGAGTTTTTCAGGCCACAGTGGAGGCCAAGTGTCAGGTATGTCAGTTCTGATCTAGCATGTGCCTTCAGCTGAAATTTTTGGTTAAAATATTGAAATTTAAAAGCAGCTAAGAGTTTGATTTGCTTTCAGGTGTGGCCTGAAAGTAAAGTGGTTTTATACAAGACAGGAAACACAAACAGATGGAGGAGAGGAGAAAAAAGGGGAGCAAGTGAGGTAAAGGGAGGAAGGGCAGGCGGGAAGGCAGTAGGTGTGGGTAAGGAGATGACGTCATTGTATGGGAAAAGGACACCACACACACACACTCAACCAAAGCCAGTAAAGTCAAGAACTTTGTCCAACTAAATTGTCAAACTTTGGATCATTTTAGTGAAGAAAATTTTTAAACTGTTGTACCCCATCAAACAGAGCAAACAGGAAAAATATGAATCTAAATTTGAGTAAACAGAGTCCACAACATTTTGGTTTATTTTTGAAATATAAACAACTTCATATTTATTTGATTCAAGGGAATAACTTCAGAGGAAATTAGAAGTGCTGCTTCATCTCAAGTGCTTCACTCACCCTAAAAATAACACTGAAATCAACAAAAATATTCAGGAGTAGAGACGTGACAGTCAGAACTTGCAACAGAGTTGAGATGAGAACAGAGTTTTGATCCTTTGTAGACAGGTCCAGGAAAAAAAAAACAAGGGGCATCCTTTATGCAAAAGTGCAAATACTGTATTCCACTTTGAGGGGACTCAAAAGTCTAAGAACACTTCACTAGGTCCCACATGATGACAGGCACATTTTCCTTTCTTTGATATATAAACTGTTTGTCTTTCTCCAGCCTGACACCCATGAGACACCTCCGCATCATTTCTGCAGCCAACCTTCAAGGAAAACATACACCTAACAAGAAGACTTTCATTTGGCCCCGTTGACTCAACAGCAGGAGAGATCAGCATCTGAATGCAGGCAAATACACTCTCACTCCTCTAATATTCTGCTTTCTATGATGTTGTATTGTGCTTTGATTTTTCTTCTGCAGAGTCAAGATGTCAAAGGTCAGAGCTACACATGCCTATTGATCTATTGTTTGCTGCAAAATCCAAAATAAATACTTTTGACCTTTCTTAGCACTGGAGGATCAACAAGTAACAGTGTTTGCTGTTTATTTGTACCAACAACTTGTGGGCTACAGTAACACTGCCCCCCCTTTAAGGAAAGAAGAACAAGACTTTTATTGATCCTAAAAGGAGAAATTCAGTCAGGATCACCAACAGTGGACCTGCAACTGTTGACTGTAACCACTTGTGCAACTATTTACAAAAAGATATTTGGCTTGATACTGGTGCAGGTTCTTCTGGAGGGCTTGCCTTTGTTGTTTCAGTGTTTTTTCACCCCTGCATATGTCTTCACTGGTCTGTAACCTTCCTTACCAGAATACCGTCAGACAGCCAATCAGTGCAGTGACCTCAGAGCATCCTCTTCCATTGAGATCACCACCTGGATAATGAGGCTGGAAACTAAGGGGCTGCAGAGGCTGCATTTTTTTAGTTTTAACAGATGATGTTTAAAACCTTCCTTAAAAGACATCAGTGTAGGTTCTTATTCATCCTGCTGATGATTATCCAAGACTCAATCAAAGGGGCACCTGGATTCCCTCAACAGCTTGTCTGCCTTGAACCAAAACAAACAACAAGAACATCAAAAACTTGATCAAAGTTCAGCTGCCTCTTTGGATCAAGCCTTGGGCAGCTTGGACACTTTGTACATGGCTGAAAATGCAATTTCACCAGACTTGCAGCAGAATTACAAACTTTAGAGTCTGACCGAACTGACTGACCAGTGAGCGTGTTGTAGCTCCACCTCTTTACCTGTTCCTAAAATAGTTAGGTGGAGGTAACCACCATCTTCGGGAGGACACATCTCCTACCACTTCATCCAGGTGATCTTTTAGCACATAGAATCGATTTTCTCTGCAGACAAATGTTCAATAATTCAACTTGTTGAGTCCACAAGTATGAAGAAATGCAGGTGTTGGTGTCTCATTAAGCTTCCTCAGGCACTGATCTTCCAGAAATAACTTGCATGACTCAAACAGTCCATTTCTAATTACCCAAATCTGGTGTCTGCATCTGACATCAATCCATCATTTTTTTTTTTTTGCATTCACTTTATATCAAGGAAAAAATCCTCCTCCTCCTCCTCCAGCAGGATTACCAGTCCAGTCACATGTGCGCTTTTTTAGGGAGTTGAAGTCTCTGTATGAAGAGTTCAAGGACACCAGCTGGTGAAAGGATACAGCATGCAGTGTACAGTCTTAAACCTGCAGACAACAGAGGAGCGGATTAATAATTCAGAAGCATGCTTTGTTCTGAAAACTTCATTTCTTGACTTTTATTTTGAAGTGACAGTGAAGAGATGTCAAAATGTGAGAGAAGAAGGGGATGATCAGAGGGTAGGGGCACCGCAGCTAAAATAGATGATTCAGCAGATTTAGGAAGGCATAAAATGAAAGCGAAAGCACCTTACTGAAATGTAAAATCTTTTGTCTTAACAAATCATAGCATGAATTATTAAAAACCCCTTCAGTGAGTCAACCCTACTAACTGTATCCATGCATTGACAGGCAGGTCATCCTCACTAGTGTATAGAGATGCAGGTCTAAAATTTCCCTTCAATACCACAAATCCGAAAAAGAAAGCACAACACTCCTGTTTGTATTGAAAGTGATAAAACCATCATCTGAAAGTTTCTCAGGGGACATGAAGTTATCTGTGACTTTGCATCGTCCTCTATCAGCCGCCTGTGGAGACTGCGACAGCACTGATACTGATGATCTGCTGCTGCTAAAAAAAGAAAGCTTAGGCAGCTAAAAATAGTCCAGCAGGAGCGTCTAATGAAGATGTCACATATTAGAATAATCCTACATAATTTATGCAGCTTCATGATTTTCCACCTGCAGCAAGGAGAACATGTTATTGCCCCCTTTTGTTTGTCTGGAATTTTAAAACTTGTTTGAAGTTTTTCGGATAAGGCGCCAAGAAAGGACGGTTGTGCAGTGAAGAGAAAAAATACAAGTCTTAGTTGTGATCCTTAAGTTTGAGTGCATGCAACATTATTGACCTTGAATATGATTTACACGAGCTTTTGTTTTCCGTGGAACATTTTCAGATGACTGTTTTGCGCACAGTTTGATCATGTCTTTCCAACTTGTGCTGTGCACTTTTCCATGTTGGATATTTCCTTTACCAGGGCATGTGTTTACTCTTCTTAACTTGGCACCTCAGTCCTAATCTTACCCCAAACATGAAGCAGGAAAATCTAAACTTAACTGTCATAGCTAGTTCAAACAAAGAAGAGTTGGACATGACTTAAATGTACTTAATGTTTTCTAAAATTCACCTTCCTCATTAAAGAATTGTTCGTCATGCTTTTATTTTGATAGATTTTACCACCTGTATTGTCAAACTATGCTTTTATTTTGAAGGATACTACATCAGGTAGATCAGAATAAAAGAACTGGTTGAGAGCTTAAACTTGAACATTGTTTTAGGATCCATCAATAATATTGATGTTATCATCTCTGAGAGGGTTAGGTCAGCTAGCTCGCTAACAGTCTGCTACCTCTTCTTCATCCATCCCCTGATTCAAGATGTGTGACAACCTTTGCTTACTTTTTAACACAATATCTCAATATGTATGTCTGTCATACTCTGCAAGGAGGCCAGAAATCTTCAGTGCATGGAGGCATTTGTGGTAGTTTTTATACATTTGCATACATGCATTATGTTGCAACAATATTAGCTTCTCTTTAAACACCTTGATTGTAAATAACCTTGTTTGGTCATTTCTTCAGACTTCATCGTTATCTTTCTTTACCCTTAGTAACTCTTTGTACCCCTTCTAACTTTCTCTATCATCATTCAGTGATGCTGTCTGCAGTTTGAAGGTTGAATGAGCTACATTTCCCCATACAAACCACATTATCCAAAGAAAAACATGGCCTATCTTAAAGAAAATAAGTTTTATTAATGATGAAGTTTTGGCTGCTACGTTAAGGCAGCAGCAATGTCAAATGTAACTACCTGCGACACCAGCGGACAGGAACAAAATAGAAAAAGCTCAGAGCTGAGGATTCACAGTAATTCGTTCTTGCAGGTGCTGCAGGAGAGGACTGGGAAAGACAAACACATCTGTTGTTCTGTGGTGTGACATCAAATTGCTTTTAACTCTGACTGAACAGAGAACAAGATGAACCGGAGCTGCAGAGGTGTCACGTCTTCGGTTCGGATCAGCTGAGAGGTAAAACTGAGTGCCGAGGAAGTTCACAGGCTGAAATATTTATAGGATGCACTCTGGATAAATATTTCATATCTTGATTACAAGTTTTTGAGTGTTTATTTTTCACATCTTGACAATCAAGTAGTATCTCCTTTTAGAGCACAGGACAGGCTTTTTTGCGTCCTTTTTAACCACTTCACTCCTGTCCAGAGAAAGACAGCTCATACTCCTCTCCTGTGTCGTATAACTTGGACTTATTTCATCTTGCTGAAACATTTCTATGTCGCCACTAATGAACAAAAGCAAAGTGCAGAATGTTTTTTTCCACATTAGTAGTTAAAGGGATATTCCGGCGTAAAATTAAATAAGGGTCAAAGACACCATAACACTGAGTTAGACACCCCATTGAGAGATGAATGTTGTCAACCGTTTGCTTCTCTAGTTATACCAACTTTAGTAACGACCGCACTATAGCAATACAGAGAGCCACGCACTAAACCAAAAAGCCACCCTATAGCCACAAATAATGCTAAGAACAGCACCTAACTTCATCAACAGTACATATAGGGTCCCAGCCATAGTGCTAGCCACCAAACATCTTTTTAACTTTGCCTGATTTCTTTAGCAAAGATACTAAACACAACTCACCTTCTCTCTTCCAGCAGCCACTTGTTTGTAGCGAGACCTCAGGCCAGTCCATTACGGACTACAGTGGGGTGACGCAGCTCAAGGATGGACATTTATGATCATTTCTTCATGGAAATACAATCAGACTGTGACACTAAGGCAGAAGAACTACAGTGTCTGCAGTACAAAATTATCAATATGGTGATTATTACTTAAAGGCGATGATAAAGTAATGATCATAAATGTTCTTCCTTGAGCTGCGTCACCCCACTGCAGTCGATGATAGACTTGTCCAGAGGTATCCATACAAACAAGCTGCTGCTGGAAGAGAGAGGGTGAGTTGTGTTTGTTGATGAAGTTAGGTGCTGTTCTGAACATTATTTGTGGCTATAGAGTGGCTTTTTGGTTGAGTGCATGGCTCTCTGTATTGCTATCTGTGGTCGTTACTAAAGTTGGTATAACTTGAGAAGCAAGCGGTCGGCAACATTCATCTCTCGACGTGGTGTCTAACTCAGTGTTATGGTGTGTTTGACCCTAAATTAATTTTACACCGGAATATCCCTTTAAAAGCAGCTTATGAACTCCCTGGACTGAGTGTGGTTGTCGCAGATTCGTTAGTGACTAACCTGGAAGGGTCTTCCTCTTTGGTGAAGCTGCCTTTCACCTCAATGCTGTTCATCTTGTTCTCAAACATGCCATAGCTCAGGGTCACCTGCACAGAGATAACACATAGAATCATATGTATATTAATTTCATGTCTGTGTCCGTGTGTGTGTGTCTGTTTGTGGATGTGTGTTCAGGTGTGTGTCTACCTGCTGTGGGATGCTTCTCTGGCTGATGAGCAGCAGGTTTTCCAGGTGTGAATGAAACAAAGAACTGTGGACCATCGAGATGCCCAGCCTCTTCTCTACAATGAAGCCCACCGTACAGTCATCAGGGAGGCGGATCTTTGCTGACGTCTGCTCGAATCGTGACCCACTGAAGCCAAAACACACACACACACAAAAGATTACCCCAGAGCTGTTCTTAATGTTTATGGTGTCAGTGGACTGTGCAGTTAGATTTTGAGTTATGACGGTTGATGCTCCCCCAAAGAAAAGCCATAAAATGTCAGACTTCCATCCCAAAAGGACGCTATAAGGAGATTTTGCATGTTTTAGCCCATTAACTACGTACTGCATGGACTTTACTGCTGACCTTTTCCAAAGTACACCATAAATTTTATAGATTGGTTCTCCACCTTCTAGCCCGGGGCAGCCATTACTCTCAGCTGTTTGATAGCAGTATAAATACAAACTTGCACAGACTTTAAACGTACTACGACTGGTGATTTATCGCTCCTGAGGTTTACTCAGCTCTATTTTCTGTTAGTCAAAGTCAAACTGCAGTTTAAGTTGAAGAGCGAGAGGCTGGTTGGTGCATTCAAATGCTCGGGGAGAGTTTGTGCAAACTCTCCTCAAGCTTTAGCGCAATATTTCACTGAAATGTAAATTATTGAAGTTCACTTATTTTTTCAGGCTCACAAAGCTCAAGTAATGGAGTCTACAAGAAGTGCCTCAACATGTCAAGATTTTTGTTTCTACATTTACAGTCTTGGCCGCTTTGTTCAGAAAGTTTCTTTTGACTTTGAAAACTCCTACAAACCTTTTTAAAAGAAAAATCTTTGGCTGAATAGAAGAGAAAATTTTGAGTCTCGATATTTAGTAAAATATAAGCACAAACAGCTGCACCTTTCTAGTGTGAAAAACACAAATATTTCCATTTGTTGCGTACCCCTTGTCCACACCGTCATTCTTAATGTAAGCTCATACATACCTGGCCCATGGAGCCATTTTCTCTGCCAGCCGTCGGCTCAAACAGAACCCTGCTCCTCCTGTGGCAAACCAGAATCGCACTTCTCTCTAAAAGACAGAACACACAGAGATATCAACAGAATTATATGTGATTCTTCATTGAAATTCTCCACTTTTATTTTGATTAATGTTTTGAATCCAAAATTTTATAGTTGCACAAAAACAAAATGATTATTTACTTTCATGTCCCTGTCGTCTTTTAAGCAAAGTTTTGAAATCAGTAGCAAAGTCATTCACAACTGTCAGTCTCTGTGTCGGATCTGCAGCCTCTCAGTTCCTAACCGGTGATCTAAGTGAGTAGGGATGCTTTAAAAATGAGCCACTGTGATGATTGCCTGCCTGAATGTTGTCTCATGAGGAAGGGTATAGGCCATAGACTGTATATACTATGGAGAACTTAGCTCCGCCTTCAGTCATTATACGAATTTGAAGCCAAATTGCTCTCGGTATTTCCGGCATTTTCTCCACTTCCATGATCCCAAGTGTTGCAGTGTTGGCTGTCTCATTTATAAAACTGAGTGTAATTCATTGAAATAGTTCCAATGAAACACAATCTTAAAAAAAAAAGGATAAGTTCTGATAAGTAATAGTGTCTTTCACAGTTTCAGTTCCAAATCTTATGATTGATAAAAGATATAATAATATTGATGCAAAATCGAACTATGATCTGCAGAGAGAGTCTGTTTTTATTCCAGCTCCAAATCCAAAGAAATCAGCCCCAAATGGAAAATTGGCCAATTTGGCATCTAAAATTGATCTTTTAAGCCTCTGAACCCTATTCACCAGTTTGGCTCCACCTGAATTATAAGCTTTAGTAGTTGAACTCCCTCTTGTCTGTGGTTTTCCTTAAACTGATTTTTGGTCTTTTTCAAACCAGTTTACTCTAAATATCCTTTGCTGTTTCTCCAGCAGACGTTAAGTTGGTGGTTTATTTTTATTGCCTGCAGCATAAACTCTTGAGGTGATAAAAAAGCAGGAGTTTCTTTCTGCTGAATTGTTTTCATTGTCAGATAAGAGAGCTGTGATTGTAAAAAGAAAAGATCATTTTCTGTTTCTCTGTTGAATGTCTCTTTTCCTCTGTTTGAAAAATTCCTTGACAGCCTTTGGTTTGCTTTTTTTGCCACGATTATTCCTTTCTTCATCCTTTGCTGTCTTTTCCTTTCTTCTCTCTTTCTCTATATTTTCCCCATTTCCTGCTCTGTTCCCTTAAACCTCTTGTACTTTTCTTTTCCTTAATTTCCGCTCTTCTTCATATTTCTCACTGTCTATTTCCTCCAACTATTCTGTCATTGCCTGGTTTTTGTTTTATCATAGGCTTATTCCCTCCTATCTTTCCTGTTCTTTCCATCGTTCATCCCTTTTTCCCCATTCCTCTTTCTTTTTCTCCTCCTCTTGGCAGCTTTGCAACAGTGACAGGAAATCGAAGAAGATAGGCAGCAAGATGTAAGAAAATGAGACTCGGAAAATGAGAGAGGCTTGACACTGAGTTTCCTTCACAGCCAGAATCGAAAAGAAGAAAATTAGGAAGGACAGGAATGAGTGAAGGTGTAATACTAAACCAAAACCCTTGACGCAGATTCACAAACTGGCCCAAATCAAAGTCTGTTTTTATCAGAAAACGTTTGGTACACAGGCAGTTAAAATGCGCAGGCAGAGGTATCCAATCCAGGTGGCAAAAGGCAAGGTCAGAAAACTCTGGCTGTTTTTGAATTGGCCTGCTGCATACTCCTGCTGAGCGCATACTGAGTACTGTGTTCGATAGCAGTATGCAGTATGACTGCAAGTCGGCCGTTATTATGTAGTATGCTTTGCCTGGTTCAACTGGTTTCCGGTATGGAAAAGTACATCATACCCTGCTAAATTGCAACAACACTACAGTGTTGCCCATTCATTTCCACACTGAAAAAAATCTCGTATGTTATAATTAGATTTTTTCTGGCTTTTTTAGCCCAACACAAGCAATCAAAACGTGTTCCGTCTAATGCAATGACTTGTCAATCAGCAAAGTTATGTTGTCAGTTATGTTGTCCTGGTTTCCTGCTAAAATGGGAGAAGTTGCAAACCTCACCAAACATGTTAACTGATGGCGTCTGCGTGGTGTGGTCTTATTTCCCGTTGTCCTGATAGTTTGACAACTACAGTGAAAACCCTCTAGTACAGTGTTTCTCAAGTCCAGTCCTCGAGACCCACTGTCCTGCATGTTTTGGATGTTTCCCTGCTCCAACACACCTGATTCAAATGATCAGCTCGTTATCAAGCTCTGTAATGGCTTCATAACGAGCTAATCATTTAAATCAGGTGTGTCCTGTCAGTTTATTTCAAATACTGTATTGGCTGCTGATTGAGTCTGACTGCTTTAACGTTTACTCACCTTTCTGCATTAAAGCTTTAGACCCCCTCTAATGCCAGCTGTCTGTCCAGCTATGTGATGTAAACATCACCGATGGTACGTGCTGTGTGTGGTAAACATCACACGTACTGTACAGTATAAAGGATCAGGAGAAGCAGGGAAATTTGGGGCGATGGGAAAAAAAGGAAAAAAACTGTAGGGTACGGCAACAAAACATTGCATTCTTGTCAGTGGTTTGCACACAAAATGCTGAAAGAAGGAGGAGAAGACAGGCTGTCAGAAGGAGAAATCTTTTGGCGGTCCTCTTGGAAAATGAATGCTCGGGTGAAAAAGTTCCGCCGCTCTCCGCTATTCCGCCGTCTGCCCAAGCGTTTTGCATTGTGGGTAAAGGCAAAGCAGACTTGTCCGATGCATACTGTGAAATTTTCCTGAATCAGTACGTCATTTGTGTATTTTTGGCATACTGCAAATTTCGTATTTGTTTGCCTACTGCATACTGCATACTAAATTTTGGGCAAATCAGTATGTACTGCTAGTGTAGTAGGCGAATTCGAAAACGGCCACTGACACCAGGGCAGTGGAGTTTAAAGAGCACAGGTGAGACACATCAGGGTTATCATAGAAGCAGAAACAAGAGTGAGTATGAAAATAAAACAGTATCAAAATATGAACTCCAATGATCAGGAGACGTAAAAAAGGAGAGAATCGGAAATGTAAGGAAGCAAAGATAAATACAGATCAATGTTTTACTGTAAATGGCGGCCAAAGAGAGAGAGGAAACTTGCTGTAATCAGGAATTGACAAAAAGTGTGTCCTACATAGTGTTATAAAACACAAAAGCATGCACACTCGGGAACATCTGCATGCCTATTCCAAACACAAGACATGGATTTCTTATAGTTTATCAGCCTTCAAACCTCCCTGAGGAGTCTTCATCATTGTGTTTGTGAGTGTTTTGTACTACAAGCCAATATCCCAGCAAGGCCATAATCACCCATTGATCCATGAGTCTGAATACCTATGTGAACAAAAGATGCTCTGCTGTTCATGTTTCATGATCCTACATCCATCCTCACGTACATGCGTCTGTCCCTGAGTGCAAATCCATAATCAGCAGACCTTGATTTTGTTGTGTACTTCATAAATGTCTATTCAGGAGTATTTGAGCAAAGCATGAAAAGCAGGGGAGTGAGAAAAGAGAGGAAAGGTGAGACAAACGGAGGTCAGAGAAGAGTCACGATTATTACCCAAGGAAAATACCCCATTCTAGTTAATACTGAAAAATCCTGATTATATGCTGCACCTATCTACAAGACAGTCTGTTTCAGTGGATGAGATTCCTAAGGTTAAAAGGATGACTGCATGACAACAGTTTTTATGCAGATGTGTAGCTCTTTCTGGTACCATATGCCATCCCTAATCTTCCAGCTGCTATGTGATAGTTGAGCTTATACTAGAGTATCATTTAAAGTTGGTTTAAACTGTGTTCCTGCATGATGGCTACCATCAGCAATGTGCAGATTTTATGCAGATGTGTAGCTTTTTGTGTTACCGTTCGCTACCCCCAACCTGCTAGCTGTCTGTATGATAGTCGAGTTTACATGATGGTTCCTGCAAATCATAAAAATTCACAATCTGTGTGTGTAATTGCAATTCCTACAAGTTGGTGCAACTTTATTTTTAGAGGAGAAGAAAGAGTGAATGACAGTAATCGGTCAGAGAATTGCAAGCAAGCACACGGAAAACACAGCCAACAGTAGGCTTCTTCAAAAAGGAAAATAAAGCATCAAAGAGGAAGTAAATACTCGAAGGAGGTGGGACAACAAGAAAGGAATAAATCTGTGGTGTTATATTAAAGACAGTAAAGCTTCACAGAGGGGTCACCGCCTTTGGAGTTATCGGTCTGGATAAATTAAATTCTGTCTGGGTTTCAGGGGAGTTTTAGTGCACTCTGGTGTAAATGCTGTTTGAAAGGCTTTTCCAATCCTGCCAAGAGAAAACCCTGAGGGAAGACTGGTGTAGTTAGAAAGCATGAGAGAGAATATGTGTAAACTGCCAGATATTAAAACCTTTTAAAAATGTGTTTGTGATATAATTTCTTTTCAAAAACACAGAGACCCTTTTTGTTCTTATTGGAGTCATCTAGCATCCTTTAAAAACTGGAATCCTAAAAATACTGGCAGAATAAAATTTTCTCAGCATTTCTACTGAAGTGTGATGGTATGAATATATCCAAAGATCTATGTACATTTCCTGTGGTTGATGACAAAGGATTCAGAAGGTTAGTGACCATGCTGCAGCCAAAGTTCAGAAGTGGGCACAGACATTGCTACTCTACTCTACCGTTGCGTTGCCCTCCAGCAGCTCGTGGGCAGTGATGGGCTTGTCCAGGCTTGGTTTGCCCACATAGATGTCACCATCCTGGGGGAAAGCAGAGAGCAGGGAGAGGAGGGCCTCCGGGTTCACATAGTTATCATCATCCACATGACAAAACCACCTGAGGAGCCAAAGAGAGGGGGAAACAGAAAAAAAAGTACTTAAGCTTAAATATAACTCTGCTCTGATTTACTGGTCCTAGTTTTTCCACTGTTCTCCATTCCTCTTTGTGCTGAACTGAAAACTCATTTTCATACCTTCTGGTTTCAGTCTTCGTTCTCGATATATAACTCACAAAGACATGAAAATTGCCTGGATGATAGCAGATGGTGCATTAAATTATCATTAAAAAGTCAGAAGTTTTTTGGTTTATTACTTTGCTGAAGTTTGGTGAAGGATATTTTCATTTTCAGAAAAAATTGCCTCATGTTCACAGAAAGAAATGAAGTCCTCCAGCTAGAAATAACCTCTCAGACCAATTTAAAATATGCCAACATTAATGATCAAAATCCAAAAATTAGGATTTTCTGGTGATTAGGATTGGCAATACTGAAAGACAGACCTGCTTTTTTTCCTATACTGAAAATAGATGAATATATCATTATGATGTGTAGTATATTTTACCCAAAAGAGGGGGATGGGTAATCAAAATATCATGGTTTTGATTTTGTATGCGAGAAATTTGAAAACATATATGAAAACAGGAAATTACAGTAATTGAATGCATTTGACTTTGCCGAGTACTTAAAAGTCATTTAAAGTTGTTTTAACACGTTAAAGGGACAGGGGGAATGGGTATACAAGCTCGGCTACAGTTTCCTGCAGTTTCTATTAAAGTGTATGCTCTACTGAGAAATCTGTAGCACTTTGCAATTGGAAAGTATATTTTTTGCACTATTTGCAGACAAAAGACACATTTGTGCTCCACTGCCACCATTTTTAAATCTATTTAACAGTTATTTAACCAGGAAATACACCTCTTTATCAAGGGAGTCCTGGCCAAGAGGCAGCAAACACAAAATACAGTTACATATTTGCATAAATAAGACTCAGAACTTAAACACATTATGAAAATCAAGTACATATTGTAGAACTGGCCTCAATAACTCTCAGTTTGGATTAAAAAGTGCTCAAAGAAATTAAATCAGTTAGTTTCCAGTCTTCCTAAGGGCATATTTCCATACATAAGGTGCACAGTAAACAAATGCCCTTTTACCCATCTCCATACAAGCATAAAGGACAGAACGCAACAATTGATCTTGTGAACAAAGAGAATAACATTCAGCATCTCTCTAAGTAATTAAAGTGCAAATGTATGAAGGCAGCAGACCCAATATTGCCTTATAAATGAAAGTGTACCAATGACTAGCCCTTAGAGTGGCCACAGCAGGCAATCCCACTCAAGAGTATAATTCACAATGGTGAGTGGACATCTTATAGTTAGTAATGAACCTCAAAGAAGCATAATAAACAGTATCAATCATTCATTGACCAGCAGCATTCGTATACAAAAGATCTCCATATACAACACAGATAAAAATGTTGCAGTGACACTGCACTGGAATGGGGAGTATGTTAGATAATGTTACATATATATTGTAGATTTGATTAGGATAATCCAATTTTTTACAGTTTCCTCCAATCCTACTTAAACGCTTTAAACAACACAAACTTGGGATTTGGAAGTTTTAAAAAAGTTTTTTTTTCCCACTTTCATTATCCTTTCTGTTTACCTCAAGATTTGATCCAGTCTGATTGATTTGTTTTAGTTTAATAAGTCCGCTAATAAGTTTTCAGATACTACATTTTCAAAGGAAAAAAAATACAGGAAAACATCCTCACATCTTTCTACGAAGACTTTAACAGTTTTCCTCTGCGAGAAATCACACTCCAAAAATGCTTTCTGCTTGCCACCTTCATGCCTGGACATGATGTTAAATCTTCTTTCCAAACCCAACAGACTCTTACAACAACATCAGAGTCCAAATGACAAAGCTGCTGGTACAAAGCGCTGATGTCTTTCCCCTGCCATCCTAATGGCCGCCCAACAACACCAACACTTCCTTCCAAACCAAACAGCCTCACTGCACTCTGCTGTCCAAATAACAGAGTGAGCCCCAGAGCCAAACTGAAACACTCCTTCGTTTTCTCTGCCATATTTGCTACACCACGGCAGCAGCAGCAGAAGACTTAGTCACACTCCAAACACAAGCTGTTTAGTCTTAGTGTGTTTTCCACTAATCATAAATATGATAGACTACCAGCAACACATCATCTAGCTCAGTGCACGGCTAAGCAAAACTACAAGTGTACCTGTTTCATCACTGAGCAAGCTTGGACTGGAAGTTTGTTTCTGGTTGTACGCTTGGCAAATAAGGTAAACGCTGGTGTTCATTTGGAGATATTTTTAAGTCTATCTGCACAATCTGTGTGACATTTACTCCACTTGTGCCCTCTTTTTGCTTCTCTGATACAAAATACTCAAGTGGAATGACTCTCCATGTGCTAACTTTGTCTGCTAAGTGTTTGAAGCTGAAAATATTCTGCTTATGGAAACTTACAGGGAGGCCCTGATTGCTCCCTTTGGGTTTTCCTTTATAAACATGAGAAAGAGATAATCCTCCATTTAAAATGGGGCACCAATTATGACTTGAACACGATTTAAGTCCACCAGTGAAACACAGACCTCTGAACCCATCACTAATGATACCTTTGGGTGCTTCTTATCAAAGTCTGAAGTTTCAATGTTCCCTGCCATAGGAAATTAAAACTGAGAGGTAGACAAACTCTGGCAGGTCTCGTAATAAAGCGTTTAAAAATATCACTCATGATATTTAACTTTAACGCAAAAAAGAGAGACAGAAAAAGTCAGATTATCAGTATTTATATTCAACCACTTCATAGAGTGTTGTACTGGTAAGTAAAAGCTGAAAATGTACATAAAGTACCAGGTTAATAAGTTGTATAAGAGTTTTTTGATGAATCAGTAAAAAGCATTTATAATCAGGCAAGAACTATCTTTTTCCTTTTTTCTTTACCACCCTCACTGTTTTCTTGACTTTCTTTTCATATCAGCAAGATTTATGGTAATCCCACATAATAATCCCACATGCCACCTGTCTGAGCTTGATTTGTTTATTAGGCATAAACTAAAGAAAAATCCGACATGAGCATTTACAGATATTGATTTTTGGACTTGCACAAATTTGATTGGCAGGTGACCTGTGGGAAGTTAAGAGCGAGCAGACGTCCGATAAATCAATGAAGATGCTTGCGAAATAAATACAAAGCCATAACTCTAACTTATGTTTATGCTCATGCAATTTCTTTACCTCTTTAGTTCTTCCTTTCACTTTGAAGAGTTTGTTATCTTAATCTGATCTTGTAATCCAGTGTGGACTCAACAATAATCTGTCTCACCTCTTGTCGGAGGCAAGGAAACCGTTGTACTCAGCAGACATCTTGCAGGAGAGAGCCTGCTGGCTGTGGTCTGACTGGCAGTCTGTTACCACTACGTTACAACCTGGAAAAACAGAAGATACCAAAATCTTAGCGTTTTTTAAAATTTCATAGATGTCCCATATTTGAACTCTGCAGATGATAATGGTTATATACTCCTGCATTACTCATTTTCCAAGAAAGATGATTAAAACATTGAATTTTTATTGAATTTCCCTTCGGTGAAAATAAAGTTCTTATTCTTATGAAGTGCTAAATGGGTTTATTGCAACTGACAGCAGCTGAGTTCAAACAAGAAAAGTGAAGGACATAACCTGGAGGATGATATAATAAGAGACAGTAGAGGAAGGATGAACAGAGATTAAAAAGAATGAAGGGGAAAGAGGAGATGTAGGACTGAGCGAATAATTGAATTTTGATTTCAGTAACAATTACGGCTCCTCACAATCATAAAAGTACTGTACCCCCTGCTATGCTGTGCTCGTTTCATCTTATACAGTTAATAAAGTGGGCCCTACCTCCTCTCTCTTCACAGCAGAGATAGCATAACCTCTCCCCTCACACTTCAACATCATCATTAATGGCTAAAGTCAATGTGTGGGGAAGAAGCATATGACGTTAGAGTTAATGGTGGAGGCAGCTGCAGGTGGAGAGAGGAGAGCAGGGAGAGAAGCAGGAGGAAGCAGGTGTGTGTAAGCAGGACAGGGAGGACTTAATGTAACACAGGGCAAGAAAGGTTCAAGATAAAGACAGAGGAAAAGAGGAGATTACAATGGAGGACAAAAGCAGAATTGCTCATTATCAACACATGCATTTACAGAACTTTCATGATAAATCACCCTCTTGACTCACCCTCTGAACTGAAATCTTCATCCTCCGTGTCTGTGAAAACGAAGGTCTAGACAAAGAGGTGGAGAAATACAGGAATTAAAATAGATGAATTATTGTTATTATTATATTCTCATCTTGTATGCAGCGTCTTGTGAAAACATCCACATCTTTGAGTGAACGCACACAAACTCACTCTCTGTATCTGTATCAGTATCAGCAAGGGTATCAGTATTGTTTTGAATGGAGCGAATTCATTGTGACTTAAATAAGGCCCCCTACTGGGACCTATGGTAATTGGCCACACACACACACACACACACACACACACACACACACACACACACACACACACACACACACACACACACGTAGATAGATAGATAGATAGATAGTTGGTAGATAGAGCTGTGATACAACACTGAACTCTAGTGGTGTTATTGTGTCCCACACTTTTAAATCACAATTTTATGTGTTTAAATACTTGAGTTTTTTTCAGCCACTTTTTGCGAACATATTTATGTGAGTGTTGTTTTTTTAAATGTCAAGCTCTGACAAATTTGGCTTCTAAAAAAGGTAGAACAGATCTTGATCTGACAAAAAGTTGTAGTTTTTTAGATATTCAAACTGACTTTTATACGCACACACACACACACACACACATATAGATATAATTTCTCTTACAAACATTTAACAAAACTTTAAAATATACATAAAACACAAGATTTGAATAGAAACTTTGGAACCACTTGAGAAATCTGAAAACCCAAAATGTAAAAATGAATCACATAAACATTTAAAAAGAAAAACACAAATTAAAATAACTACAGAAACATTTAACAAAAATGACCCAAATTTTGGATGACATGATCATAACATATAATTAAGGGACACATTTTGCAAAGTTTTTCTTTCTCTCTGTTTTTTTTTTTGGTTTTTTTTCTTTTGTGTGACTTCAGATTTCAAGACCTTGTGTTGTGGTAAACTGAGGGAACAGGGTGGAGGAATGATGACAAGATGTGTTCTGCAGATGTCCAGTAGAGGGCAGCAGAGTTATTATTTCACTTGCATGTGTGTGTGTATATGTGTGTAATGTTGTTGTTGTTTTCCTGCCTTTGTGAGGCCCTGTGTTTTTCACTTTGAGATTGAGGACATTTTTTGGGAAAAATTGGGACATTTTGATTTTCTGATTCTTCAAACACTTTATAGACCTGGCTGAAGGTAAGATGGAAAAGTGTGCCTTTGGAGTCTAGTTTATAAAAAGTCTTCACAACAAAAAGGACATTTTAAATTGTTTCACAGAATGGACATGGGGATGCATTTTAGCCTTAAGTTCGCACTTAAAAAGAAGAAATAGACCGAAGATTGAACAGACAACACATACTTTAAACTGCACTGCTTTTATCTAGTGTAAATTACAGATTTTTTTTCATATTACAATATATACTGTAGAAATAGAAAAAAATCTTCCTGTAAATAAAGTTCAAACATAAGACATATGCAACTGATTGCAACATAATTTGTTTACATGATGTACAGGAGGTACATATTTGATAAATGTTAAGTGAGTTTTGGAGGTGATGCATGGCGACATCCAACACTTGCACCCTGTTAAGATGGGCTGCTTAGTGTGTTCATATTATCATACTCAGCCAATAAAATGTTTGTCATTTGCTCCACTCATGTCAGCGTTGACATGACTTCTGACCTTCAAATGACCTTCTCACTCATGGAAAACGGTTCAGAGGACATAAAGTAGAATATGTTGAGAGTTTTTCAGAGTATATTAACTTTTCCAGTGCCCTAAAATAGTAGCAGATAGGAGCCGGTTTCCGCTGTAACACTTCTGTTTCCGGTGCTCAACAGATTAGCTGCTGAGTGACAGCAGCTGCTACTTCTCTGATAGAGGAGAATGTTCACCCACTGTGATGGACAGAGTCTGGTGATGTGTGTTTGTGTGTGAACATGTGTGTACTGTTCTGCAATCTGCCTCTCTTCTTCCTGTTCTCTGACCAGTTTCCGGCTCAGTATTGTTAACAGAGTCTCTACACAGCGACTGCTTCCTCTCAGCCCAGACAACCTGCCTGCACCACTTCCTGTGTGAATGTGTGCTCATGGGCCTGAATATAAACATGTGTGTTAGCGGGGTTGGTTTTTGTGTGTGTTGGCAAATTACATTGAGAATTAACACAAAGAAAGACCTTTATTTAGTGGAGTAATTTCTTCTCCTCTCTCTATAAAAATACGGTCTCTATTTATGCATAGACGGTGGTTTTATCAGCTTTTACCTTGATCCTTCCCAGGCTTATACATGGTTTTTGCTGTATGTTTCCCTTGTTTTCTGAAAGATAGCTGGGCTGATTTTGGGCCAGACCTCCTTTTTGGAAAACTCCCAAGTTTTTTTCATAGCTTTAAGAATTTTCTTGCCAGATTTTTCATGTGGTGCATACCAGACTAAAACCTGGTGGTGTAACTTTGTAAAGAAACCAAACTTAGGAACACCAATTCACCTGCACATCAAGTCTTTTTGCAACAGAGTGGTGAGTATTATGGCGAATGCACGAGAGTGATTATGCCTAACTCAGCCTGAAAATGATCACATGGTACTTGGACTATGTTTATAGCACTTTCATTCATCTTCTGACCACTCAGAGTACTTTTACATCACACATCATGTGTGTCACCAGCAGGGGCATGTCTGGGTCAAGTGTCTTGGGCATGAACACCTTGGCATGTGGACAGCGGTACCTGGGATCGAACCCTCGACATTCCAATTGAGAGAAACCCAAAATACAATGAAACCTTACCATCTTCTATTGTAAAGGTTTCCATTTAAACAGTGCCTCTGTGACTCTGTACCTGGAAATGTCTACTCTTCCCAGAACTCATCAAAAAGGGGAGGTTTAGGCCATTGCCTCTACGTCAATCAAGTCTGCCATGGGCATAATTATGCAAAACTCTTATGTGGGGAAAAAAAAAAAATGTTTACTTTTCTGTAAACCATTGGCCCTAATGGAGGTGATTCTACTTTTAGAGTCAATCTCTAGTGGAAATTTAAGGAACTGCATCATTTTTTTCACACCTCCACATGGTCTTCATTTTCTCATGCCAGAAGTTGCCACATGGTGTATCTATGCTGTCATGTGCCAACATTTTACCTTTGTTGCTAGTTTGTTTTAACGGGCATGCCTAAACTAATAAAAATATTTTTGACATACATTGACCTCATTTTTAAGGTTCAAGTCCGTAGAGTACTATGGCTTGATCATGTTGCTTTAAAAACAAAAAAACAATAAACTTCCCCCAAATGAATCAGCGCTTTTTGGCCATTTTTTCTGATCTGTGAAACCTAAAAAGAGAAGTTGTATGAAGCAAGATGAACACTTCCGCTTAAGTTCACTGCTCATGTGTTTCACCTACTTCAAAAAAGGAAATGAGCTGTTTTGGTGACAATGGCATGGATATAAAGTAAGTTCATGAGGACAATTTGATATAATACACACATTTGGTAATAATCTATTTGTATTTGACTAAATCAAACCCAAAAACAAGTCAATGTGTCACTTTTACACTCTTTTCTCGCTCAATGATGCCTGTCCTTCTATAAGTCCTGTGTATGGCTTGTTCCTTTAGATTCACTCAACTTTGATGTTACTGGCACGACTGAACCAATGGTCCCTTCAGATAAGAGACGCACTCTTCCACCAATGTCCTTTGAAGAGCATTGTGTTGTTTTGACAAGCCACTTATCACCTGTAGATACAGCGTGAGCTGGCAAAGCTTCACAGAGAAAACAAGTGAAATGCCAGTGTGTGTGTGTGTGTGTGTGTGTGTGTGTGTGTGTGTGTGTGTGTGTGTGTGTGGGAGTGTTTATGAGTGAGTGTGTGTATATGCTTATATTGGCGAGCAGACAGACATTGACCTGGTATATCAATCTGACCAGACCGTTCCTTGTCAATTTTTCTTGTTTTCCTTGTTAATGATTTTGTTTCTCATGCCAGTAAAGCCCATTGTTGAACACTGAACAGCAGAAGTTCTCTTTGTCCAGAGTTTTGGCACTTTTAAAAATGTGCCTGAGCTCTCCTGATTCACAAGCTGGTGGGTGTTTCATCTAAATTGCCCACAAAAAGATTTTTCCGTTATATATATTTACATATATGATGTCAACTGATCGACCACAGTAAAGGGGAGTGGGGACAAAACATCAAGCTCTGCCCTCGGCTGGCTTCTGGGAAGCCTTCAGCGAGGTTCCCGGTCAGATGAAAGTATGCTTGTGGAGGGGGTCCTTAAAGAGACAGCAGTTAAAACAAAGCGTTTCAGACGGAGGCTGAAATAATGATATTTTAATACACCAGAGTGAGAAATTTGAGGCTTTTTGATCTTAAAAATCATGTCAAGCTATGAAAGAGGTATTAGAGAGGAAGTTTAGAGTCCAAAAAAAAGAAAATGCATGATACCCCCCCTTTAAAAATGGTGGCCTCCAATTGTCAAGATTTTACTATAAAAATATAACTCTTCATCTTCCTCATTAATTTTTTCATGAATCCATTTATAAATACATTTTGGCCACTGACTAAATATAAAAACACACTAGTTTGTCGGCCCTGGGCTACTGTAGTAACATGGAAATCCAAGATGGCGACCTTCGTAGAAGTGGACCCACTCTGTATGTTATATACTTATGCTGTGTTTCAGTTGTACTTGGAAGTCGGAATTTCCGAGCTCTGAGTCGGAAATTCATCTGGAACGCCCCCCTAAAGTCGGATTTCCAACTCAGAAAGTAGGACGATCCTCACCAACCCCACTTAACGGCAACATCATAAACCAAGATGGCCACGCAGTGCATCAACAGTAAAGAGTTGAAGCGGAAGCTC
This sequence comes from Xyrichtys novacula, assembly GCA_962446985.1. NCBI lineage: Eukaryota > Metazoa > Chordata > Actinopteri > Labriformes > Labridae > Xyrichtys > Xyrichtys novacula. Next base: position 14,251,146 of record OY660866.1, on the reverse strand, counting down.
TCGTAATGTATTATTTATTAGCACTTCTGTTTTGTTTTTGTGAAATTAAATAAGTAGTTTATGTTGTACTGCCTAACGTCTAACTGTGAACACGGTGCTATGGTGTTTGTAAGAGTAAAATACTGTGTTATGCAGTTGTTTACAACTGGTATCACTAACAACAACTAACAACAGCTGATAATTGTAAACAACAGCTAACAACGGCCAATGTAGGCGTCCATCTTGGTTTTCCGACTATGTAACTGAAATGCTGGTAACTCGGGTGTGACGTCATTCCCAGCTCTGATATCCGACTTCCGATGTACCTAGAACGCAGCATTAGAGCTCTGTTAAATTCCAGCCTTCATTGTACTTATGAAACCTATGTCTCTTGTCCAATGTTTGGGAGTATCTAGAAAGAAAAAGAGACTTAAAAATTGGACCAATGGCAGGAAAAAAAAGACTCCCCAGTCCCCAAAGACAGATCTTTAACAGGGTTGATGTTTTTATGTTGAATTTCCAAAGGCTCCTTTAAAACATCACTTAGTCTAAGACTGGGTATTTGAAGAGCAAACTTAAATGTTAAACACCAGTACATTTTGAGTTTGGAATAAGCCGACAATGCTGCACAATCATAAAATATCACAAATGAAATTGAGAATGATGTTTGAGAGTGATCTTTTAAGGAATAACCTCAAGGTTAGAACATGCTCCAAACTATAGATGAGCTATTTTTGTTTTCCACTGTTAACCATGAAAAACATCTAAACCTGAATGTTTTCACTATTCTGACACCAGTTTCTGGAAGATGTACCCACTGATTCACTCTGAAACTGCACAGAAACTCAAGCTTCTAGGTAAAGTCATTTCGCATGCAGCTTTAAAGGGGGAAGAGAGTTTCAGTGCTTTCAGTTAACAGCAAACTTCTTCTTTCGATACATTTTTTCTAATTTTTAAAGAAGTGAATTAAATATGTTTGAAAAATTTACTAATTCTTTATCTCAGACTTTAGACTTCTGTTAAAGTGTTCGATAAAATCTGTCTATTTGCTCGTTTCCTCTCATGAATTATATTTTATGGTTGTTTTGTGACCACAGCGCAGCCCACAAAAGCACCAAAACACCAGACACTCACATGCTCCTTCGTCCTTGAGATCCATGTCTCCAGCAGCAGCGCCAGACGCGTCCCGTGGAACCTCCCAGTGGTCTTCACAGCGATGAAGATATCCTCTAACTTGAGTTTTTGCTTGGCGACATGTGCACCGTCGGATGCAGGGTGAACTCCTACATCACCGCTGCTGTTTCTGGCCGGACTCTGTGCGTCTTTGGAGTCGGAGCCTGCTGGATGGAGCGGTGAAGCGCGCCGGGTGTCAGGGGGGTGATCCACGCTGATTTTGGGGAGGCTGCTGGCGCGTAATTGGAAATCCACGTATAGGATGATGAAGAACATGGCGATTAAAACAGGCAGCCTCCGGCGAATCCATCTTCTGTTCATGGTAAGGAAGAGTAAATTAGATCCCGTTAACTCTTAAAATGAAACTCCTCATGTTGGCTTGTTTTGGTCTCCTCTACATCACCGCTCAGTCCTTCTTCTTCATGACTTAGTGCCGAGTGTTCCCCCACAATAGAATTATAATCATCAATTCTTATTATAGAGTAATGTTACAAATGATCAGGTAAAAATAGTTTAAAATACGCTACAGCTCCGTGACAGGGCCTATTTCCTCTCATTTTCTGTGAAAAAGCTTCTGACACTGATGTATTACACTTTGTCACACTTTCAGCTCTGCCAACCTCCTGTCACCAACGCAAAGCACCTCGGGCAGAAATACTGACACTTCCTGGTATAGATTTCAAAATAAGCCACATTGAGGGAGAAAAAGGGCGTACTTCCTGCTACAAACCTGATGTTATTGGTTGTAGGAGGTGAAAAATGATAAACCCTGTAGTTTTCAAATTATGAGATACAGATGGTAAAAGTTTCCAACTTTACATTTAAATTATTAGCTAAAACATTAACTCCTAAAAAACAAAAAAACAAAAACAAAGTGAAAGACTGCGAGCAAATAGTTTCAAAATATTGTTGTTCAGCATGAAATTGACCAAAAATTGCTGCTATCATCATGTGCAGTAAAAACCACCAGGCTTGTTATCGTCTCACAATTCAGAACCAGCATCCATGAGGGTTTGGGGCACAAGATCCTTGAACATTTACTTTAAATTTAAATGTGTTTTTCTTTTCTTTCTTTTATTTTGGGATCCTGATGACATAAAACACAAAGGAAAGAAATAAGAATAAGAAAAATAAAGTCTCATAGCACCTTTACTCACTGTCATTAACATGCATCTCCTTCCAGTATGTGTATTTGTAGTGTGAATAAAGGAATGTAATATAGCTCTTCTTCAATACTACTTTTGTTGCAATATGCAGATTGACAAGGTGATGCATTGAGTTGAAACTACATTAGATTAAAGTATTATAAACTGAACAGTATTGTTACAGATCATAACCATGGTGTCAACAACACATGCATTAAATTTCAGTATAAGAAAATATCCAATCATGATTTTATTTTACTATGTTGATTATGAATAGGGATCAGTGTTACTATTTCAACATCAGTTAAAAACTCTTCACTGTGCCTTTAACAGCTGACAATAATGTTCAAACTAAGAATAAATCATGCAGACTACCGCAGACGATGTACAGCAGCCCACTGACCCTGGTGTCATCTGTTCACTCAGCCAGAAACTGCAGACCACAGCAAAACTCTCCACCTTCTTCCTTCCTCCTCAGCACCCAGCGCTGTCTCTGATACACAGCTTTCTGAGAGGTGCATCAAAAACTCTGCAAAACTGCATTACACAAACTCTTCACATTAAATTAAGAAAACAGCTCTATGTGCAACCAGTAGTTTAAAAATGAATCTGCAAACACTTTGAATCATGGACTGGGAATGACCCATGAAGGCATCAGTTGTTTTTCTGTCAGCGAGCATCTTCTAAATCCCAGTTTGAATGGCATTTGACATAAAGTTCTTATTGCATATTATCGTGGTGTCCTCAGGGGTAGCAGGGTCTGCAGACCCAGAGACAGCAGATTTAGGACTTTACCTCCTCAGGCCCTTGTTGTTTGCTACAGCACCATCCAATAGAAGTAGAGAACTACATTTTTATGATCTAATTGTGTGTTTGATTGTGCAACTCAAACATGCTTTCTGTTACCGTGCCTTTAATGTAACTGATGCACAAAAGGGTCCTGAAACTGCAGGCTCTGGCTCAGCTGACGCATTCCATTGCCCCCAGATGACCCCATAACTTTTCCCGCAGCACCACCAGCAGGTCATAGTTTGCATGTTTGCAAATAACTGGTCCATCTGCTATCTGTCAAAATCTGATTTTCTTTCACTTTTTTGTCAATGTCGACATTCTGCACTTTACAATTAAATTAATCAAAGTTGGGACCTTTCTTGTCCTTACTTTTGAACAGGTTGTGATTCCTTCTCCCCATCTATTTCATTTCATATTTTGTTTGTAGTTATTATCATAAAAAAATAAACTTGAATAAACAAAAAGAAATTATACAAAGCGAGGAGCAGCATGTCTAAAGGTGCTTGCAGTTGCAGCCTGACTCCAAAGCCGTCTGTAGTAGTCTCATACTGTACCCCCTGTCTACTGTTCTCAGTGGTGCTGTCTCTGGAGACCGTCACCAAAGACAGAAAGAGCTTGATAGAATTAATTCAGCTCAGACCCTCATCGCCACCTTTGTTTATTTATCTTTTCTCAGAGTTCTCGCCTTACATCCATCCCTCCATCCCTCCCCTCCTCTCTCCCTCTCTCTCTCTCTATCGCTCTCTTCCTTCACTGACCAGCTGCTCTCCTCCTCTCCACTTCACCTACCTGGCTCAGGGAAAACCAGCCCACCCCAGCCCCACCCTTCTAGGTCCCGCAGGTAAACCAGAGACGCCGAGGGCACACCCCGGCCAGGAAAGGCCCAGGATCGCCTTACGGCCTAGCTAAAAAGGGCTCTTTCTGAAACAGCGAGTACATCATGGCCCCACTTTGAACAAAGAGCCCAGAGAGTCGAGGGACCAGACCCCCTTTCAAGGCTTTGTCTTTCCACTGGCTCCGAGCTCCAAGTCAGACAGAGACTTGGACCACGATCAAGAACTAGGAAACAGAACGGATACAGGAGTGAGATTAAAAAGTGTGGGGACTTGACTGTATCTTGAGATTTCAGTTACACTTAATCAAATGTATATACAACCAGAATAATATTAAAAGTAATATTTTAACTTTATTACTCATTATTTTATATTTTTATTGTCTTTTAACCTGTTTCACTTGATGATGTCCAAGTCTGTAAAGTACTATGACAAGTTCGTCTGGTGTAAAATGTGCTTAAAAAAAAAAAAAGGTTTTCCAGACCTTATGATCCTAGAGAGCATTAATTCCAAATATTATCTTCAAATAGCAGCTGAATATTTATTGTTGGTTGATGCATTTTATAATATTCCTTATAGATTTTTTAAAAATTTCTATATGTTTTGTGTCACTTTGATGAGCTTACTTTACTTACATAACTATTTGGACAAAGTAAGAGTTTAGATAACATATTCTTGTTCCAAATTTATTTAAAAGGGGGATAAAAATTATTTTTGACCTGTATGGCTCAGAGAGTACCAGTATTAAAACATTGTAGTAAAGCTCAAGTGAGGAGATTTGATTTTATATTGATTTAGGCGCCCCCCTGTGGACAAACCTCTAATTTCCAAACATATGTCCTGCTTGACTGTCACTTTCTATGACACCCTTGGAAAAAATAAGCAATGTCAGTGCCAATGTATCCTAAAACCTACCTCTGCAGGATTAAACTTTGATCATACATTACTCATTACAACAAGTACTGACCCTCTGTGGTGGTTTCAGACATTTAGGAGTGGCTTTTTGCTATACTGATGGTTTAGTTTGCTGTAGTTGGTCACAATTAGACATCAAGATCAACTGCAGCTGAAAATTCCCCATAGCTTTAAATGGCGTTTTTTAAATGTCTTTATTATGGTTTCATTAAAAACGTAATTGAGTTTGTGTTTGTTGAGAATCCATCCACTTTTTGTATTCACTTATCAGGTTGCCGGGGCAGCAGTCCATATGAGTTAACCCAGACTTCCCTTTTCTCTGGACACACTTTCTGGAGCTGGAGAAGTGTTCCAGGACCAGGTGGGACATAAAATCCTGAATGCAAGCTCTATGTCTTATGAATAAAATGTATGGATGCATGTCTGCTCAGGGCCTCTGCAGATTGTTTGATAGTCTAGAGCTGCTGCTTCAAAGTAACAGCATTTCTGTCTTTTATATCCATACCCTTAATGATTTGTAATATATGTAAAGGCCAGCAGAGGGCGATACATACCCTTAAATACCCATGTACTGACAACAAAAAAGTTTCATGCACAGACTGTATACTATACAGTCTATGGTTTCACACTGTTGCAGACAAAACACAAAAAAATCCTTTTGCTTTTTTATTTACTCTGTATTCAGAGTTTGGGGCATCATGGAAAAACATTTCACTGGGCCCCAGGACTTCACCACCACAAGTGGTGTAATATTTTTCAGGGTCCTTAAAATGTTGCAGGGCCTTTGGATTATCTTCACTTTTTAACCACATATGTTGCCTTCAGAAAAGTTCCTAATTGGATGTACCTTTATTAAAAATGGTACAAAAATTACTCTGAATCTTTTTGATTTTTCTAAAATCACATATATATCGAGTTTGCACCATTAAAAACACATTAAGTAGCTGCTGGTGCAGATATGTGGGCTGATATTTTAACATGTTAAAAATGTAATAAAGGGAAGAGTGAGGTAAGTTGGGCCAGAGGGTAAGTTGAGTCACCTTCTGTTGCTTGGAAATGGTAAAAGAAAGAAATTGATCACGTGACCAAATATTTTGGAGATGGGCATCAGTTCATGGATTCTGTGAAGGTTAGAAGCACATGGGTGAAAAGGTTAGACATTTATTTCCAAAAAAACATTTTTCACTCTTCAAAATGAATTTAGTCTGTCATATTTTTATTCCAATTGTGTTCAGACCAAAAAAGATCATTTTAAATTTGTTTTAAACATCAATTATGGTATCTATGAGCTACAACATGAGGTCAAAAACCTAGTATAAAAGTCCACCATTTTAGCTTAGAGGACTAATAAAGTCATAATAGTAGTTCAGCGGTAAGTTGAGCCAGTGTCTCAACCGAGAAAGTAAAGAAGAATGATGAGAGGATCAGAGGCATTCTCATGGTAAAATGGCTATTTATGAAACAGCTTTTTAGCAGTTATATGCTAATCATAATGTGAAGAAGTGACTGTTATTTAGGGAGAGAGAAGGTGAGGATACGGTTCAACTTACCCCGCCCCTATGGTCAACTTACCCCATACACGGGGTAAGTTGACCATAGGAGACCACTGTTTTTGGCATGGTATATCATCAAGACAGTTATGTTTACATTCATTCTGTTGGTTTGCAGGGATGCACAACATCTTGAAATATATGCAGATACACTAGTTAGAGACAAAACTATGATTGCCTTGATGTAGTGAACTGAAATATGAAAAATGGCTCATCTTATCCCACTCTCCCCTACAGCATAAGAGGATTCAAAATAAGTCAAGCTAGATATACACAAAACAAAGCAAAGATGTTTATAATTACAGGGAATTCGGACATAAATATTTGTAAAAAAATAGAGTCTAAAATCTGTGCACAAAAATAAAGTCAAGGCTGACGCTTTAATTTCTCCTGTTGCCTGTAAGTCAGCGTTGAGGGCACAGATCTTGCTTCAGCCTGATGGGATGTATGACATTGCGGAAGGGCTATTCCTGTATCCTGACCCCTCCCCCTTCACAACAACACACCGGGGAGTCAGGAAAAAGCTCCAGCATCAACAAGCAGGGAGGCAACAGGCGGATCAGAAGTCAGCCCAGGTCAGCGGAGAACCACCACAGAGATGGCCCAGGCCAACATCTCGGTGACGGAGAGCCAGTTCAGGTGTCCCATCTGCTTGGACATCCTGAAGGACCCGGTGTCCACTCCCTGCGGACACACCTACTGCATGTCCTGCATCAACAACTACTGGGACCAGGCGGAACCGGCCCAGTTCAGCTGCCCACAGTGCCGGGAGACCTTCAGCCCTCGACCGGTTCTACGGAGGAACACGGTGCTCTCCGAGGTCGTCGACAAACTCAAGCTTAGCGAGATGGTCACGGCTCCGGAGCTCTACCTGGGAGGAGTCGGGGAGGTACCGTGCGACTTCTGCCCAGCGGAGAGTAAACTGAGGGCGGTCAAGTCGTGCCTGGTTTGCTTGGCGAGCTTCTGTGAGCTCCACGTCCTTCCGCACCGGGAGGTCGGCACTCTACGGCGGCACAAGATGGTGGCCGCGGTGGAGTGTCTGGCGGAGCGGCTGTGTGCCCAGCACCGTCTGGGTCTGGAGCCCGCGGGGGTCGGCTCTGAGGCGGAGGCCGCGGTGGAGTGGAGCGGGGACTGCCTGCTGTGTGAGGCGGACCAGGAGGAGGTGCATAGTGTGGACGCCCAGAGAGCCAGGAGACAGGTGCTAACACACCCTATTAATATCATAGTATAATACAATTAATGGGCCCTCAGGACTTTAATTTCAACTATTTTTTTAAAGGGAGATAAACTTCATCATCAGTCTTTACAGGTAGAAAAAAATAGGTTACCTAACAGATAAGTGTTTCAAAATCAAAACTCTAAAGTTTTAAATTACCTGTTAAACCATGAGAGTGGGCTAAATAATGGTCCTTTGCAACACTTTCTCTTACAGATATGTCCTTTAACATTTTGGTGCAAATTAAATTCAGCTTTTTTAACAATTTGTTGTCATATCCAACCATACGTCTGACATGAAAACGCAGACAGGAGCAGACAGGAGCTTTTGAGTCATAAAATGAATGATGAAATGTCAGAATTAAATGCCAAATATGAGGTTTTCATGGTGTAAAATTGATGCAGGATGATCAGAATGAATAGTACAGTTGTTGACTGAGCACCTCTTGTGCAAAATTAAAGGGAATTTAAGGAATATGTATCCCCTGCTGATAATAACAATAGGCTTTGTGTCCTTTAGCTGCAGCTCCAGGAGACTCAGAGGATCATACAGGGGAGGATGAGGGCCGGAGAGAGAGAGCTTGAGGAGTTTCAGCAAAGCTTGGAGTCCCTTAAGGTGAGACACAAACACAAGGGTTTGCATTGGTGATGCAGTTTTAAAGAGATATTCCGGTGTAAAAATTAATTAAGGGTCAAACATACCGTAACACAGAGTTAGACGCCCCCTCGAAAGATGAATGTTGCTGACCGCTTGCTTCTCTAGTTATACCAACCTTAGTAACGACCACAGGATAGCAATACACAGCGGTCTGAGGAGCCATAAACAAACCTCAATCAAAGCACCACTCTATAGCCACAAATAATGCTCAGAACAGCACCTAACGTCAGCATTTTCATGTCTCCATTCATAAGTTCAATTTTGCAGCCTGTGAGGAGAAAACCAAGGGTCAAGCGCATACAAAAAAGGGCCGGGCATATTCTTCTTTCAGAATTAAAAGCAATAAACAAATAAATAACCTGATGGTAAATTTCAATGAAATGCAAGATTGAGATGATTTATCGAGGAAGTACGATAGTAGTTTTGTTGGATATTTACAGGCAGATAATTCAAAAGTTTTGAGTCACGGTAGGAATCCTCCTTAAGCTGAACTGCCGCAGTGTTGGATGGCTTAAAGCAGCAATCAGGAGTATGGAGAAGTGTAACTTGTTACCACATTGTGCCACAGCAGTACAAACTATCATGCAGCCACAGTTAGGAAGGAGGAGGATGGAGGTGTGTGTTAGTAAAACAGAGGGAGAGAGTGAGCATGGTCCAAATATTTAGAGCCTTGCATTGTCAGGCTCCATCTTACATATGTAATTTGATCCAGGTCTGAGGTCTGTGGATCAGAATTTACTAATGGTTCCACGGACTCATTTTCCGACCAGAGGAGACCGATCTTTCGAGGCTGTTGCCCGCAGACCTCCTAATGATTTCAAGGCTAAATCAGCTGTTCAGTGAAATATAGGCCCATCTTTACATAATTGACTTTTTTTATTTGTTCATTCAATAATTTGTTAGTTTTTTAAAGTGTCCAGATTGTTCAAGAGCTTTTGTGTTCAATAATTGCAAAAACGTAATCAAAGACGATCAAACTTATCATGCAACACAGGAGCCTTTTGTCCTTACAGGCCACCATTGCTGCACTGATGGTAAGGGTGAGCAAAGAGGCTTTTTAAAATAACACGACAGTCATGCAGCCTGAACATGACGCGGTGTGGCGTATACTGCTGTCAGATACAGTATGTGTTATGTAAAGCCTGTGAGATAAACTCAGACATTAATAGACTCAGCCTGACATTTACACAACTGACCAAGCAGCTCACACGCACACACACAACCTCCCCTTTAACATCAAGCCGACAAACCTGCCTCCCTATCTCTCTCACACACAAACATTAGCACACATACTCACAGGAGCTGTTGTATCAGTTTCCACTGCCAGACTAAATTAAGTTTCAGTTTCTCCGCCCCTCCTTCGTCTTCCTGGAAAGCTTTTTTTCCCCCTATCTCCCTCCTGGAGCATCATCTCTACCAGGCAGGAATGGAGCTGCTGGAGCTTCTTGGAAATTGACTGTGTTAACTTAATAAAACTGAAAGTGGCCTTAGATCAAATAATTAAATCCCTGTCCTCTCTGTGGAGAGTTTATTCTTGGTCTTTGTCATAGTCTTTGTAATTGGTGGGGAAACCATTTGGCAGGATGCAGCATGAGCACTCTTGAATGTGTACAGAGATGGACAATACATCTTAATTCTGTTTACTGAGTTCTCTCATTGATTCCTCTGGACTACCTGCCTGTCAGGCTGGATATCTTCACTACTTTGCTTCACTTTGGAGGAGGTTGACTTTGGATTGGACCTGGACAAGTCAGCAGATGCAGCTGATTGGTTGATAGAGCATATCAAAGAATGCAGCATAGTCAGTCAGTCCAATAGCATAGTCAGCTAACAGAAGATTTCACTCAAATTTAAGCATAACTCAATCCAAATAAACCCTCTATTTTGATGCATTAGATCCAGTTTCTGAAAGCACACTGACCCTCTCAAAGCACAACAGACTTTTGTGTCGGTTTAAAGCACACACTTATGTACGTGGAAATTCTGCCACCTAGTTTGTTGTTGTTTTTTTTTAACAAAGTCTTCGACCTCTGCTCTGCTAATCCAGTGTGTATTTTGAAGTTTGACATGCCTCATCTGTTCACATAGAGCTTTATATCCCATATTACCACCAGTAAGAAGCTGGAGTTGTGAATGTTTTGGCTTCACTTTTGCAGAAGTTGTCATGTTGTCCATCTTTTTATTGCCGTCTATCATTTGCACCAAAGTTTGGGGAATATGTGCCAAAAAATGCCTAAAAAAGTGGGTACAAACAAGTGCGCTGTCTTTAAGGATTTAATATGATCTTGTCTAACCACTCTTGTATTCTGTGTGGGTGTGTGTGTGGGTGTGTGTGTGTTTCAGGTGTCAGCATCAGCTGTGTTGGAGGACAGTGAAGCTCTGTTTGCAGACATGGCTCTTCGCCTGGAGAAAACCAAGGCAGAGGTGAGCATCAGCTCCTGAATTATCAGCTTAGATTTCAACTTGACAGATGCATCTGAATAAATAACATTTTCAAGAAGTTTTTCATGATTTCACCCCTATAAGTTTAACTTCTCTATGCTCTACAAGTGAAATATTAAGCAAATATCCAGTATCACAAGTTATTAGAATACGTTTTTAATCAGTCTAGGAAAAGACAACCTGAAGAGAAGTATCTTCATTTACACACTCATCATTTTGCAGCAACTCCTTTACTATGCTGCATCAATGTGGCAAGGCCTATTGCACTGCTGAGGTGCCGTTGAGGCCCAGGTTGCTTTGATCAGCTGAGTTGACTGACCAACTCCAGCTCAGTAATGTTGTGTCATCCATGTGGTAGTAGCTTTGTGATAAATAAAGTTGTTCTTCTACTTCTTCTTCTTGTTCTTCTTCATTTTTTCTAATCTAAGATACAGGCTGCGCTCGTGGTTCTGTGTTGACGCTCTGTTTTTGGTGCTGCAGGTTCGAGCTAGGCTGGAGGCCAAGGAGCGAGTGGTGGTTGGGAGGGCGGAGCGAGACATCGAGATGGCGGAGAAGGACCTGGAGGAGCTGAGGAGAAGAGACGAGGAGATCAGTCAGCTCCTGCAAACGGAGGACAATGCTCACTTCTTACAGGTGAGACAGAAATCTGACTTTGTGTGTCCAAATAAAGAAATCTGTAAACTTCCAAACAAATTAAAGTTTTTGAAGCACATAAGTAAGACTTTAACTTCAGTGTTATTTATGTATTGGATCTAAGAACTTCTACCATGACTGCGCACAAGCAATTATTGACCCATTAAATCTAATGCATCCTGAAAGCCATTAAGACTCAGCAGAGAGCATACAAGGAAATCCCTGTGGAGATCAGTGTGTGGATGAAAGATGGAGCAGGGAGAGTGAATGAGAGGAAAGAATGAGTCAGCAGTGACCAGCGGAAAAAGACACCACACATCTGAGTGCTGTTTTCAAATCCAATTGTACAAGGAATTAACAGAGTGACGGATGCTGGCCTATATTTTCCATCTTCTCTCTCGTTATATTTCTCCACCCCAGGCGGCCCCTCCGCTGTGCGTCGCTCTTTCCACCGGTCGGCACTCGAGAGCCCTCAGCCTGCCCACCGAGGCCTTCAGCGGCACAAGGAGAGTGCTGTGCCACCTCCGCAGTCGGATGGAGGAGGTCTGCAGGGAGGAGGTGGACAAGATCAGCCGAGCAGGTACATCAGGTGGCCCACAGGCAGAGAGAAACTGCATACTTTTGCCGTCTATTAGTCCTTATTTAAATCTTTAGCATACAGTATCCAGAAATGGCTGAGATTTAGCGTAAGTTAAGATGAATATAAGGTAAAGTCTGGATTTTTGTAAAGCAATTATCAGTTTAAAGTATATTACCTGCAGTAGATGGGATACAACCTGGCTACCTGTTGGAGTAGCCAACCAGAGCAGCAGTGCCACAGCTAAACCAAGTACTGCGGTAGACCTGATGTTTTCTTGGCAGCTGTTTACTCATAACCTGTTAAATAATAACAGTTCTGGACAGCTAGGGTAAGCTGGTTTGAATAAAAAAATTGACAGATTTGTGTATGCAGTGATCACTTTTGCAGAAAAGACAAAGAGAAACCCACATAAAATAAAGAAAGGCCTAACCTAACAATCAGGAAGAAGCAAACTAATAAATCTTGGTCCAACTCTGTCTGCAGCAGTACACTCTTCACAGCTGTTGTAATGCATACATGAAATGACTGAAAACCTCCCAAAGAATTTAGGGTGTGCTGCACATGTGATTGAAAATAACCCACATTTTACCAGGCTTTATCCTGAATTTTTCCATCCAACCTGGTGGTGAAATATTTGTTTGAAGCTGGGGTGAAACAGTGGGAGAGCAGCAGGAGATATTCAGGAAAATTCCCCATCAGCAAGTGGGCAAAAGATGATTATGCAATAGAGCAAAACGTAACGAGACGAAATTAAAATATCTGAGGCCAGAGGAGGGGAATGGATGAGAAAAGATGTCCGTGCATTTGTCCTTAAATGCCTGGTAAGACATCACACTCTGAGGGACATTTGGTTGATTTAAGGGGCAAGGCTCCTGACATTGTCCAGAAATTTTCATGAGTAGATGCAGAGAACAAGAGCCTCATATACCCTTGCTGCTGTGTAGAAAATACATTTATTATGTGTCATCTAAGTACCTGACGCAATCCCACAAAAATCTAGGGTATCACATTATAAACCCACCACTTATAATGCATGACAAAGACACTTATAAAGCTTATTAAAAGGTTTTAAAATTAATTGAGCATTTATAATGCTATGAATGCTTAAAGTACAGGGATTGTTATAGAGCCTTGTAGATGCATTGAAAAGGTTTACAAACCACTATAAGTGGTGAGTTTATATAAAGTGTTACTGTCATAAAATATATATTTAATTATCAAATGCACACTGTCACATGTGAGGGGTATCTATGATCAGTTTCATCATTTAATTGTGTTTTCCTTCCAGTTAATGAGAACTATGTGTCCGGCGCAGAGTGTATGAAAGGTAAGAAACAAGTGGCCAGACACGCACACAAACACACACAAACACACACACTGTGACAGGTCTGAGGTGACCCATTTTTACAAGGCTGCAGGTTTTGACATGACATTTAACACTGTGAGAGACTGTGAGGGGGGGTTAATAATTGATGCTACAGAGGTCAGAGCGACGCCTGTTACAACACACTCTGGCTCATCTCCAGCTTAGTATAACTGAAAAAAAAAATTTAATTCACTTAAACTGTAGAAGTTTGGAGGATTTACTGTAGTTACACAATGAAAAAGTGTGCCAAGTTGATAGAAAAGCTACTCAGGCCAGGACCATTCCACTGTCCAATCTGCAAACTTTGTCCTCTTGGATTTTAATGTATTTAGAGATAAATATTAGTCTGTAGATTTAGCATGAGATGGTTGAAAAGGTCAGAATTATAACATCCAACCTCAAGCATGCTAGTATTCTTATAATGGGTGTAATCAGCCTGCTTTTTGTCAGCATTTAGCTCAATTAGCTTTGTTTCATGTGCCTATAAACAGCCACTAGAATGCTAGAATGTATTAAAAAGCTACAGATAGATAAACTTTATCATGGCATGCATCCCAAAAGTTTTTGTCCATGCTCATTACTTGATAGAAATTGGTTTGTTTTAGTTCTGTTTATACGGTTATTATACCTATGTATAAAAAAAAAATCAAATACCCGTCCTGTCTGTTGTATTGGGGAGGTGCAGAGAACTTGAAGCCGCAGCACATGAAACATCCTCCATCTGAAGGCGGTAAGTTTAAAAATGTGGGTTTCTTGGTCATCTTTTGTGAAATGATTTTCTAACACGAGCTCCAAATGTGCTGCTAACTAACTGCTTCACTGTGTTAACCTGCAAAAGCAAATTTATCACAAACACCATGTGCAGGACTTACTGACGCCATCTGGCAAAAGCTTCAAAATTAACATAAAAAAAAACAAAATTAAATGGAAATAATCTGCAGCGAATTGTATCTATTTTACCGGTATTGAGGATAATCCTCCTTATTAAGAAATAAGTATGTAGTGATCATGACTTTATCATGTGGTCAAAGCTAGCAACCTTTACTGAAGGCGCCCTCTGAGAGATGATTAGACACTTGCATTGTGAATCCAAAGACAATGTAAAACACTGATTAAACATTTATACTTTCTAACTGTTCTTTTAACCATTTCAGTCCTGTAACATTTGATCCATCAGAAGTAGTGGAGCCTTCAGAATAAAAGCATAGTTTTATGCTGCAGAAAATAAAGTAACCCAGAGGCAAGATAGAAAATGCAAAAATAAAACAATGTCGTTTTAGTCACAGAGCTGATGATAAATCATAAATTTGAGTATTTTTAGAGTTAGATATGTAAGCTGATTGTGTTGATTAGTAAAGTTTATGAGTTCATGTATTGCTCCCTCAATTTGGCTGAGTGTGTGTTTATTTCAAGTATTTCAATATTGCATTAGTATGGTTGAGTTGATATTTTTCCTATGAAGAGAAATTCTAACATTGTGACAACCCTTATCTTTAGGCACCCATTTATATCTGTATGATGATCCAATTCATATACAGTTATCATCTCACTGACAGTTAGTACAAATATACTGCACTATTTGTTGCTGAGAAAGCATTAAATAGTTAATATTTATGAAGATCATAAGTGTTCTAAATGGAGATGAATATCCTACATCTGTGAGCTTTTTTTACTAATGCTTCATGCATGAAAAAGTTTGCTTAACAATGAGATATTGCACCGAATCAATCAGTAAATGGGATTCCAGCTGTGGTTATTGCCAGGAATTTCTGTCTAAGTGGGTTCTCTCATCCTCACATTGCTCATTTCTCCCGTTTTCGTCATTCATACACATATTTTTCTAACCTTTTTGTCAGACTGAATACATGCTGCCGTTTTTCACTCTTTTTTTTAATAGTTCACACCTTTTGTTTCGCTCTCTGACACCGTCCTACCTCCATTAAAACTCATATGTTTTGTCCCATATGTTGATTAGAAGTGTTAACCACCATTACTCTGTCCTTTTTTGCCCCTTGCAGCAGTGCCTGTGTCGTTCCCTCTGTCCTCTCCGACTCTGCAGCCGGCTGATCAGAGGATGAGGGCAGTTTTCCTCAGGTGTAAGTACTATTATATCTGAGCTCTCTGTCTCTTCTCGTGCATCATTCCCCATCTTTGACCCCTTCTCCTCCACCTTTTCCATCCTCCTCCCTCTCTTTTTGTTCCATGCCTTAATGCTGAGAAGATAATGAAAAGACCTGTTAAGAAATCTGAGAGCCCAATCTGGATCCTAATCAATGATTCATGGCAATCATACTGTATTTATGACATCCTAGTTGGCTGTTTAGGCTGGCGCTTTGTCTCATCAGGTACAGCTCAGCTGACATGTTGACAGCGTATAACCACCTTGTTTGGCATCAATTATGTATAAAGTTAGAGGGGGACTAAGACTGTGTGTGCTATTCATCCTCTCTGTGCCAAACTGTCAGCAAGAAACACTGGATGGCTTACCATTTATTGGAGGAAGAGGAGGGGTAGGAATTCAGGCACTAACTTGTTGATCTCTTTTGTGTTAGAAGTTTGAAAGGTCCTTTCCGTTTATACAAATGCACTAGACCAAAATAGTTCAGACCTGAGGGTGATGCTGGATTCAGCATTGGGGATTCTTAAAAACTGCCATAATTTGTCTGGTAGGAAATGTTAACATCTCTGAAGTTTTGTGTTCAGTCATCAAACAGTGATTAAGAACCCCAGATTGATATTTGCATTGAAGACCGACTAGACTTCAGCTGATGGAGATCTAACATGAACACGTGTGTCTGCAGGAGAGAAAGGCTCTCTCCAGACCAGGAGACAGCAGTAATCTGCTTCTGTTATTCAATACTATGAAGACCAAGGATCTGGAATTGGATTGATGAATGGGTTATTACATTTCAGCTGAGTCATCCTGCTCATAGCAAACACTGCTGTCAACAATCATGGATGGCTTTACATTGGCAACTTGGTGGGAAACTCACCAAACTGCAAGTCTTGATAGAATTTGGGTAAAATGCTGAGTTTGTTCCACCTGCTTGATTCAGACTTTGGATTTAAGCTTCAAGTAGTCCCATTGGTTCCTGAAAAGGTGCTTTGAAAACACCGACTCAGCCAAATTTTCAGAAATGAGATACAGAGACCAAATGAGTCAAAGAGGTTTCCTTGGCCTTTGCAGCCAGTCTCAAGTTGACACTCAAAAAAGTGCAGTTTTTTTTTTTGCACCTCTTGGTTAGCGTCATTTATCTACCTGGGAAATCCTGAGTGGAATGGCAGGACATGGTGGGCCCTCAGAAGTAATGTGAAGGGAAATATGGTCAGATAAACATAGATAATGAGTCAAGAGCATTGGTTCCATTTACCAAATAAGCCTGTACTATAACCACAGTTTCCCCCTAAGACGCTGAAGAATTTTCAATCGTTGTATCAACCAAATGTCTTTGAATCCTGGGATTCAGAACCCCGTCTGCACCAACTTTTGAAATATTCAAGTGTTTTCATAAATGTATGTTTGCGTATGTTTTAGTTGGAACTGTTGCAGCACCCTGTATTTTTAACTTGAGGACCTTCAGTCCTGAACTTTTCTCTAAACCCATCCTTGATTTCCTTTCTTCAAGTTTCAAGTCGTCTATCCCTGGATCCTGATACGGCCCACCCGACTTTGGTTCTTCTGGAGGGGCCCCAGGGTGCCCACTGTGGCGAGGAGCCCCAGTCTTACCCCCCTCACCCTCAGCGCTTTGATTCAGTGGCCCAGGTCTTGTGCAGAGAGGGCCAGTTTGGTGGTGCCAGCTACTGGGAGGTGGAGTGGAGGGGCGGGGGATGGGTTGACATTGGAGTAACTTACAGAGGTATTGGACGTAAAGGTGGTGGAAAACCCTGCCTGCTGGGGAGGAACGAGAACTCTTGGCGACTGAGGTGCACACACACTGGGTACGCTGCTTGGCACGACAACCGAAAAACCACGGTGGCTGCACCACCCTGCCCAAGGATCGGCGTGTTCCTGGAGCGGCAGAAAGGAACGTTGTCATTCTACAGCGTGTCGGACACAGTCGTTCTCCTCCATACCTTTCGCTGCCCTTTCTCTCAACCGCTGTATCCGGCCTTCCGCCTGGACCTGGACTCTACCCTGCTCATCTGCCCCCATGATAGAGGCAATGGAAACCCAACCTAACCTTGTCCAGGCCTTCATCAAGGACCCTTTATTTGATTCAACAAGAAAGGGCTGTTTTCTCCGCTTAAGAAGACAAACACCAAGTTGTAGCTGGCTTCAGATTTTCTTACTCGAATCAGCCTTGGCTGCCTGAAACCAAGCTTTGGTTGTTTGTTTTTCGTCGGCCAACCCAAGTCTCATACTTTACATGTAAGATACACATTTTTGATGCTTTTCCTAAGTGCTGACATATACAGAAACATGTTGTTGTCATGTTGTTGTTGTTTTCCTACCAAACCATTTGACCAGACAAATAACAGCAGTCAGTTTGCAAGCATTAGTTTGCAGTAGCTCAGCTTGCAGCTAGTAGTAGTGGTTATACCACTTTTCGTCAAAGAGAAGAGTCAACCCATGTGGTTAAATCAGCTCCTGAAAAAAGTTCTGTCATGTAAAAAATCCTCGCCAAAATGCAGCTTTTGTAGCAGCTCAGCTTGCAGCCCCAGGAGCATCAAAAAAGTACTTCACACTCAGACAAAAGACATGCAATACTAGGCTTTTGCTGACAACTGATATGCAGATATTTCCACCATAGTTGATGCACCATTGTTGATCTGTTTCTGTTCTTATTACTGTCTGTAGACTACAGACTGTATATAGAATGGACATCTTCGGCCTCCCTGCTGGGTTAGCCTCTGTGAGAACAGCACCCTCTGGTGACTGGTAGCAGTATAGGTCATAAACCCCACCTCCTCCGCCTTCAATATGATGCATTGCTGGTTATGAAGACACTCAAGGGTCCACTATTGCATAAAAAGAGAAGTGGAGTTTAGTCCAACACAAGCATGGGTGCAAATGTGGACACAAGTTCATTTACACATGAAATGATAACTGCATCAGGTGGAAAATAACAATGACTAAGACACTTTGTGCATAGTGTCTGATAAAAGCAAAAATGTAGCTCTTCAGCTGTCGAAATACAAAATTTCAGGTCTCTGGGGCCAAAAAAAAAACAAAATCAGGAGGTAGCAAAACAAGCCAGAAATGTTTCCTCTCCCTCCCGCGTCTCTTTGCTTTGTCCCTTTTTAATATTCCTTCAAAATACCTGTTTGCATCACTGTCAGGCTGAGCGTTGTTGTGCAATTGTGAAATTTATTGGCTTATTTCATAGGGAATGTTACATCTAATTAAAGAGTAATGGATGCCATGTATAGAGCTTCTGTTCTTTACATGCGTGTTTTAAAAGGTCAAAGAGTGGGAAATGAAGCGCCCAATATCTAAGAACTTATGGTTTGTTATGGTTTTGAAGGACTTTAAAGGTATTTGACCCCGTCTATGTCGAACTGTGTTGTCTTTTTTTATTAGTATGGAGGATATTTTGGGACTCACCACACTGTCAGGCTGAATATGAAGAACCTACAACTACTTGAAAACCCACAGCTGAAGATTTTTCACTGCCATGTGACATGTTAAACCCAGCTCAGTTTCCTGGATAGAGAGTGACCTCAGGATCACATGAACTCAGAATGAAGGCTATATGGTCGCAAACTTTCTTCTCTAGCTGATGTTTGTTGCGTTTGTGTGGCTGTAAAAGGTGATTTTCTGTAAGGTCAACATGCTTTTGTAAACAAAAAGTTGCATTTTGTGTTTTTAATGGTATACCAAAAAATACTGAATTAAAGGGGGAGTTTAACACAGCCTGATGGGCTTATTTTCCCCTTTCCTCGTCGTCTTTGTGCTAAGCTAAAGAGCCGCAAGCATTTGTTTTGTGTTCGCCATGATTTATAACACGACATATCAAGTTATGAAACTTTTCAGATTCCTATCTCAATCATAAATACACCAGTATACTATCAACTAATACTTGAAAACAATTTATCACTACATACAGTATCTAAATTTATAACCAAAAGGGCACTTAGGTTCATAATTCACACTACACTCACCGTCATTTAATACTAACATGAACACTGCATGCTTTACCATATTTTACTGTAAATCTAAACATATCAGTCAATTCTACACGTATTACCAATTAATACTCATGAAAAAAATGACTTACTGCAGATCTCAGCATTCACGTGAGTAAAAAGGAGCATGAGATCAGAGTCTTGGGATAATTCATATCAAAATAAGTATGTATGAACTTCGAAGTCTTTCTCCTTATAAAAGCAGTTTGATTGTAACCTCATAGTGGGAATCACTGCTGCTCTCCAGGTACAGGGATGACCTCTCTTTAAGCTGATTTGATGCCATATTGTGGCCGCATTTTTTTTTTTTTTTTTTTTTTTTAAGGAAAATATTTTAAAATGAAGTGCATTATTATTCCTCACTGTCAGGTTGTCAGATGAGTTTAGTAGCCTGTGTTGGTCTGTTGATTGAAGTCCTTGAAATTTTGTTGATCCTGTTTACTCTTTGTGCTTTACTTCTATTTAATGTGATTGTAGAATATGTCATAGTTGTCTGAGTGTTGCTTTTTCCAAGATGAGGTCATTTCACCTTGATTTGCAATAAACTGATCTGTTGGGGATCCACACTGGCAGTCTGTTGCTTCTTTATAGACAGTTGTGAAAGGAAGGAGGAGTTCGTCCAAGTGGAGTCATAACCACAGGTAAATCCTACCTTTGTTTTGCACCAGCTTGAGGTTGAAATTTCTCAGACATCTTTTTTTGGGCTGCATCATATGTCTGCAAAATTCTTCAACTATAGAAATATTTCTACCTTATTTACAGAATGTGATATAGCTCCTGTGGGAAGTTTTTAATTAGTTACAATAGTTTGTTATTCTCCTGAAAGAAAAAAAAAATCTTTTATTTGCTGCATAGTGACCCCCAATGCACCACGCCTGCACTTCATTTATAGATAAAATACAGGAAAAAAGTTTAATTTTTGTTATTGGAGTGTAAGTAAGTGAAGCATTTATTTGATGCCAAGTCTGATAAAGTAAATTGATAGCAAATGTGTTAATGAGACAGTGAAGTTCATCATCAGAATTGATCCATAATTGCTGATATTCTGCCCACCCTTTTCTAAGTCTGTTAGAGTAAAGAGACAAAAATCTTACCGTAAATTATTATCTTTTATGCAAATATAATTGCATTCTGTTTAGTATCAGAAATGATTTAAAACTATTACACAAATATCTGCATCACTAAAAAGTCAAATGCAGCTTGACTTATCAATTCTTGTGTGTAAAGTATATGTTTTTTCAGTGATTAGTTTGTTTGAATTTTTTTGTTGAATTATTTTAAGTAGCCTGCCTTTAATAATAATAATAATAATAATAATAATAATAATAATAATGTAAAGTGCCTTTTTTATTTAAACGTGAGCGTATGATAGAGTAGTTTTGTATTTTCGTCCTTGTAAACATACAATCTTTCACTTAAACCTCCTTCATCTCTGCGATTTTGCGTCCCGTTTGCGCTGCCTGAGAGACTAAACTGAGGGCACAAATTCTCCGTTGCGCCCCTGTGGAAGGTCCCGTCACGTGACTCTATCACCCATAAACAATGGTCACATGATTTCTGTTTCACTTTCCAACATGGCGGCTCTGCGGCAGCAGCAGCTGGCTGCTGCTCTCCTCTTCCTCCTCAGTCAGGGTTTGAGTTTTCCTCTGGGTCAGGACTCGAAACAGGCTCCGACCTGTGGATACCAGGTCAGACACGTTTAGACTTGATATGTTTAACTAATATTTTATTGGCGGTCAGGAGTCAGCTTCTGAGAGGATACTTTCAGTTTCTGTGACAGTTTGAGGAACCAGATTTAAACCTCTCCTTTCATTTCCCTATTTTATTCCTCTACCTACCGTCTACTTTTATTAGTTATATTACATCACTGTAGTTGTGTAGTGTTGTAGCTGTCTCTTTGTGTGTGTGTGTGTGTGTGTGTGTGTGTATGTGTGTGTGCGCGCAGTCATGTCATGCCACCAAGCCAGGTATGCTGAACGTCCATCTGATCCCACACACACATGATGATGTGGGCTGGCTCAAGACAGTGGACCAGTACTACTATGGAGGTCAGTCTCACCTGTAAATATACACTGTATAGCCTTTTTTTGGCCCATAACACTTTGTGATTGCACACTGTTTTTCTTACACAGTGAACTGATACTGCTGCAGATGAAGTTAAAAAGAGGGTAACTTAAATGTTGAAGCTAAATCCATCAGAGTATGACTGTATGATATAAATAAACACCAATATTTCCTATGGCAGGAAAGACTTGTAAAATGGGATGAGTGGGTTTGAAATATAAAGATACTGTTGAAAATAGGGCTAAAAAACTGTACAACACTGACAGCTAAGACACTCTCATAAAAAAGGATAAAAGCTTGTGGTCTGTAAACCGAAGTAAAAAAAAAAAAAACTCATTTTGATGTAAACTAGATCATACGCCTCTCAGAAATGAAAACATGTCCATCATATTATCCAATCAATTAATCAATCAAGAAAGCAAGCAATCACAGAAGCTTTAAAAGCCACCAAAGAGGGAGTAAGAGGAGGTTTTGGACATGAGTCCTGCATGATAATCATACACAACATGGATAAACTCAATCCAAACTGGCGTCAACACAGTCAAAAAACTTGACAGCAACATCATCTTGAGCCTTAGCTTTATGCTCAGGGTGAGTTACAGTCAAACAAAGGCAAGAAAAACAAAAATTTTGGCCCCAAATCTGTTTCAAAATCAGTTTATTTCTGTGCCGCCTTCAATGTATGTACTTCTGTTTGAAAGCGCTGGAGGTTTAGCATGCATTAACTTCTCTGGTGCTTTTGTACTCTGCAGAGCAATTAACCAGTTTGTATATTTTTATCAGTTAAGCTTCAATCATTGAAAGCTTGTGGTTAATGTTCTCATCCTGTCTTGTGCAAAAACATTGAAGAGATTGCAGATAACAGAGTAGCTTCAAGTTACGACAGCATGTTGAAATTCCGCAAAACCTCTTTTTTCTGCAATGACAGCTTTTTCTTTGACAGGTTCAAAGTCCTGAAACTTGCAACCTGATCACTTTAAAGTTGCTGCAAACTACCAAATCCTTATCAACACACGGATAAATCTTTACTCTTGTTGAGTTTCTGATCTCTGTAATCCACCAAAACTCTTCGAGGAAAAACTGATGCATGATTCCAGCAGTGGTATTATGATTCATGTTTATTCGTCTCCTCGAATAAGCATGTTTAAAACATCTCATGCCTCATCATGTGACTTTAGAGACAAACACAGTCGTAACACTTTTATAGCTGATTCAGGGGTGAGCTTCTCTGTTTCGACATCACATGTTTTCCTTTTGAAGAAAAGTGGCAAATATGTTCTTGAGCTGTGAGGTTATAAAAACAGAGGTCATCTCAGCAAATCAGACGACGCGTGTTTTTATATCCAGCACCTTTTAGTGATAAGGCCATTCAAAGTGATGAGCACAGACATTAGAGGACGTCAGAGAAACATCTCAGAGTGACCTCCTGAGGTTATATTTGTGTTTTTTATTCTGTTGTCAAAGACTTTTCTCAACTTTGTTTGAATAAATGAGCTCATAACAACATTGATTTGTAAATACTGAGCATGTACAATCCCACCTGATGCAGGTTCACAAACTCGTCTCGTCTTAATCGAAGTGATTCACCCCAGAATGTTTTCCCAACGATTAAAACTCACTGATTGGTCTTCTTCTGTGGAAAAAGTGTGAGCTTGAACATTAGGCTTAAATATATTCTCCACTTATTAATCATAAACTAAAAACATCCTAAGCATTTTTTTTCATTATCTTAATTTTTATTTATAGAATTTATGTGAACATGAACAACAATTAAACACAGTACAAATTAAAGACCCAAACACAAAAAAAAACCATTTAAAACAAAAATCGGAGAGAAAACAAAACCAGAGTCAAATAATTTTGTCATTTGCATGTCCAAAATGGAGTGGGAGGAAGTGTAAACTTGTTTTGCGAATTATGCATTTTTCTATTTATAATGTCATGATTATGCACCACTGCTCAAAAAAGTAAAACAAAAAACAAAAAAAATCTCAAAATATTGAGTTTTCCACAGTTTTGATGTTCAGTTTGTTAAGAAACACCGCTATGATGTCTCAAAACATCTGTGGGTGCAAACTTTCATCAGTTTTTAGCCATGGTTTTGGTCAAATACAGCAGCACAGGTGCAGGGTTTTGATTTTTTAAGTTTTTGTAGAGTGTTTTGTAATTTTTACTTGGTAGTGTTTTGTTTAAAATTGCAAGGAAGGTTTCACAATGTTGTTGGACAAAGTTAAGTTACAGTTTTTTCATCCTTTTCTGCATGAAATGAAAACCCCACAGTTTTTTTATCCTTCATTAAACAGCAGGTGTGTTTCTGTGTATCTTTGTGTAGATCGTAATGAAATCCAGCATGCCGGGGTGCAGTACATCCTGGACTCTGTGGTGGATCAGCTGTTA
This sequence comes from Xyrichtys novacula, assembly GCA_962446985.1. Taxonomy (NCBI): domain Eukaryota; kingdom Metazoa; phylum Chordata; class Actinopteri; order Labriformes; family Labridae; genus Xyrichtys; species Xyrichtys novacula. The sequence continues at coordinate 14,227,278 of OY660866.1, read as the reverse complement.
AAGAATCCAGATCGAAGGTTCATCTACGTGGAGACGGCGTTCTTCTACCGCTGGTGGAAACAGCAGAGCGCCAGCATGCAGCAGACCGTCAAACAGCTGGTCAATGAAGGTACCAACGCTGCACACTTTATCCACACTAGATCGGCTGTTCTCCCAGTAACTTTGTTTAAAACTGTGTTTCCCCGTCCTTCTGCCCTCCAGGGCGTCTGGAGTTTGTAAACGGCGGCTGGTGCATGAGTGACGAGGCTACCACCCACTACAGCGCCGTCATTGACCAGATGACTCTGGGCCTGAGGTTCCTCAACGACACGTTCGGGCCGTGTGGTCGCCCTCGTGTCGCCTGGCACATCGATCCCTTTGGACACGCACGAGAGCATGCCTCCATGTTTGCACAGGTAGCTCAGAGGTGTAGAGCCACGTTTTCAGAATTCAAAAAGTTGTCACGTTGACCGAAATGATGTGGAAAACCGCAGCCGGCGTTTCTCAAAGCCCCTGATATCGCCCTGACAGGAGAAAAGGAAGCAGAAAATTTAAACAAAACAGAAGCAAAGAGAGGAGGGCTTTTCCTTTTTTCATTTCTTTTAGTTATTTTTCCTGATTAAGGGGTTCAAATACTCACAGCTAATCCTCTCTCATTCAATCAAAGCAGAAAGCTCTAATGAGGGAGCCTTAAAGGTGCTGGAAGGAGGATTTTGTTGCCTTGTGACAAAGCCGGGCAAGCTGTTTCTCTTTGCCTCTGCTTTTGACTGCTGATGTAGCTCGTTACAGACAAAACAGTTTATACCGAGTGTTTTCTGTTTTCTTCTAGATGGGGTATGATGGCTTCTTCTTCGGCCGTCTGGACTACCAGGACCGGCATCGCAGGATGACAAACAAGGAGCAGGAGCTCTTGTGGAGGGCCTCTGACAGCCTCCCTCCCCCAGTGGCGGACCTCTTCACTGGTAAATAAAGTCCCACAGAGGTCAATTTCTTTGCACTCAGAAAACCTTGAAAATCCACAGACTGTTTCTTTCTTGTATTGAAGGGATCCTCCCCAACGGGTACAATCCCCCTGAAGGCTTCTGCTGGGATCAGTCTTGTAGTGACGCACCAATCAGAGATGACCCCGACCTGGAGGACTACAACGTCGATGATGTCGTTAGTCGATTTCTCGCCATCGCAGGCAGTCAGGTTAGACACGTACCGAGTCACACAGTCTGGGTCAAGATTGGACTCTGAGACACCAGAGTTGCTGCTGTAGCAATGCAGATTTCTCTTTTGTGGTTGGGGTAATCTTACCTGACACCTCTACCTGTGTCAGTACTACAGTTGTGTCACCCCAGTCAGAAAGTCCAGAAACGCCCCTGCAGAGCGGCACAGAGGAAACAGCAGGGTCTTAGCTGCAGGAAAACATTTTCCTGCTGAATTTTTGAGAGAGGAGAAACTGGCCTTAACTGCATGTCATTAATCATCTCTTTTTGCCTTCTCAGTCCTTGGTGTATAAGACCAATCACATCATCATGACCATGGGCTCAGACTTCCAGTACGAGAACGCCAACTTGTGGTACAAGAACCTGGACAAGCTCATCCACTACGTGAACGCCGAGCAGGCCAATGGCATCAAAGTCAACCTCCTCTACTCCACCCCGTCCTGCTACCTGCAGGAGCTGCACAGATCGAACCTCAGCTGGTACTGAGAGCTTTAAATAAGCGAGAGGATGAGCTCGTTTGAGATTTATACTCTTAATGATGAAATGTTTTCACTCTTTCGACACAGGCCTCTGAAGACAGATGATTTCTTTCCCTACGCAGACGACGCTCACGATTTCTGGACCGGCTACTTCACCAGCCGACCAGCGCTGAAACGTTACGAGAGGGTCAGCAACAGCAACCTACAGGTACTCTAGAGGCACACACTGCCACTTTGTGAATCTAGACTCTCGGTTTACTAATGTACATGCACAATTCAAATCGGCGTGGCTGATTTTAACACAAGTCAGTACTTCAACCTATGAGACAGCACATATCTGCTTCAAGTGTCATATGACTGTGATTCCTCTGAGAAAACTGCTTTCTGCTCTCTGAGCTGTGTGGGTTTTTGTTCCTTTTGGTCCTCAGACGTGTAACCAGCTGGAGGTACTCGGCGGTCCAATTTCAAGGGATGGACCTTTTGGCAATGGAGACAGCCAGACCATGAGTGAGATTTGGGTTTTATGATTATTTCCTGGTAGTGGTGGAAGTAACGCTGGTTGTTTTAGTTTATTCCAGTTGGTATTAACAACTTCTTAGAAAAGATAGAAGCTCGAGGAAAACTACAAATGTGTTTATTAGGGATAAACCGATCATATGGGTTCAGACTGCAGCTTACACTTCTTTTGTTTGTCCTAATAACTTAACACATTCTGGAACTGCTGAGTTTTAGTTACAGAGAAAGGTAACGTGTTTATGTGTCACTGTCAGAGGAAGCCATGGCGGTGGCTCAGCACCATGACGCCGTGTCAGGCACGGAGAAACAACACGTAGCGAACGACTACGCCAGGAGGCTGGCCAACGGCTGGAAGCACTGTCAGGTACTTTCTATTCCAAACACCGTTAACTCCCTCGCTGTTGTCCTATATTTTAAACCTTAGCGGTCACAGGATTTGCTGTCTTTCAAACTTTTGAAGCCTACCTAAAAAAAATGTTTTTTAATCATTCAAAACTGCTCAAACAGACACGTTTTTATCTATAGTTCACGTGTCTTTGTGTTTTTGTGTCTTTGATTATGCAGGTCATAACTTACCTGTCTGCTTCTCTCTCAGGTGTTGGTCAGTAACAGTCTGGCTTCTCTAAGCAGCTCTTCTGTTGAGCGAGTTTACTGCGACAACCTCAACATTAGCGTGTGTCCTCTAACAGAGTCCAGCACCAAGGTGACTCCACACACACACACACACACACACACACACACACTCCTTTATGTCGATGGGATGATGCATGGTGAACAGGTAGTCACTAATGCAAGGTGGAGGGGGTCTGCGCTCACCCTGAAGTGATTCTAATTTGCATAACCGCCCCATAACCATGCGTTAACCCGTTTATTAGCTGGCTACCACTTAAGTCAAGGACATATTGACACTAAATGTTTTTCTGGAAATGATTTTACAGATTTAGAAATATACGAAAACGTCTTCATGATTCCAGAGTTGGAAGCACTATGATAGCGACGGTTCTTAATCCTCCTTGATTGATTATTGAAACATTAACATACTAATAAAGTAATCATTTGAGTGGATATATCCACAGACAATGAACAGGACATCCTTTGCCCCTCTTTACTTTTTCCATCTAAAAGTAAATGAGGAAAAAGTCAGAACTTTTCTGCAGTTGGTTTAACCTATACCTTTCAGGGTTTTTTTTTTTCTGTTGCTGTTGGTTACCTTCCCAAAATCCACTCTCTAGCACTGCTATCCTTGGGCAGATTGCCAATAATATCAGTTATTGAAATTCCCATCTGTTTAGCCTTCAAACAGAATGCTGACGGGAAGTAACATCTTTATCTCAGCATCAACAAGTAGACTTGGAGTGTGTCTGAACTATTTCTTCTCCTGAACTGATTTGATGACTTCTGATTTTCTCCTCTTTCTACCAATTTTTGACTTTTTGACAGCAGTTATTATCTCTGTGTATCAGGAGCTAAGATGAAGAGCAGATTCACTACATCAAGTCAAATCAATCCGCAGAAATTGGTCTCATTTACCTCTGCTTGACTGTTTTTTATCTGTACATAAACCGTCTTAATTTCAGCGTTTAGCGTCATTATTTATATGAATGACATTTGTAACTTCTTCAAACATTAGCTTTATGTTATACTGAGTCTCTTGTCTCTCTTTTTGTCTCCCTCTCAGTTCGCGGTGAATGTTTATAACCCTTTAGGTCGCACCGTCACCTGGCCGGTGAGGCTGCCAGTGAACGGGACGGCCTACACCGTCTCAGATCCCAGCGGCAGATCTGTGGACTGCCAGGTCAGTGTGTGTGTATGAGACAGATCAGAAACATGATGCAGGCATTATTTTACAGATCCCACCCTTTGTAATTAGATGGAGTATTCATCTTTTACAGAAGTGTTTGAGTATTCACATATCTCCATTTATTTTAAAGTTAAGACTTAAGAGACCTCAAAGGAAAGTGAGAGTATCTGAGACTGTTTTTGTGAACTGATCAAAACTCACATCTTTATGACTTAAACAGAGGTAGTAAAGTGTTACATCTATTATTATTTTGCTCATTAAATGCCAAATTACTAAAAAAAAAAAAATAATCCATATACTGTAGTTTTGTCATTTACTTTTGCAATCCTCATTTTGTCCACAAGAGGGTGCTCTACACTGTTAACTCCTCTTCATAATTGAATTAAAGCTTTCATAACGGTTGTTTTCAAAACCATCCACTATACCAGTGGTTCTCAAGTTCAAATGATCAGCTCGTTATCAAGCAATTACAGAGCTTGATAACGAGCTGATCATTTGAATCAGGTGTGTTGGAGCAGGGAAACATCCAAAACATGCAGGACAGTGGGCCTCGAGGACTGGACTTGAGAACCACTGCACTATACAAAAAGTGCGTACTGGTTTGCCCAAATCATGGGTTGCAGTGTGCGAACAAAAATGAGATGAATACCCAGATGACGTACTGATTCAGGAAAATAATAAATATAACAGACAGATCTACCATTTACAGTCTTTTGGTATAATGTTCCTCTGAAACTAGAAACCTGAGATCATGGTTAAAATTCTGTCTTTTTTCTCTGAATTCTGAGTTAAAAAAAATTTTCTTCCCTTTTTTTGTTTACAGTATTTTGAATTTTTTCCTACAAATGATCATTTTTGTTTTGGAATCCCTTCCTTTTTTTCCATAAATTTTGACTTTTTTTTCAGTCCCTGTTGATTTTCTCAGAATTCTGGGTTATTTTTTAGAGTTTTTTTTTTCAGAAATTGAATACTCATTTATAACTCTGATATTTTTGTATGTCTGACCATTCTCAGAGTTCTCTTACTTTCAGAAAATTGTTACTTTTTCTTTTATTTCCAGAGTATTTTAGAGTATTTTCTGACTAATTTTTACTGCGGAGAAAGTGAAACATAAAATTCACATCAAGACGTCCTCTGACCTCTCTGTATCTGCGCTCCAGGTGGTTCCGGTATCATCAACCACGAGTAGAGTAAGGAAAGGCCGAGGCTACGCTGTCAACGAGCTGGTGTTCCAGGTTCTGGTCCCTCCTCTCGGCTTCACCACCTACTCCGTGTCGCTGCTCAAGGATGGACCTCCACCGGCCTCCACAAAGCACTACGCACCCACAGCCATCCAGAACAAGGTATCTACCTCATAATCGTTTTTGTGTGCACTCTTAGTTAAAGCCAGTTTTGCTAGGGTTGCAAAACAAAAGCCTCAAACAAACCTCCAAAGGATTATTATAGTGAGTTTAAACCTAATCCTGTTATGCTAAATGCAGCTTTTTTCATCTTAATGTACAAAACCAAATCTGAGTGTATCCCTGTGAGATTCTTTTTCTTGGATTAAAACAATTTTATTTTGAAATAGTTAAGGAATTCAGACAAAATAACAGAGGGAAGCTGTTCTACATTTAATATCCCAGTTTTCTAGACAAATAAGCAGCACTTTTAAAAAGACTTATAAGATCCATGATCATTCAAAAACACAACAAGAAAAAGTGCTAACTAAAGGGCTTATCCTGTGTAGTTTGTACATTTTAAATATTACCATAGAAGTATATTTTCCTGAAAAATCACATCTAAGTTCTTCTCCTGACTTTGTTTTTGTGTTTCTGTGTACTCCAGTTCCTACAGGTGACCTTTGACCCCAGCACCGGCCTCTTGAGCGGTCTTAGCAACCTGGAAACCGGACAGAGTATCAAGCTGACGCAGAATTTCTACTGGTTAGCATCTCTGTGGTGGAACTACCCACAGAACCTAACCTGCAGATCATCGGTTTGATTCAACTTTGTTTCCCCTTGGGCTTATTGGGCGTGTGTTTGTGTGTTTCAGGTACAACGCAAGTGATGGTAACAACTCTGAAAGCAACCAGCCGTCAGGTGCTTACATCTTCAGACCAAATACCTCCACACCTTTTGTTATCAGCAAGACGGCCAAGACGCAGACTATACAGGTAGCAGTCACAGCTGAAGATGACCTCCAGTTCTTCTCAGTCGTTTGGCTCAATTTTAGTCAGTGTTGTAGTTCTTGCTCTGTTTAGTCTCAGATTTATGCTCAAATTGTTTACATTTATGTCCTCTTTTCCTCTCAGACGTCTGTGGTGCAGGAGGTGAGGCAGTGGTTCTCTCCCTGGGTGTCTCAGGTGGTCCGTCTCTACAGCGATAGCAGAGCTCTGGAGCTGGAGTGGACCGTCGGACCGCTCCCCATCGAGTAAGTCTGTATTTGAAAGCTTTAATTTCTAAATGATGAGAAAGTTACATGTTTATTTCACTGTTGTTTCTGTCCTTCAGTGATGACCTGGGGAAGGAGGTGATCACTCGATTGGACACCAGTATTGATACTAATGAATATTTCTACACTGACTCTAACGGCAGAGAGGTGTTGCAGAGAAAGTAAGTTCAACTTCACATTCAAGAGCCTACTTCTTCCTCTGAAGGCCCCTCACATACCCGTGGTTTTTTGTTTTGTCCTACAGGAAAGATTTCCGACCTACTTGGAATCTAAGGCAGTCTGAGCCCATCGCTGGAAACTACTTCCCCATCAACTCCAGAGCCTTTATCAAGGTTTGTTTGAAAGCTTTTTTTTTTTTCCACATGATCACATATCAGTGAAAGATGATATTCAGTTTCAGCTTTTTTCTCAGTCCATATTTTCCACTTTTATCGCACTTGAACCACGTTTAGGATGAAACGGACCAGCTCACTGTGGTCACAGATCGCTCTCAAGGAGCAGGAAGCATCAGAAACGGCTCTCTGGAGATCATGGTGAGAAATAGACACTCAATCAAGACTAATCATTTGTAAATGATCATTTCTAGACCTTTTTCAACATATTCTTGGATATAAATGACAAATAGATACAACAGACATGCTTCAGTCCTAAACTTGAAGAAGGTTAAGGAGCAAAAAGCTTTTCTTTTGACCTCTGACAGACTCAGATTGTTGTTTGAGTTAAAGAGTGAACATATTTTTTCCTCTTCCTCTGCTTCAGCTCCACCGCCGCCTGCTGTACGACGACGTCCGAGGTGTGGGTGAGCCTCTAAACGAGACATCAGACATCTTTCCGGAGGGACTGGTGGTCAGAGGCCGTCTTATGCTCTTACTGGACCGCCCGCTCACTGCAGCTGACTCACACCGCCCCCTAGCTCAGGAGATGGTACTGCAGCCTCTGCTGACATTCACTAATGGAGAACTGCACCCAAACGCTAAACTGGAGGTGAGTGAGGAGGCGCCTCAATTTCTACACTTGAGGACTCTGACAGATTTTGAGAGTTTTGTGGCTCCTTTTGTGGCAACTTTTCAGCCAAACTGCAACCTTACCCCAAATTTCCACCGCATCCAAAACGGCTACGAAAAGGCTGTACCTGCCGATCACAGCTGATCGTAATCATTCAAGTTAATGTGTCAATTTCCACCAGCTTTTTTTCATTCTGCTGCGGATCGCCAGACTCTGCAGCTGATCACAAGAGTTCTATCTTTCCCATGCTGAAAAGGAAGTCGGGTACAGACACAAAATAAAACATCCGGCTTCTTTTCAAAATAAAACACTCTGTGTTTCAGGCGGATCATATTTCACACCATGCAACAAGCGAAAAGTTTATAGACAGCATTTCACACTGATGACACCATGATTTAGAGGATGCTGATTCTAAAAGTGGAGAAGTAGATTTCCCCATCCGGAAGGACACAATCTACTGCTTATATTGTTAGCCTCTGTGGCTGTCTTTATAGAGACAACTCCTTATCGCACGATTGCATATGAATCTGCAGGTTCTTGTTAGTTCTCGAGATTCTCGCTGCCCGTAATTTGCCACGAAATTTCGCCTCACAAACGGAGCTGGTAGGAATTTGTGGATGGTGAAAATCACTACCTCTACGGATCGGAGCTGTTCCGGATACGATGGAAATTCGGGGTTATTCAGATAATTCTACCCACAGACACTTCCATCAGGCCCTTTGTCCACTTGCTGGATATTGTATTTTCACCTGTTTTTCCCTAGAGAAATGTGAAGTTTATCGCCACATTTTGCAGCCTTCATTTGGAGTTGTCTCGGTTGTTTAGTTGCTTGACCACTTTGTTCAGTTTGAGTGAAAAATTTGCTTGTGTGTGCTGGGTTTTCTTTTTTGCTTTTTTGTTTGTTTTCTTACATTTATACAGTAGCTCCATCTCCTGCCTGTTTGTATCTTTTAGTCTCCAGAGTTTACTCCAGTTCAGTTTTGAACATATTTGCATTTTCACAAGTTGTCCTCGTTTACCAAACCTCAGGAGAGCAGCCGGAGCTGTTGTTGATTTTGGCTCTGCTTTTACTGACATGTTTTCAGAGGGAGTCATAATTAGTGACACAAACTGTTGTCTTCAAGTCGTTGCAGTAATTACAGAGAAATGTCACCCTCTAATTCATGTCACACTCCTCAGATGTTTTTTAACAGCAGGCTGATGATCTTCCATTGTGCATCTGTGTGTAGTTCTCAGGGCTGCAGGCTTCGCTGCCCCCTGCTGTTCACCTGCTCACACTGACCCAGTGGGACGACAACTCTGTGCTGCTGAGACTGGAGCATCAGTTCCAGAGCTGGGAGAGCAAAACGCACTCCCGGCCAGTCACCGTCAACCTGCAGGTCAGTGTTTCAAACACGCACCATACACCTTTATATCATTAAATCACAGTGAAGCTGAAAACTGGAGCACTAAGTTTAAAATAGTGAAGGAAACCTCGGTTCCCAGAATGTGAAACATATTTTTTGATCAGTTTAAAGTAAGTACAGTGAGTAAAGTTCAAATTTAACATCCAGCTCACTACACCACATACTCTGTATTTCCTGGCTGCCGGCTAAAAAGACACAAAATGTTGACTTTAGGTTGATATTAGTGATTTAAAATTATTTATTTACAGGGCTGAAAAATAAGGCCCTCAGAGTCCATGCTCCTATGGCAACAACAAGTTCTCATCAGCCAACTTGTCGTACCTATAAGCTTTATACTTGTACTTTTTCAGACTCTAAATAAAGACCATGAATGAGCTTTTCTGTGATCAATCATTTTAAATCGAGCATTAGTCCACACCATTGCTTCATGCCTTTTTTTTCCCCAAGTTGGTCAATGTTGTTTTTACTCCGCTCCCTGTGTGATGCTGTTTTGCCTCATTTTTTTCTTGTCTTCTCCTTTACTAGTGAGTTTTTGGCCACCAACCACAAGTTTAGAGTCACATGCTCTCCAAATACATTGACTGTATCATACGAAATATCCTCCATGTTAATTAACGATCTAAAAAGCTATCTATGACCATTAATTTTGCCACAGTGTCAACAGTCCAGAGAGGAAATGTGCGGCTCTCCTTTTTGCAGATTTCTAGGACTTGATTTGTAATGTCAGGTTGCCCCTGGCAACACTTTTCTGTTCAAAAATGCAAAAAACTGTTGACCAATAACAATCTCATTAACATCTTTCTTCAGATTTGAAGTCATTAACAACTTTTTCCTTTTGTCTCTGTAGAAACTGTTTTCCACTCTTAAAGTTTTGGGCGTGTCCGAATTGAACCTCTCGGCCAATCAGTGGATAGATGAGATGAAGCGTCTCCAGTGGACTCCAGAGTCAGGTACGTGAAGAAACTTATGACTTCAGTAGCTTCTTAAATCCTGACAGTGAGCCAGGGCTAGACGAACATGTAACAAGCACAGATACAGATGAAGAAGTCAAGTGTTCTTGAACTACAACGGACAAGTTCACAAGCATGAATCCAGATCTGATTTAGCTGATTACACTTTAAAAAGAAATTAAAAAGACACTATGTCTCTCTTTCAAACTCAGTTGTTGTTGAGAGATTTGTAAATACCTGATAAAGAAATTTCAGTAACACTTTACTTGATGGCTATCTCTGTAACACATTATAAATATATGTATAATACATTATAATCACACTGTAGCACTGTATAACTATAGTCATAAACACTCATAAATGATCATAATGCTTTATAGCAATAACCATAACATGTTATAAAGCATTTTATCATGACTTACAAGGTCAGGTATTATAATGTGTTATGCTTATTGTTATAAAGCCTTATGATAATTATTGAGTGTTTATAATGATAGTTATACAAGTTTATAAGCAAATTATAACACATCATAAATATATGTATAATGCATTATCTATGTGGGCATTATCAGTGAGTTGTTAACAGTTATAACACATGATAATACCTGACCTTGTAAGTCATGATAAAATGCTTTATTATGTGTTATGATGATTGCTATAAAGCATTATAACCATTTATGAGTGTTTATGACTATAGTTATACAGTGCTATAACGTGATAATAACGCATTATATATATTTATAATGCATTACAGAGATAGGCATGTAAGTAAAGTGTTAGTGAAATGTCAACCAAAACCCTGAGCTACATGAAAAAACACCAGTATAATATCTTAAACACTCAGTCAAGACTAAAGTTATGATTGCAGCTGCGGCAAACTTCACACCACATGATACTTAAGTGTAAAAGAGCGCAATAAATGAGTGATTTGAGTCTGCACAAACCTGCATCAGCTGAAAATGACCTTCACAGGAAAAAAAAGGATCAGAGAATTCAAATATCTCTCAATGAGATGAAAAGATCAAGATGTCTTTAAAACTTTGTTTAAGAGGTAATTTTTAATCATTTGTTTACATTTATTCACTGAGGACTAGAATTCCTCTCCTGGAGATCATAAATGTTGACTGTAAACACTGTTGACTATCCTGCTCATCAGAGTCTCACAGGAACAGGATTTAACCCTTTACTTGATCCTCCTCTGAGCAGAAGATAAAAAAAACCCATCAGAGTTTATGCTCTGAAACCAAACCTGAACCCCAAATAGCCAGATGTGGTTCAATCGTCTGATGTGTGGGCTGCTGGTGAGCATCCACTCACTAATGAAGCTCTTGGCCGGTGGTCCTGGCATAGTTTGACGATTTGATTGAAAAGACAAGGATGAATCCAGAAATCCACAGATGCTTTTTTTAATTTCAGCAGCACGCTAATCAGCGCTCCATTACAGACAACTTAACTTTAAAGACTATTTCCCTGCAGGGACTAATCAAGCAGGCAGTGGAATATAATGAGTCATAAATACAGCTTTATGGCTCGTAGCTTTAATAGTAAACTGAGGGGTGTTTTATGGCTCATCGGGACTCTTTTTTTACAGGCTTGTTACGACAGCTGATCCACTAACAGGATTTGATCCATTTACTGATCTGACTTTATAGAGATGAGCTCTTGTCATTTTCAAATCTGGGCATGATATATGAAGGGATTTAAACCACTGCATCGGCTCATTAAGATTTCACCTGTCAGTTTCAAATGGCTCTAAACTGATACTTGGTTTGATTCCAGTTTTGCTGTAAACAGCTGCAAAAAATTACTAACTCTGGTAACACAATGAAGCATAAGTACATTTATAAAGCCTTATACATGCATTTATTAGACCTTATAACAATCTTTGGAGTGTTGCTGTATAATACATTATAAATCATACCTTCCTGAGGCGTTATGGTCACTGCTTTTAACACTACTTTAACATAGCTACAAGTTAGCTATCACTTTATTTGACGCCTATCTCCATAACACATTATAAATATATTTATAATGTGTTAAAATCACATTATAGCACTCTGTAACTTTAGTTATAAACACTCATAAATGATCATAATGCTTTACTCCACTAATCATAACACTGATTTACTGGGTCAGGTATTATAATGTGTTATAACTGTTAACTTACTGACAGTGTCTACATAGATAATGCAATGCAACAGTTGTTAACAGTTATAACACATTATAATACCTAACCTTGTAAGTCATGATAAAATGCTTTATAATATGTTATGATTATTGCTATAAAGCATTATGATCATTTATGAGCATTTATAACTCTTGTTGTCGGTGCTATTACGTGATTATATGCATTATAAATATTTATAATGCTTTTTAGAAAGAGGCGTCAAATAAAGTGCTAGCATAAGTTGTTATCACTCATAAAGAGTGTTATAAAAGCTAAACATGAATTTATGAGGCTTTAGAAATGGGCTGGTGTTGCTTTATAATTATTGGATTTATGTAAACTTTTACAATAGCTATCCTCATAAAGCATGACTATTTGTGAAAAAAAGTAGTTAGAAAATTGTTTTTTTTTAAATGTTGGACTTTTATCTTCATCAGGACAGTCAAACTGTGTCCTGTTAGAGACTGAGCTGAGTGGAAACTGGTGGACATAAGCGTTTGTCGAAGGATTTTTCTTTATACAGTTTCAGAGTGTCTCCAGGTTTAGTCCGGATTTGATTTGGAAATAACTTGAACAGTCTGCTTTTCTGTGTTGTAAAATGACACTCAGAGCCTGGTGTAGTTTACACTTTATACAAAGGTGCTTTGATCCAACATGTAGGGATGCTATTAAAGTCCCACTCCGAGCATTTTTTTTTTTACTACTCAGTGTTCTCAGTGGTCTTTAAATTGTGTTACCTGTGTTGTTTTTAAGGGCTTTTCTTCTGCAGAGCTCCAGTAGATTATTAGCAATTCACCTCTGAGTCGTGGGCGGAGACACTGCAGCTCTGCACACTCCTCGTCACGCTAGCTTGCAGCCTAACATTGCCGGTGTAGTAGAAGTGGCAGGTAACATAGGAGCTATTCAGCTCTCGAACACTTAGATCTTTAGGGACACAATGAAAGCTAACATCAGAATTAGCTTTCTTACAAGCATTGCAACCCGCTAACGCACATGCTTGTGCCGTGATCGTCCTCTGTATTTCTCCTCTATATGCAGAGTGTGGCCTGCACAGCAGGGCTCTGGGGGCGGAGCTTGGATTGGTTACATATGAACTCTCACTGTTTCTGAACCTGCTGTTTGAGTCTGCCAGAGATTCACAGCGATTTGAATGCAAAAATACTCAGAAAAGGAATTTCGTATTTAGTTTTCTTATGTTATGTCCTGTAGCATCAGAAAAATGCCAACATATAAAAAAACATCAGAGTGGGTCTTTAAAGCCATTTTAGACCAAAAACAATATTAGTATTGTTCTTGAAATAATGTGTTGCTCTTGTTGTTTTGACCTGTTTTATAGGTAAAAGGCCCCTGCTGAAGACATTTGAAGACCCCTCCCCATGGGAGGTGGCCTTTACACCAATGCAGATCCGAACCTTCATTATCACAATGAGCAACTGATAGCCAATCATGTTTCTTCTTTTCTTCACCGGTCCAGGATTTTTGAGCCAAATCAGTAACACATTTCTGAGCAGCACAAGTTCTTGTTCCTGGAGCTCCAAGAGCACAGACTTTTAAAATAAGAGGCAGGCTTTACACAGCCTGTCTTTGACCGCAGAAAACCCCAGAGCTGACCGACCCCGAGATTTCCACAGACATCTGGAGGTCAAGGTGGAATGTCTGTGGAAACCCGCTACTTGATCATTAGACTCATGAACAAAAGAGAAAACCAACTGAGACAGAACATCTGCACGAGTTTTGCACTAGTCTGTTCTTTTTGTACATTTGTTGAAGCTGCCTTTTTGTACTGAGAAACACCGACAACACCAGAGCCATCAGAACTGACCCTGGACCATTTTTACAGCTTTTAAAAGGGATACTTTTTATCAGCACATGCATTTTCAATCACACTAGAAGTGAAACTAAAGCCAATTTTACCGACTGCTTCATGTGTAATTACGGTAATCGCCACTATGTGTAAATATTTTAAAGCAATTTTATACTGATTACCAAGCAGCTGCTAATAAAGTCTATGATTCTTAACTCTGGTGTTTGTTTTTCTGTGATTTTTACAGCTATACATCCACTCACACTCATAGCTGTTTTTGTGTTCATAGAGTCAGCAGTCAAAGTTTACAAACCTTTTCCATCTTTAAGACCTCATTTGAAGTCAGCAGAGTGACTTTATTGAACTGCAACAACAGCCAGACAAGGAATAAAATAAAAAAAACAATGACGAGGAATTAGAAAAACGGCCATTAAGTGAGTCAAAGCATTCAGGGGAATAACAACTCTGAGATTTTTTCACCTTTGCTTATTGAACATCGTGCTCGCTTAACCTGGGCTGCATAAAGTTGCTCAAACTGCAGAAATAAAACCATTTAAAACAAAGAAAACTAACTTCTGAGAGGACGGAATTATTTCATTTCCACATCCTTTATCTTCTCCAGCTCATGAGAGTAGCAGCATTTGTCTCCGTGGGTGCACGTTCCCTGAAAAAGAAAGAAATCATACAAATAAGGACGCTGAGGGTTGCTTTTGCATCCTCTGTTGTATCATGATCATATAAATCCTCTCACAAATACAAGAAAACCAGAGCTGAGATATTTTGTGACCCTAAATTTTCTATAATCCTGTGAAAAACTTGTTGAAGCGTTTGATGGATCGATAAGACTGTAACACAAGACAACAAGTAACCAGCAGAGGAGGGGTAGCCACTGGCAGGAGTTCTGCATGTATCATCCAAACTACCTTATGTGTGGCTGGCAGGATGGAGAAAGCAGATGGTGCATAAAAGCTGCACGGCTACAGAAAAAACGGTGCATTCCTATTCAGGATTTTACGTTTCTTTGCAGTTAATTCAGACTGATAGGAACTTGCAGGTTAAATATTAATGCTCTGAGACTACGTTTACACATGCCCGGCTAATTTCATAAACAGACATTTAACCCTCTCCATTTACAAAAAAAAAAACTGCGTGCACACTACCAAGTTTTCATTTACACTAACCCGTGTATATATGCCGTCAAGAGCATATCAAACATGTGGGTAGCAGTGTAGCGAGAAGCTCAAGCCCACGTTAGCCAATCAGAATCCCACATAGCAGCAACAACAACAACGTCCCTTCCTTCTTTCCTGTGCACAATCTGCCGTCGGCAACCAAAATCTCTGTTTTTCTCCGTTTACATGGGCAAACAGAGTTTTCCAAAATCTCCACTCTGGCTGGAGTTTTTTAAAAAAGAATCGTTTTCAGGGGCGAATTCTCTGTTTGTGTCTAAACAAAGGGTGCAAATGATGGTTAAAGGGATATTCCTGCATAAAATTGATTTAGGGTCAAATGCATTGTAACACTGAGTTGGACACCTCGTCGAGAGATGAATGTTGCAGACTGCTTGCTTCTCTAGTTATACCACCATTAGTCACGACTGCACGATAGCAATACACAGTGGTCTCAAGAGCCACCCTCTTTTTAGCTTTGCCTAATTTCTTTGTCAAAGACACTAAACACAACTCACCTACTTTCCGCCAGCAGCTGACTGTTTGTAGCAAGACCTCGACCAGTCCATTATGGACTTCAGCAGGGGGACGCAGCTCAAGGAAGAACATTAGTGATCATTTCCTCATGGAAATGCAATCAGGCTGAGATGCAAAGGCAGAAGAACTACCGTGTCTGCAGTGCAAAATGATTAATATGGTGATTATTACTTCAAGGAAATGAAAAAGTAATGATCTCGCTACAAACAAGTGGCTGCTGGAAGAGAGTAGGTGAGTTGTGTTTAGTCTCTTTGCTAAAGAAATCGGGCAAAGCTAAAAAGATGTTTGGTGGCTAGTACTATGGCTGGGACCCTATATGTACTGTTGATGAAGTTAGGTGCTGTTCTGAGCATTATTTGTGGCTATAGAGTGGCTTTTTGGTTAAGGTTTGTGTATGGAGACATAGACCTCTGTGTATTGCTATCGTGTGGCCGTTACTTAAATTGGTAAAACTAGAGAAGCAAGTGGTCAGCAACATTCATCATTCATTCATCATTCATTCATTCAACATTCTTACTCGATGTTACGGTGTGTTTAACCCTAAATTAATTTTACGCCGGAATATCCCTTTAATGTCTCAGTTTTTAAAAATAACCGGGTACATATAAACGGGGTCTTACTCTGTTAACAGCTGCACAGATGGCAACCTCATTCAAGTTTAAAGTTGTGCACAGTTGTTTTTTGTTTGTGCAAAGCCAATTTTTAAGGAATAAGATTTGTGGTTGAAAAAAAAAGTGGAATAAGTGGAATGACCCTTTAGAAAATACTGCCTTTCTAAATAATGGTTGTTTAAACTCCTCTAAAGCTTTGTGTCTTTTTGCAGGATGAAATGTAGGAATGGTGCAATTTGGTGCATAAAGTAATGCTCACACTTCATACTGTAAAACTTTAAAAAGTGATTATGACTGTTTTGATAAAAACAGTTAAAATATATTAAAAAAAAGAGTTTACACTTTAAAAAACAATCTGCTTTTTTACTCTCTCCTTTCACCCTGCATCTAAGCCGTCTACCAACAGACCAGGACTCATGGTTTTTAATGAAAATAATTCAGGACTAATTAATGAAAATTGTCTTCATTAGAGTGTGTGTCTGAATACGGTGGAGTCAGGATGGTTTAATCTTCATTAAAGTGATTGAAATCAGTGCAGGTGTAAACGACAGACACAGTGTTCATCTGTCTCTGCCGCTCTTCTCAGAAAAACAAATGAGTCAGGTTTCTCAGAAGTGACAAGACCAGAGGGTTTCTTCTTGGAAAATTGTTGTAAAAAAAAAAAAACAGTAGCTTTTATTAAAAACCAAACTTAATGGCCCTTCATCAGGAGTAAAGCGAAGGAGAAAGACATCAGAGAGAAGTCAAGTCCAGTCTGACTGACAGGTAAATGTACAGGGAGTCAGACAGAGAAGGTTTAGAGCTATAAATACATCTCACATGTCCTGTTTGTAAGAGGCTGAGTACACTTCCCCCTGTTTTGACTGAGTCTGAAATAAACCTGAGTGGATGTCTGAGCTCTGCAGGTGAACTGACCTGCTTGAACCTTTTGCAGGGGAAATCTTTTAGCTGGGACGAGTCTGTGATCTGGTTCTTTCTCTTGTTCTGGCACTTCTTCCTCTTGTCCTGCAGGTCAGAAGAGATGCCACCGCTGCAGGAGAGAGAGAGGGGAGAGAAAGGTTAGAGATGGATAAGAGAAGATAGATGAGGAGGAGGAGGAGGAGGAAGGGGGAGGGAGAGAGGAGATGAGTAAAAAAAAAACACAGGTCCTTCTCCTTCTATCTGTAGGAGCCTCTCCCTTTTAGTTTCTATCTTAACTCAGCTTTAATCTCCAAAATTTCAGTTGTTGTTTAAAGTCAAGAGTTATAATTTTAAACAAGCTCTCAAAGGCCCTATTGTCGAGCCATAATATGTGTCTGTTATGAGTAATCATTAGGGGCGAGAACCTCCAGTGGCCTCATGATACAATAATATTGTGATTTTTAACATTTTGCAATACAGTGATTATTGTGATAGCATATATTACGATTAATACAGTTTTTTCAACTGTTTAGCTAATTTAGCATATGTCTTTCTTTCATGTTTGTCTTATTTACGCTGTATTTTATTTTACAAACCTTATCTATATTTGTTGCACTAACTTTCTCCAGCTCTATGATGTGAACCTCACTGGACAAACAGTTGATTTTATTTTTCCGTTATCACAGATTTGACTTCATATTAACAAATAATGTGAAAAATCGATACTTGGTAAATGAGATGATACGATATATCCCCAGACAAAATATTGTGATACTGTGCTGTATCAAGTAGTCATGCATAAAAGTCATAATGAAGCCGCAATTTCTGCAGCCCTATAACAGATGTGATGTTTTGTGTTGCCAGTTTGTGAAGATGAAATCAGCTTTTTACCGTCAACTCTGAACTTACAACCCATTTTCAGACTCACTTTGTCGATCAATTGGCTTTTGTTTATCGTTTCTTAGGAGCTTTACGGTAAAAATATAAAGAAGTGTTGTTCAAAATCAGAGTTTTTAAGCACTCTTAAGTCTAATGCATCCAAAACTGTGTTTTTCCATAAACTAACCTAAAAACAAGTCTTTGTGTAAGTCTGTTGGGGTGAGTCAAGACCGTAGCCCCCTTCTCTCGTTGTGGGTTTCTGTTCGCTGGGCATTTTTTGCCTGTTTCATGGGCAGATTTCTGTCTAACTTTGTTTTAAATTTTACCCGAACAGATTTAGCTGCCAGACCACCAGGTTTAGGTAAAGTCAAGTCAGATTTCACTATGATGGACAAAGTCAGAGAAGGTATGCACATCTACAAGATTTGGACCCAGAGAGGGCAGGGATCAAAAATCATTCTGCGCATCTAACAGGATGCAAGCCTTTTGTATTTCTACCTTTGCAAGACCTTAAAAGACCCTAGTCTACCGGAGTCCAGTTTTTGTTTTCCTCATTTCCTGATTTGAACAACTCTCACTGGCCATCTTTGGGTTGATTTACCTTCTTTTGCATAAAACTCTGCCCTTTTTGGAATAAATCATGTTTCCTTTAAAACCAGTGACAACTAGTTCATGTTGCTGCAACCTGTGTGTGTGCGTGCGTGTCTCTCAGGAGAATACAGGTGTGCTAGTTACCAAGCTTTGGCACGAGCTTTGGGTCCCCAGAAGGCCTGAGGATTCTCCTGGAACCGGGTCAGGTGGCGTTTACGGGACTGAGGGTTGGCGTCCTCCCTCACGGTGAAACAAGCCTCTAGGCTACACACACACAGAAACACACACACACACACACACGCAGACCAGTTTAAGGTTAATGTGTGAGATCATGTTTCATACCTGAGGCCAAGTCCCCTCCTGGTAAACAGTCTCACCTGGGCTCGGTGGAAAGGATTTTGAAGGCGGGGCTTGTCTCTGACAGTTTCTCCCTCTTAACTGGGTTTGCCTTCTCCTAAAGTTTAAAGCAGTGAATCCTTATTACACATTATTACACATTATTACACTCAAGTTCAGCATTAACATCAAAAGCCTGAGCCTCTGCTTAATGTGTGGATCTTGTTGATCCGTTTTGTGTACCCAGCATCTCATGATGTCCCAGAGGACTGCAGGTGGAGCGTCAGTCTTGATGGCACTCTTACAGGCGTGAGACAGTGAAACCCTGTGACCAGCATGGAGGAGAGCAGACCTGCAGGAAGAAAGAGGACAAAGTCTTAAAGTCTGCTTAACTTTTTTCAACATAAGTTTGTGAAAAATAGACACAGGTCCAATTTCCCCACTCTGCATGCACTTTCCGACCATATTTCATACTTGGTTGTCCTTGTTTTGTCCCAATTTAACTGATGATACAAAGTCTCATAATCTTAATCTAACCTAGGGTGTTATTCTCGTGATGCTAAATACACTTAGTTTTGATCAGGATCCCTCGACTTTGGGACAACCTGCCTCAGAGGGTAAGTTGTGCAGAATCAGTAACATCTTTTGAATCACTTTACATACCCAGTTTTAAAGGGATATTCCGGCGTAAATTTAAGTTATGGTCAAACACACCGTAACACCGAGTATTCACCTAACTTCATCAACAGTACATACAGGGTTCCAGCCATAGTACTAGCCACCAAATATCTTTTTAGCTTAGTCATAAATGTTCTTCCTTGAGCTGTGTCACCCCACTGCAGTCGGTGATGGACTTGTCCGAGCTCTCCATACAAACAAGCGGCTGCTGGAAGAGAGTGGATGAGTTGTGTTTAGTCTCTTTGCTAAAGAAACCAGGCAAAGCTAAAAAGATGTTTGGTGGCTAGTACTATGGCTGGGACCCTTTATGTACTGTTGATGAAGTTAGGTGCTGTTCTGAGCATTATTTGTGGGTAAAGAGTTGTGTTTTGGTTGAGGTTTGCACGTGGAGACGTAGACCACTGTATTGCTATTGTGCCGTTGTCACTAAAGTTGGTATAACTAGAGAAGTAAGCAGTCGGCAACATTCATCTATGGAGGGAGTGTCTAACTCAGTGTTATGATGTGTTTGACCATAACTTAAATTTACGCTGGAATATCCCTTTAATGTCATGTCACCTTTTCAGTGCATTTTTAACCTTCTTCTTCCCTTTTTCTTTTGCTACTTTGAGATATTGAATATGGTGCTTTTGTTTGATGCTTGATGCTTTTGTTTTTGCCCTTTACTGATCTTCAGATCCTTCGTTCAGTGTTTTTTTTTCTCTCATCCCTTTAATTGTCTTCTTCTTATAGTTGTTATTGTAATTTTGCTTTTGTGGTTGATCCGCCTGATTTTTGACTTGGATTCTTGTCATTTGCATCCATATTTGTTAATCTCTGCACGTCTACTTTCTTAAGTTTCTGTTAGATTTCTCTACTTCCTGTTAGACCTGCCCGCTGACACCTGAGTGTCAGTGTTTTAAAGGCGTTATTGTATCATTAAAACTATAAGATGGCATGAGCTGCTATAACCACCTAAAACAACTCTGGTTTCTTAAAAACTGTAGTTTTTGTTTGTGTGTGTGTGTGTGTGTGTGTGTGTGTTTACCTGAACTGCAGCAGAGGTGGGGTATTGGTGTGTATCGTGCTGCTCATACTGTCCACGGTGTAATAAAGAGGTACATCCTCCAGCTCCTGAAACAAACAAAGCATCAAAGCCTCATAATCCGTCAGTCTAAGAGGAAATAAACCTCGGTGTGTTTTTCTCATGTGTGAGGTTATCTGATGCAGCTAACCGCACCCACAAGACAATATCAAAGGATGAGAACCAGCTCTGTGCTCAGAGGGAGTATTAAAAAAAAAAAAGACATGGATACCTCAGTTACCATACTGAGTACGCCCTGGATTCGTTTAGACGTCCCAAATCTGGACGGGTTCGCTGACACAGCGGACAAAACCCTCTGGACGAACTCCAAGTCATGGATAGGCTCCGCCCACATGGGACCGCCGAGCTACAGGAGGAGCAGACGCAGGCTTCAGCGGGCGTGTTTAATGTGTTTGTGTAGATGAGGTGATAAAGAAACACCTGGAGTGAAATAATCCTAATTTGAGCTGCAATTATGCTCTGTGTGTGTGTGTGTGTGTGTGTGTGTGTGTGTGTGTGTGTGTGTGTGTGTGTGTGTGTGTATGTACGTGTGTGCGTGTGTGTGTACTGAATGAGTCCCACCTGGTGTCTCTGTCCACAGTGCTCACACTCTGGTCCAACTGGAGGTCCAACACTGGGAGAATACTTTGTACTGAAACCAGAGAGTCCATCTTTAGTACACAAACCCCCGCTGACCAAAGACAAAACCAAGAAGTCCGATGAATCTGCTCGAACTTCACTGACAGGCGGAAGACTCGACAGGTGTCAATATTCTGTTTTTTTACAGCTAAACTTCAACACCAGCTCTAAAAGGGCTGGAAAGCTGGAAAACTGTGTAAAACTGACATTTAAGTAAATTCAGGTGGTTTGCAAATTCTTTAAATCACATATTTAACTAAAGATCATACAAAAAGCAACAAATCGAACACATTTCAAGAACGTTAAATGTATTTTTTAAGTTATTTCCAGCAGCTCTCTATAAAAAAAAGTCTGGACATGTGTAAAAAAAACACTAAAATATTAATAAACAAACTTTTTTGGAAAAAGATTGCTAACAATGGGCACCAGTGGGCGAGCTGTCTCATGTGTAGAGGCTGCAGTTTTTGTCACAGCGGACCCTTTGCTGCATGTCTTCCCTGACTTTCAACTCCCCATATTTTCTGTCTCTCTTCAGCTGTCCTGTCCAATAAACGTTTGTGTTTTAATTACGTGGTCAAATTTGGGATTGATGTTTGTGACGTGGACCTGATAGAGGTGGAAATGCTGCCAAGATCGCAAAACTTCTATTTAAAAAGTGATTAAAAAAAAAATCGGTCTCTTGTTATCATAGGTCCTGAATGAGAGCAAGGGTGACTTTACAGTGAAACAAGCCTGTGATACTTATTGCAGTTTAAAGGTGTATAAAGCTCATTTGACACTGTCTTTCCTCTACACATTAATACCAGGATGAGATATACGAAGCACAGACTCTTACTGATTTCCGTTGACTGTCCTCCGGCCCATCCTCTGTAGGTGAAAAGACCCACAGCCGACACAGTTGTACACCAGAGCCTGTTTGCTGCAACACAAGACGTGGAGTGTGAAAAATGTATAAAATCAGCTCCAGATTTGCAATGAGAGTTGTGTTTTTAGCTTAATTACGGAGCATTTTTGTCAGACTGCATATGGAAATATGTGTGCTGGTTTATTTGCATGAGGCTGCAAAAGCTTTTTGTTCAGCTTTCTATTCCTACTTTCCTCACAATACACCCAAACAATCAATTAACTTTTCATACATTTATATATTTAAATATGCTCCTGCTTTTCTTTATCTCCCGACTGTCTGCTGCTGTCATTATTTTTAGCATTTGTTGCTGCAGTGACCCAGTTTCACTTCATTCAACTTTCATCATATAACAGCCTTTGTTCAAAAAAAACAATACAGTCAATATGTATGTGTGTGTGTGTGTCTGTGTTTGTGTGCATGGGGGAGGCACCTGGCTGAATTTTTCACTTTGGCCTGTCCTGTGAAGACTCGCACAAAGATTCGGATGTAGAAGTCCACGCTGACTGACAGCAGGGGTTGGATGTATCGCTGGTAAACGGCTGCTCTCTGATCCAGGCTGTGCAGGATGATACGGAGAGCCTGCAGCGAAAACACAAAGACGTATACACACTTTCTTTAGGACTAGTATAGGAGAATTACTTATTTTTCTGCACTTGCCGGGCTGAATTTGGCTCGAGCCGACATGTTAACGTGAGGGAAGACTTCATTGTACTCCGTTTAGTGTCAATTTTTGACATTAATGTCTGTTCTTTGGGTTTGGGTCAAACCAGCCTGATCAGGTTATCATATCGAGTAATCATGTCTTAAATTATGTCCTTGTTTGAGGCACTTCAAATCTGGCCCATGAGTGTCTGCCCACATTGTATCCAATACAATAGCAGTACATTTCCACAAACCACTAATACAGTCTTTCCTTGGAGTCCCTGAGCTCCATCATGCCGTAGGTTCCTCTGGATCGCTGCAGCAGACGTTTTCCTGCCAAAGTCCTGCCTGTTTTCCTGCTGCATTAGTCTCTCTTCTGTCCATCTCTCTCTCTTTCTCTATCTCTCTCTGCCCTCTCTCTAAACCCAGCTCAGTCTCAGCAGGTGACTGTCTAACATCAGTCTGGTTCTGCTCCAGGTTTCTGTCTGATAAAGGAGGTTTTTTCTCTCCACTGTAACTTGATAAATGCTGCAATGTGCTTCACTCTTTTGGTTGAAGATGGGATTAGAGTGGAATGGTGAGGTTTTCCCGGTTTGGCTGAGTTATGATCTGGCGGCAATGTAGAAGATGAGCACACACACGCTGGAGGGGACAGAGGTCTGGGTTCTGCAGGCAGAGGAGGAAACTTGTGGGGATTGAGGATGCTAATTCCATTTCCCAGCGGGATATTAGCAAAGAAAGGACAGCAGAAATTCCCAACCTCTCTCCAGCGACTCCTGCCAGAACCAACCACCCTCCAGGGTTCGGCATGGGGTGGAGTGGAGTGGAGCTAACAGGGATTTTCAATTTAGCGCCTATTTGGATCCACTGGTCCTCTGTAGAATCAGTGGCTGAGGCAGCAGTCACACCAGCACCAGCCAGAGCAGAGCAGAGGACAGAGGAGCACATCTCCCGAGAACACACAGGGTTCGGCTGTACAGATCCAAAAAGAACAACAATCTATTTGCTTCTCCACAACCTGGATTTTATAAAGAATGATAATCTTGTTCTACTAACTTCTGCCTCAGATGGGCACAACATTCGTAGCCGGAGAGAGAGGTGAGTAGGGCCAGGGTTTATACAAAGGTCAAAGTCAAAGGTTTGTCATCAAACGATCCGACGACACTGTTTCTGTGTGGAGTTGTCCTTGATTAGGTCAGAGCTTACCGACACAGACAAAAACAACTGGTCCTGCGATTTATGTATCCTGTGTTTCTCAGGTGGTAAGAGTGATGTGTCCATCTCAGGTGGATCAATTCGGAGATAAACAACCTGCTGATGTTTGATCAGTCCTGACTTCCTGGATACTGACCAAGTAGATCTTTAAGCAACATATTCTAAAAGAATCGGCTTTGAAAAGTGCGAAGGAGTTTCCTAAAACTTACTAAATCAACCTTTATGAATAAAGATTGATTTCATCCATTTTGGGTTGCATTTTAAGACAGGAGGTAAAGAACTTTCTGAGCTTTTGTAGAAAGTCCCAAGTGGACATTCTAGGAACTGCAGTTTGTAGCACACCCGCCCTGGCTTCATTTTTCACAAACAAAGAAAGAGTTAAATTGTTGTACCTATAGTAAGAAGCTGTTAGTGTAGTTGTGTTTTAACTCAAAGTTTTGAACAGGAGTGTTAGTTGCCTAAAGAATTCTTGTATTGCAGTGATAAACCATAGCTTCAGTCATTCCAAGTGGTGTTGAAGAAGAATAAAAACACCTGAGAAGCCAAAAGCAGCAAGATGTCCTCCGTTTTTTTCTTTATACGTCTCTTTATTTAGATTAAAAAAGAAAAAAAATCCAAAGTAAGGGTAAAAATAGAGGCACACAAACACACATAAAAAAAAAAAAACAAGTGTTCGCCTCAGGCCAGAGCCCCTGACATTTACTGTTTTATTTATGTCACGCCCACACACGAATCATACACACATTTACTCACCAAGACTCACCCCATGAACGCTAGTGACATGACTGTGCATGTGTGTCATGTTTATTCAGTGAGAGAGTGTGTGTGTGTGTGTGTGTGTGTGTGTGTGTGTGTGTGTGTGTGTGTGTGTGTGTGTGTGTGTGTGTGTGTGTGTGTGCTCACCATCTCATGGCAGTATTTGGCTTTGATGGAGACTGAACCATATTTGCTGTAGCAGGTCTCTCCGCTGTTTCCTGCCATCACGGCCATGTCTGTGCATGTTATACACAACAGACCTGAGAGGGAGGGAAGAATAGAGAGAGATAGAGAGAGAGAGAGAGAGAGAGTCGCAGATGGTGAAAAAAAAAAGGCAGAAGACATAAATCACAGCCTTCCCATACTGGGCTTCACCATATTGTAAAAAGATGTTCGTTTTATTCTGTTATTCAACATTGTCGGGATTTTTAAACCAGGACAGTCCTTAAAGTAAAAACATAATCATGACAGTGTCTTACAAAACAAACTCTTCCTCAGACTGAACTAAGAAGCAAACTAAGTACTGTAGATTTGAACTGCTCCTTGTCCAACTGTAAAGCAGATACTAAGAAAAACAAAAGAGGACCCAGGACAGAACCCTGAGGGACACCACATGACAGGACACTAGCTGATGCAACATCCCAGCAGTGACCTAAAATATTCCTAAAAGATCCCACAGCTTCACACCAGGAGGCTATAAACTCCCATCATGGTTCAAATCTGTTTTAAAAACCTGCATGTCCCTAACTTACTGTTTCGGAAATAACGTGTGATTTGAAATCACTCTTTAAAGCCCAACGAAAACACAGCAAATGGGTAAAGAATTCTTTAACTGTAGCAAACCCAAAAGCAACACTGATAGAATTAAAAGTAGAGATCGAATGGTTTAATGATGAGCTGACCGAACGACCCACCTCCTTCGCTGACGGCCTGTACAGCTGAATCCAAGAAAGCTGAGGGACTTCCATAGGGATCCAGATCAATCACATCATAACGCTCCTTCTTCCTTCGCATCTCGTACATCAGCATACTGCAGAAAAACACAAAAGAGAGAGAGAATGTTCGACAAATTCATGCGTATGAGCGCAGAAAGAAACAACAGCAGTGCCAAGAAAGACAATAATCTGAAAATGGAGCACAGGAGGATGGGGAAAAGAGGGGAGCAGAAACCGGATAAATCCAGGCCAACTGAGATAAGAAGAGAGGGAAGAAAAGAAAAGACTGAAGAGGACAGAAAAAGGAAACATGAAGACATGATGGACAAATAGAAAAGGGGCCATAAGAGTTCATGGAAGGAGAAAAGCAAAGAGACAGGAGCGGAGATGAGAACAGAAGCCAGAGGATGAAAAGAACAAGAGGTGAAAGGTGAAGACATGAGAGGAATGAGGATGAGCGAATCAAGTGGAATAAGAGGAGCAAACAGACAGCAGACCAGTGAGGCAGATAAATAAAAGTGAACAAGGCAGAGCAGCAGCAAAACACCCCTAAACAGGACGAGCGTAAGTACCTGGCATCGTTGCAGCTAGCCTGCACTAGGTGGCTAACTTTGTTGTACTCTGCGTTTCTGGCGATCAGCGCCGCAGCCTTTTTGGAGAAGTCATTGGCGGTGATGCTTCGCAGGCCTGGAACTTCGAGAGCAAAACGCACCGAGCGCAAACCGGATGCAGCCAGACCCTCCAGCACACGAAGACCAGGCTAGAACAGAAAATCAAAGGAAAGTTGCTGACTTCCATGACCAGTAGACCCGCAAAAACTGTGACCTTGATGTATTCAGGTTAAATTTCACACCTCTGTTTTGGATACAACCAACTCTCTGGGTAAAAATACTAAAGGTACACTAAAGGTAAAAGCAGATGGCAGGCTGGTTTAAAAGAGTCCTTGCTGATATGAGCTACTTAATCAACGAAAGAGCTCTCTCTTTTGTTTTCTTTTTTCTTTTAACATTAATACACGACTTTCTGCTATTTGCACCCTGTCTATCTGGTGCAAAAACATGTAAAAGCTGTCAGCTGGCTTTGATGCCAGACTGGTTTTAAATTTGCCAACAGCCACTATTTATCCTGATTTATGAAACTGACACAAGACGCAAATATCCGGGTAAAAACAAACTGATTGAAAAAGAAGATCCTGTTCCAGAACATATTTTCGTAGGTCAAGAAGGGGTGAGATACCACGAAAGTAAGCCTGCCTTAAAGCTCATCCCACGCTTGTTAGGCATGAAAGATCCACCCAGCTTTCTCTGGGTAGTTGAGACCACAAGATGATTTAGCGGTGAAGCTGATGGATCCTCTACCAACCGTTTAAGCTCAATAAAAACAACGCTAGGGGGAAAAGTGAGAGATGATTTTGGTGGACAGTAAAGGCAAAAAATCTCCATACCTGTGCAGATATTCTCAGAAGAAAGGCTTTTTCAAACCTCACCACTGACACTGGCCATTATTTTCAATTGTCTGAAAATAACTAATCTGATCTTTTATCAATCAACAGCACTGGTTTAACATATTTCACCTGTCTTACCTAGTCTTCTACCATCATCTAAAAGGATTATTCAAACCCAATGAAATCCTCCAGAGTTTCAAAACTGATCTACTCTCTTAAACCTCAGGCCAGCCAAGTGTGAAATTAAAATGCTGCAACATTAACATAAGTCATTTGATGGAGGCCTCGTACAAACTGAATTACACTGGTATCAGAGTGTATTTTTAGAACAGGAAACCACAGTGGGACAAAAGCACCGACTCTGACAGCCACAGAATCACACTCACAGTTTTAGATCCTTCAGATCCTTGCCGAGTCTCTCAGCAGCATTTCTAATCTCAGTATCCACACCTGGAGGATACAACTCCAGCACCGTGTTGTATAGAGCTGACACCACACACCGGTATTTTGACTGCTTTTGGTCAGTTTAGTAACTTTTAAACTGCTGAAGGTAGCTGATATTATCAATTTTGTTTATTAATAAAGTTATTAAGTTGTGTGCTGCTCCACCCCTGTCTCAGTTTGACTGGTTGTGTTCATTTTCTAGTTTTCAATCAGTTTATCATGACATGTGTTGCTGACCTCTTGGCCAGGTGACCCTTATGACAGAGGTGTTGATCTCAAGGGGTCAAGTAGAGGTAAATTAAAAAAAGTTGAGTACAATTAACCAGAAATCACACTGTAAAATTACATTCACTCACCTCGCATTTCTCCCCCACTGTTGCAGTTACTTTGAGCTCCCCAGACCCGTTTTTCTGTTCCTTTTTAGTCTCCTCCGACAAGGAGACCACCACCCTCTCCTTCTCTCCAGGCACCACCACCTTCACCCCCCACTGAGCCAGCATCTCTCTGGCAAACTCTGTGATCACAGCACATCTGGGAATGAGAGATGATAGCTGAGCAAGTGCTGGGTATCATATTTCATTACAGGATAAACAACAGAGCTCCCCATTCATTTACTTTCACATGAACACATGCAGTTTATTGTGTTAAAAATGTAGATTAACTTTGTTTTAATCTGAAAAAAAGAGCTGGAGAGATGGTGGGAAACAAAACTGTGATCCTGCAATTTAAATCAGGGGAGGATGTGCCAGTGAAGTAAAATCCAGCTGCAAAAACAAAATTCTGCCTTCTTAAAACTGACTGAATAAGACTTCCCCTCAAAGTGTAAGATGAGGTCAGATCTTCAGCACTTATCACTGAAATGTAGAAGACTATTTTTACAGAGGCCATAACTGTTTTATAGTCAATAAGGCGCCACCATGTGGCCGAGGGATGGTCATAAATCTGAGGCTCAAAGCTATTTCACCTTTAATTCCTACTGTTTTAAAATGACCAGTGATGATTCTTACGTCAAATCTCTGTTAAATTCCTGCACCGGGTTGTAAAACACCTCATTGGCACTAGGAAACAAGATGGACGCCTTGCCCTCCTTTACCACCGTCTCTCCGGGTAACAGCCCATCAGGAAGTGTCTTCTCTGTTCCAGCTTCTGTACTGGTGGCTACAGCACTTTTATCCTCAGCTGTAGACTCAGTGGAAGAGGGAGAGGGGGGAGGTTTGGTAGTTTGGATCTCAGAGACCTGGGCAGTTTTCAGGGACTCCATGGATGTCAGTCCCCTTCTGGCAGCAACAGTTCTGCTTAAATGGCCACAAACCGTCCGTGTGGCTGGATGAATGCAGGAAGGATGGAGCTGATGGGAGGTGATGAGAGGGAGCCGGCTAGCTGTCCTCACCACCATAAACATTCACTGTTTGGAAAAGACAAACATCAGGGTCCAATACTATCAAAGATACCAAAAGTATCACTCACATTTATCTGCACTGTGGAGATCAATAAAGGAATCAATAAATCACTTAGAATTACAATTCACTCAAAACTGAGTGAAAGTCTGTTTAAGTGCAAAATTCTTGTTCATAACTGTCAGGAAATCTGTTGTAATCAGTTTATTTGCACAATGAAATTTGTCAGCATTTGCATCATATTATTTAGCTGCTATTATTCTTAAGAAATCGTTAAAAAGAAAATCATAATCAAATAAAATACCAAATGCTGCTACGATACAATATTATAACATGTCCACAATCACAACACTGTCAGGATTCAGGGATTAAGAAAGAACAGGATACAGTGATTGATAAACTGCAAGAGAATCATAATCTTCACATCATCATATCTGATCATGTGAAGATTACAAAACCCTTGATAAAGGTAATGTACACGATAAAAGTCAGTAGCTGCTTTAAATTTGACAATCTGTCGTAAAAATGTGCTCTTCTGAAGATATCAATACAAAAACTTTATTGATCCCCGAATGGAAATTCAATAATAAGGAGTTTCCAGTAAAATTTAAGGTTGAATCAAAACACAAAACGCCAATCTTCGTTGAAGCTGCGACCAAAAATAATACATAAAAGACATTTCCAGATCTCGTTGTTTTCTTCAAACAGCTTCTTTTGGACAACCAGCTATTAAGGTCAGTGTCTCTTTTGGTAATTGGATATAACGTTTGGAAACAGATATCAAAAATAGGACAACAACTGGTTATGTGATCTTTGTGTTAAAATAGAAATAAACAAAATTGAAATACAGCTTGATTTTCTTTTTATGTTGTCTGGAACAAGTAAGGAAAAGTCACATAACGGTTTGATTTTCAGTTTTTATTTCTAAAAAGAAAATAGAATACTGCAGCATCTGTCGGCTGTATGAAAATATCTGTTTCCAAATGTTATATCCAATTACCAAAAGAGACACTGACCCGTTACCCCTGTTTCATTGATAACCTAGAAGGTTCTACATTTTTAAAGATACTTTTGGCAATTCAATTATCAAATGAAGACAACCAAGACTGTATCTGTTTTATAAGTGAAGCAGTGGAAACATACAAAGTCATGTAGCAGTGTTTTTATCCCATGATTTTGGACCTGTAACTTTATTTTAAGTAATTTAAGCTTCGTATTTTTCAATATAACAACAATATGTTGTGTTGTCAACAAAGTTGCCTGTTCAGCAGAGTAAATAAGGTTGTTATTTTGGCTGAAATGGAAAGCGTATAAGCTAAGATAATGTTTAAATGTGATTTCTTCTTCAATCGTAAAACTGTTAGCCGTTTTGCTAGCCACCACAAACACATTACCTGTGACAACAGCAGCAGGCGGACACCGGTTTCCTTCAAAATCAGAGGTTTTATCGTACAAACGCTACGATTATCCGTGTGATTGATGTCTCCTCAGAGCACTGGATCTGTTTCCAGTCAACTTTCACGTTAACACATGGAAGCCGCCATGTTTCGGAGCGTCTTTACGGAAGCCTGCGCAGGTCAAATTAAGTACGTGCGCTCCCCGCCGCCCTTTCGGCAGATCTGTGTACTGTCAGGGAAACGGTGTAATGTAAGGACAAGAGGGAGAGGGTCGATCAGTCAGCCGCTGCTGGCCTACTTTTCCCCTCAGTTAACATGTGAGGAGACTGGAAAACACATCAGTATGCTTTCGTGAATAATCTAATTTAATCTCACCGTGCCCCGAGTCTGTGATGCATTCTGATGAAAAGGCTAAACATAGCCTATGGATTAACCAAAATACCCCGGACCATAATGTGCGAAGAGAAAATGCCTTGGAGAAAATGAGGTCAATGCAGGTCACAGCTGAGCAGTTTAAGGGGAAATAAAGTGAATTCAGGCCACCGGGGAGCATGTGAATCCAAGACAATAAATAAAAGAGGATGCACGTGTTGTTTAGTTTCATTTTCAGCACTGATTTTTAAAGAACACAAGAGTTCAGCTGCTGGAAAAATGCAATGGAAATCGACTCAGACAGAATCAAAATAAATCAGCCCGATAAATATTCAATTTTCGTTTGTAAATAATCTACAATAATTGAAAACAATTAACTTTATCATGTCCAGCTGTGACCAGGGGTGTGTCCAGACTTTTGGGTGGCCTGAGTTACATGGATGGGGTGGCCAGGGGATATGGCTACAAATACAAAAACTAATCACATTTATGAAGTGCACTATATTTCTTAAAGTGCACTTTTTATTAACTGCTTTTTTTCTGTCATACTTTGTCAAAAACACAAACTTTTAAACACGTATTAAATTATTAATTGTTATCAAACAACAAAACCTTAGGACCTTAGGACTTTATCTCACTGTTGTCAATGTTAAGTCACATAATGATGCTTGAGATTATAATACTTTGGAACAAGGTCCTTACCTCACAAATTAAGTGTGTGTGTGTGTGTGTGTGTGTGTGTGTGTGTGTGGGGGGGGGGGGGGGGGGGGGGTGGGACTCCACAGAAGCTGACCCTGGAGCTGATCTTAGCATGCTGTTTTTTTTTGTGGCCTTTGACCTTCCCCATCCTTTTTGTTGTGTTTTCATGAGATTGTGTTTCTCTTTTAATTTTAATGGACATAAGATAATTAAAATACGTGAAAATAGATAATGTTACATTGTTGACACCAGGGGTGGACCTGAGGATGGTTGAAGGGAGCTGGAAATGACCCTCTGACCAGTGATTTGAGTCCCCTGAATTATATTATATGATTTTTGTGTACTACCTGGGTGGTCAATTAGATTTAGGGAGGGGACCAGTTTAACCCTTCACTGCATCAAGTCTAGGCAGGGAATTTTTCTTTAGTCTCACTGATTCACAATTTACATAGATATACATATACAATGTTTCCTGTTTTTATATCCCTTTTAAAAATGCACTTTTACATCTTGGCTTTTAACACATTATAGTGTTATTTTGTTTTTTATCACCATAGCACTTGCCGTGAGCCTGCTTATTTATATATTTATTTATTTATTGCATTTATGTAGTCTTGCTTGTTTAATCTTGTTCTTTACTTGTTTTATTTGTTTTTATGTCTCAGTGTACAGCACTTTGGCTACCGCCGTGGTTCTTTAAAATGTGCTATAGAAATAGAGTTGATTGATTGATTGATAAAAATTCTATCAGCTGTATGACAGCAACAGTATTCAATACATAGTGTACAACTCACAGTTTTATATTTGAATATTAATAAACTGATTTTTTTTTTTTATCCACTGTCATGTGACAAACAATGCAAGAAATTCTGTAATGTCAAGTATTGTGCAAACTTGGGGTTCCCGAAAGAGGGGTCATTTAGCTGAAAACCCATACTGTAAAATCTTACATTTTTCAGGTTTGTGCACACACCTTACATTTTCATACCTATCTTTTTAACCAGTTTACCACACAGTGATTCAGTTTAAGCCAGTGGTTCTCAAGTCCAGTCCTTGAGGCCCACTGTCCTGCATGTTTTGGATGTTTCCCTGCTCCAACACACCTGATTCAAATGATCAGCTCGTTATTAAGCCATTACAGAGCTTGATAACGAGCTGATCATTTGAATCAGGTGTGTTGGAGCAGGGACACATCCAAAACATGCAGGACAGTGGGCCTTGAGGACTGGACTTGAGAACCACTGGTTTAAGCAAATATTACACCTGTACACACTGCACAGAGAATGGCCAAAAAGGGGGGATTGTGTAGGTCCTACTGCTTAATTTTACACTGGGGTCTATTGGGAGAGTCCGTTTAAATGTTGAAACTTAAGAATATGACGGTTGTTCTGTCGGAACTAGAAATAAAATACAATCAAAAAGAACAATGGCAAAGTCAAATAATTGTGAAAACCCAGTGTCTGGGACTCATAAAGACAAAGTTCTGGGAATTATAAAGATAATTTAAACTGAGATATTATCAAAATGTTTATGTGCTAAGATGAAACAGAAAAAGGAGACTTAAGCTGAAGCACAGAGAGGAATTGAACCATTCGTGTCATCATGACTGAAATAAAAAAACAGTATGAGGTCCTTTTGGCTAAATGTTTCTCTTTTTTATGTCTTACATGTACTTTATGTTTAAGTGTCTAATTTTTTCTGATGCCACATTAATGTCCGTACTCTACATGTTCTGAATGTTCTGTTTTTAACTATGTAAAGCACTTCAATTTGTCCCAATTTTAAGGACTTACTTTTTTTGGGCATGTCCCCCTTCATTATAAATGATAAATATGCGTCATGAGATAAATGATAAACTACTTCTTAGTTGTGTATTAAAACTGGTCATTTCAGGCATTTTTTTTTTGTACGGAAAATGGGGCATATCTAACTTCTACATGCTGACACTTTTTGAATAATTGGATGCCAAAAAAAGGGAAAATTCCAAATAAAGACAAAATAAGTCACTACAAGGCCAGTAGTTGTTGAAGTCTGGATGAAGGACCCTTTATTTTTGAAACCCTAGCTGCAGTCTTTCTTGAGAGCACTTTTACAAGGTGGTATATTGCTTCTTTATATGAGCTGAAATCTGCTTCTGTCACTGCCTCACAAATAATACATCTTTCTTAAATGCCTGACCTACTTTGAAACGCAATATACATTATTTCACCCCCCTGTCAAATCCTGCACCATCACACTGTTTTATTCAGTGGTTCAGACCTATAAAAGGACACGGGGAGGAAGAATCTGCCTGCAGCCTGACTGTATGCTCACACGCCTGAACATCTGGATGGGGGCGCTGTGACAATAAATGCCCAGAGAGCGTGGCGCTATACATCTGACACAGGAGAATTATAGAGTTAATAGTATTTGGCATGACAGGGAGAGAGAGCGGGGAGCGCAGTGCCGTGCCTGAATGCAGTCTCATCCTGTTTAGTATTCACTGTGCGCAGCGCCTAGAGGCCCCGGAGGGCTCACCTGCCCGGAGTCTAGACGCACTCTCACGCGCATCAGACAGCGGAATCGAACCAGCTTTACAGTCCGGGAGGGTGTCACTCAGGAGAAGGTCGGTCCCACCACCCAAGGGAGAAGACACTCCGGTGAGTAGAGAGTGGGTCGAGTGGGTGGACTGGTGGGTGGGGCTCAGACAGTCGGGTCGGCTGGGGACGCGCGGACTGTCTACCTGCCTGCAGGGGCGCGTGGGCTCAATCAAACAGTAATCCCGTCATATCTTGAAATGTAATCGGATTACTTTCGGTCTAATAACCTGTTTTCATACGTCAATCAGTGGAAAATCTTTCAGCAAATGATAAAATTTCTGGCATTTAAAAAAAAAATGATAATGAAACAAAAATAATCAAAACAGACGATTATGAATATGAAAGATCATTAATATGACATTAATATAAAATCAACAAAATCACTTATATGGTTCTACTATTTAGGCTATCTAATATATTTAGAGTAGATAAAAATCTGATTATTTCCACTTTTGACTCAAAAGTAAACTTTTCTGCATCACTTATGTCTAAGTGGGGTCATTTTCAGAAATGCTTGAGTTATAATAAAAAAAAGATCTTGGAGCGCAATTCATCCTTTGGGATGCCATTCAGAGCTCTGTGAGTCACACCGAAGGATTTAGTGAGGTTCATTATGATAGCCACACATATAAACTACCTTAAACTTTGGTTTGGTAATAAAGTATGGGTAATAATTTACTGAGATTCTGCCAGTTTTTACTCTTGCAAGTGTATTTTTGCAGACATGATTGCATGAGTTAAACAAAATGAATCTTATAATCTTTAATCTGATTAGATTATGCAGTCAAATAGAGTTTATTTGGCATGCATGCATTGGTGTCCATAGTTACAGTCCATAAGGTGCAATGTAAATTTTAGAACTACACTGAGACAATGCATACCTGTCTGTCGTCCTGTCTACCTGTCTGTCTGTCTGTCTGTCTGTCTGTCCGGCCAATCGGTAGCTCTGCGATCTGTCTGCAACCCCTGGGAGAGTTACAAAAAAAATCCCCGCTCTGGCTCCTCTGCGTCCCCCCCCTCCTCGATAGCTCCGCGCTCATCTCTTCCCCCCCTTTAATGTGTGAGTGCGTGCACACGCAAGTATGTACGTGTATGCTTGAATTGTGTGCGTGCCCAGGCTGCTGGCACACACACACACACACACACACACACACACACACACACACACACACACACACACACACACACACACACACACACACACACACACAC
Source organism: Xyrichtys novacula (assembly GCA_962446985.1). Lineage (NCBI taxonomy): Eukaryota > Metazoa > Chordata > Actinopteri > Labriformes > Labridae > Xyrichtys > Xyrichtys novacula. The sequence goes on along the minus strand of OY660866.1, from coordinate 14,192,125 downwards.
AGCATACATACATACATACAGTCAGTCACAATGAATGGCTGCCTGTAGCGAGGCGGAGGGAGACACTAGACCGCTTATTCTGCGCTGGTCCTCCATTGAAATCACTTTCCAGCGGATAACAGCCGAGGGGGTAAGTTGAGCACGGCGGGTAAACGAGGACAACGGTTCGGGCTCGGTCGTTGAGACGGGTCGGTTGGTTGTCCGCGAGCCGAACTGTCCCTGTGTATTTGTGCGTGTGTGTGTGAGTGTTGCGAGGGGGGCACCTTCTTCCTAAATTCGGATAAAAAGGGGTAGTGTGCGGTCTGCGGGGATTTCTACCTATTGTTGTTTATTGTTTTTCTGTAAGAGGCTGGGGAGGTAAAGTTGTGCTAGCGACTATGGGGGATGGGCTCATAGGGACAGACCAAACTTTAACCACTTCACCGGCTTCACTCACTCGTCGCCGCGGGCTGCTGCCCCCCTTCTCCCCCGGTGAGTGAAGTCCTCCGCTTCTTCTTCTTCTTTCTCCCGCATTCCTGAACTTTTCAACAACAACAAAAAAAACTCACTAAGCTGCTGCGTCCACGAAACTCAAGCACCCGTTGATTCCCTATTATCCTGGTGTCCTGTCGGTAAATGGGTTAAGATTTTACAGCCAGCCCCCTACTTTCTTTTCCCCTCCTCTTCTCTATCTCTTCTCGCCTCGCCATGCCGGATCCATCCGTCTGTCTCGCCCACAGTTGCAGCGCATTTGTGTCCCGGGATGACCTGTTGATGTCGGGTAAAGATGGAGGGCCAGTATCGCCCTCCGTTCCACTGTGGTAGAAAAAAGATTAACACTTTAAAGATTTAAAGCGGACTTTAGACAAGTGAGAGCCGTCTGTGTGGCTTCCTGGGTTTTTTATTTTTTTTGTTAGGTGACGATTTATTAAATAATTAATTCGCTGTGATATATCATAAGCGACATTTTAGAGAGAGAAAGGGGGGAACAACGCGTGTCTGTCCCGTATCGGTAGCTGCCATTCGGCCGTTGGAAGAGGAGGGAACTCGGTGTAAACGGACATCACACCGCGCTGGCACGGAAAGAGAGGAGACGGGGGGGAGAACTGCTGAATATTTCATCCCCTGGACTATTTTTGTGGCAGTCAAATTTCGTGTCCCCCTCCACATCTTTGGACGATAAAGGAGAGTGCGTGTCGGAGGGGGGAGTCTGGCACACGAAACCAAGAAGGAGGGCGTCTTTTTTGTCCCTTTTTCGTTGCTGCCCGCCCCGCTCCCTTTCCTCACCTCCCTCCCTCCGCTGAGAGCACGCACACACCGGCCCGGGCCATCCGAGGACTCCCAAATCCTACCGGGCATCGAAGCTGGCACACGGCGGGGGCACAGAAAGCTTTGCCCGGTAGACTGCCCCTGCTTGCCCCGCTGCTGGCGGGCTCCTTCTCTTTCGAGGCGTCTTTCAGCGAGACATCGGCTCTGCTTGACTTTCATGTGAGATTAATTGATGTATAATTCATATGTTTCAATAACATTTCGCTTTTGAAGTTTCAGCTTCCTGGGGAGGCTACCCTCATAGCCAATATGTCGTGCCCACGAGTGTCGCTAAGTGCAATTTCTTTTAAAGCCTTTATATGCCCTCTAAACTTACAAAGGGCTGGAGTTTATTACATGTTATAAAATGCATGTCAGCGCGTAGGTTGAAGTCTTTCACTATGTAAGTGCTAGCCTTAGCTTTAGCTAGCTACTTGCTAACAGGCCACCTTTAACCTCCCCAAACCAGGAAACTGAAAAATGATTAGGAAGTGATTAAAGTTGATACCACAAGTTTTGGTTAGCATTGATGCAGGAAGCAGCTCTGATCGATTCTAGGCTTACAAGCCGACTGCAGTGATCAAGTTACTGTAGATATTTGGGTGCTAACAGGAGCATGTGGGTTTTCTCTACCTAAAGTAAATCAGAATTTGTGGTCCTGGAGATGGATTTTAAAAGTTTTACAGCACATACACACTCACAGACATTTACAGAGGGAGAGAAAAGAGAGAGGCTCGTGCAGTTTAGCATGAAGTCAGAGCCCATAATGGGGGACATGGGGCCCTGCAGGGCAAGGGTCAAGTGGTGTGAATTAACTCCCCTTTTATGTTTCCTGGAAGTTGTTGTGACCTCTGACCTGCAAAGACTGAAAGGTGGCAGATAGGATACCCTTGAATGACATCTCAATACCCCACAGCGTGCCGAACACAAATGAGGCATGACCTTTACTCATGTGAGGGAAGACTTTTTTTTTTTATTTTTTTTTTTACACTGGAGTAATAATCACCTAAGTCTCACAGGAGAGGCAGCGCTTCTGTACTCGGTAACAACACGGCTTTACCTAAGATAACCAAAACAGTGCTGGTATTAAGTTCATCTGCTAGACCTCCTCTGTGATACAACAAGACTTTTGTGAAACCTTAGAGAGCTCCAAAACTTAGAATAGGATAAACATGATTTTACCATCATCTCAATATTTCCTTAACTGAGAAAAACAATTATAAATATCTGATTAACACTAACAGTTTTAATATCATATAAAAGGGATTTGGCAGGAAAATCTGAACCATGGATAAATGTGTGACCACAGTGGTTTGTAGCTGCTTATTCTTCATTAGTCTTTTACTATTTGAATTATCTGCTGTGTGAAATTTAAAGTGTTGACTCTACTGTGTGATTAAAGGGAGAAATCAGGAGATATAACTAAAGTGGGGCTCAGATTTCCTGCATGACGAACTTTTATAAACACATATATAAACTTTGTGCTGTTACTGTAAGGCTTTTTTCCTTAGCTACAAGTTTCCTTCTCTTGCATAAATATCGAATTGTTATGAGAACAATTAGAGAAAAGAACAAGTTTTTATACTTAAATCCAAAAATCTTAACATAAACTCCCCCTGACCTTGTTGGGTTTGTTATGTAAGTTACGATTGTGAACTTGGTTGGTTTAAATAGGGTCAGCTTTAGACACTGAAAACTCCTCAAACCTGGCTCATCCTTTAGCTTTATTAATTGTACCCTAAGCTCATACTCTTCAGTTCACATTTTATTAAATTTGATGGATTTCTTGTATTTCAGTCCTATTTCATGAGGCCCACTGGCTTTGAAAACATCTAAAATTTCTGATTCTCCTACACTCTGCCACTTCACTTTGTCCACATGCTAATGTAAGCCAGCTATTTTCATTATTTATCCAGCTGATGCTTTATTATGTTACCACCACAATTAGTGTTTTCCATCACTTTGATGGCTGCTTGATTAATCCAGATGAAGACTATTTGCTTTAGAGTTATTTACAGCCGTTCATACAACAAATGTATACTGAAAGTTAAAATCCCACTTCTACATGGTAGCTCTCATCAAATGCCTCTTCTTTGGAGATGCACAATATTATCAGTAACTGAAGATAATTAGTGGTTTTAATATGAGAATTTACACCAGTATGCACACTTGATAATCTGATGCATCGACTTTGCACATGCTTGTGTATGCTTCAACAAGCTTTAACTTGTGCAAATTAGGTATTTGCACTGCTTTTCAAGCACAGCTGATGGGAGGAGGAGGAGCAAAACAACACTCTTTTTACTGTAACAGTTTAAATGTACAACTCAAGAGCAGATATCCTGAAGCACCAGAAATAAATAAAAGTAAACACAAAAAGCATGAGAGCCAGGGTTCGACTGATATTTGCTTTTCAAGGATGACAACAATGATAAATAGTTCATTAGACTAACAATTGATATTTGGAGCATATATTCATTTATGGGAAAAGTTCCAACTCAGTGCCTTCAGCAAATGTTTAACTATGACTGAAAGTTTAAACATCTTATTGGGGAACCTTCAGATTGCTGAATATTGGCTATGATAATTGCTCCATCCCAAGCTGGTGCCAGCAACAACCACCACTACTTAACTCATCAGGCAAAAGCTGTCATAACCCAAAGGTTAAAGAGCTTATCTGAAAAAAAAAAATCACTGTCTTCATTGCTCTTCATAACCAGCCTTGTAGTATGGTGGGAGACATAGCATCTCCAAGCTATCGATGGAGTTTAATTGACATGATTACTTGCATCAGTATCATGAATGATCTCAGAAACAGCATATCAGATATCAGTAAAAATCTCGTAATATCTCTACTCATACTTTGTGGTAACTCACTGGTGTTGAATCTTATCACTTACTGGTGTCATATTGGCGCTTTACATTTTCTGTGATGCTCACTGCCTTTTTCGTCTTTTGTTACTGTGGGAAATAATTCCTGGCGTCTTTTCATCCGCCTGCTTATTATTATTATGGTTGCACATATTTACGCCCGGAAACATCCACATGAACACACTTAAGGTTGCAGAGAAGCTCAGCGAGAGTCCAGCCTGTTCAAATACAAGCTCAAGGCCGCAGGAGGTGCAGACGTGAGACTGTGTTGATCTTGTTTTTTCAGTATTCAAGAGGTTTTTTTTTAGGTGGTCCAAAGATTAAAACAGACAAACTTAACTCTTAATTCTCCTTCTCTGTCTGCACATGTACAGTTACTGTAACCTGTTTTTACAAGATGGATACAAATCCACATTATAGTTCAGACCATGGCAAGCTAATTCAAGTGGGCGTAATTTATGTAAACAAACTCTGGTAAAGATCCAAAAAGGCATGGGAAAATATCACTTGTAGACACTATAGCCGGATAAGGATCATTTTTATTTAATGCATATTGATTTCTTTGCATCCACATTGTTAATGCACTACAATCCATGAGGCAAAGCAGCCAGCAGATCGCAACTTAGTTTTGCCAAAACACTGATTTTTAACAATATAAGTTGGAGCTGATTCACTCACTAAAGCCCTATCTGGTCTAGAGATGATGAATGTTATTCAGAACAAATTGTACAAAGTGCTCCCCAATCCAATAAGCAGCCTGCAATCTAATTGTTTTGGCCACCCAATTAATTAAGCTTAATAACATTGTAGAGGCAGTTTACACAATTGATATGCATAATGATACAAGCTCAGGGCTCATTTTAAGTGTCTCAGTCCCACTTAGACATGCTGCTTTCCAGCTTTCTCATAACCACAACTTTGTACGAGCGGATCCATGTTTTCTTCTTAAAATATTGTAAAATAAAATGGAAACCCCCTCCATGTAAAGTGCATCCCTAGGATTGTGAATAGACATGCTCACTCCTGCTCTCAGCCCACTGCCCTACTTGTTCCAGGCTTATCTATCAAAATTAATTAGTTGCTATAAACTTAAAAATTAATTATGATGAAATGCTGATGGCCCTTTAATTCTCAGCGGTGCCCTTATGTAGGTGTTACTCTGGGGCTCAGGACTGCTTAAGCTGGCTTTTCATTCCACCTTTATTTATCAACGAGGGGAGGTTTGCTGAGCATGCACACCACAGCCCCCTGCTTCACATTCACACCTGGAAGCTCCACAGCATCACCACTATCTTTAAACGTTTGCTAAGGAGGAAATATGCACCTCCAGAAGCTCTTAAAGTGTTTTGTTCTTAAAAGGGAGTAAATGCCAGGAGTGGGTGTCTTTTGTGGGGAGTTGTACTTGTCCTTGTTAAGCTTTCTCTCTTAAAACCATGCCTGCTCTGAACCACCCAGAAGGACTTTAAACAGCCACCAGAGCAAATTGTGTTGTTATTTATGATCTATAAAAGCTGATTGTGAGGTTATAAAGTATGGATTTTCAGCTCAAGACATTCATTTGTCATGTCTGGGTGTACAGATGATATTGGCCACCAACGCCAAACTAGGTGATTGAATACTGATATCTGTGTGGTGTGGTAGCTATTAGAGGATGTGAGTGACCGCCTAGAGATAATTTTGTGCAGAAATTCTTTCTAGTTGTAGAGTAAGTTGTGTCCAATGTTTGTGCTTATTTGATGTTGCACAAAAAATGAGAATTTATGAAATACAGAAGTCAAACTGAAGCATTATCCTAATTTGTAGTGTTCTTCAATCTTGGATGTCTTTAAACACACTCATTTGACCAAATAAAGATCAGATGTAGTTATTCAACATCTGGAAGTCAAACCTTTTATATTTTTATTGCCTTTATTTGGAGATAAGAGGGAAGTTTGGGTTGGAAACTTCCGGTGGTGCATGAGGTGTGGCATGAGGGTATGGGTTTGGGCCACTCCCTTCTCGGACGATAGCATCTGAACACTATAGACTATAGACATGGGGGCAATTGAACCATGAAGCAAATGGGTGCCAAATCATCTGGAAGCTTAGTGAAGAAAATTTGAGTAATCATAAGTGGCAGCTCAGCTCGCAGCCCCCAAAGTGGTATTGGAGAAAATCTGATTTTAAACCTTGAACTCATGGTGAAGTGTTCTGCTGCTTTTGATTTTGGAGGGGAGGACAATATTTGATGGATCTGCTTATCCAGACGGATGGCAGCATGATCTGTCGCTGTTCAATGCTGGCTGGATGGCTGGGTATGACAACACAACATTTTCAACATTTTTCTTTGAGTCCTTTGTGTCTCACTGCAACAGACGAAGGAAACACAAAGACTTGTTAGTCCTGTAGAAATAGTTTTCCAAATTCTTTATGTAGTTCTGATTGTGTGTTATGCTGAATGAAACTGTTTAATCTCAAGGTTGGAAATTGAACTCTGAATGCCTGATTCAGACTTCAGACAAGTTTACTCTATCTTCTTCTTTCTTGAGAATAGGGTTAAATTACCATGTCAAAGATATTACTTGAAATCTTATTAGGAAGTGAAATTAACTTTTAAATTGGGCAAAAACATCTTTAGAAGGAGTGCTCTCAAAGTATTATCCATGTCAGCATTCTTGTTTTATAACTCTCCAACTTGACATGACTTTGTCGAATTGCAAACGTGGATTAAATCTCTTCACAAAGGTGCTCTGTCTTAAGTGACCTGTTATTCTCTCCTGTAATTATTGAATAGGGAAGTTAGTTAGGATGTACCAGTCAGTAAAGTAAACATGAAAAAGTATGCTAATAAGATCAAGAGCATGAGTCTGACCTTAAATCATGAGCATGAGACATTTGCTTTCTGACTCGCCATAGAAAATGGCTTTTTAGGGCATTTTTCTGGCTTTAATTATCCTTAATTTAATGAAGAGTTCATCCTTAGAAAATCATGATTGTCAGTTCAAGTATATGCTGATTAATCATATTTTCAGGTGTTAGTAAACCCCCAGAACAATATCTGGATGATCATATTTAGACTGATATAGAATAAAGTGCCACAATCATCCCTTTGCCTTGTTTTTATACATCACGGTGCCTGTATATCTGGGTGGATTTCTAGAAAGCTTCTCTCATTAATGTTGAACCTCGTTGGTACAGAGCACCATTTTCTGTTCTGTCTGGAGTAAGAGCTGGGTAGAGGACGGCTGCCTCTGGCGATGTGGCCCACAGTGAGAAGCTGTTCAATTCCTCAGAGTGACATTTACCAAAGCCAATCAGGAGGGTTTAACTAAATTAACACCCTGCCTCTCGCAGCTTTTTAGAAAGAGCCCTTGCTGTTTTCATTGCTCTCCTTACAAGTTGCTACATAATTTCCTAAGAGGGCATACATTTCTGCCTCAAGCATTGATCATCCGGCTTCGCTCCCTTTGCTTAAGGCTAAACACTCTAAAATATAACAGACCAAGACCACTTACCCAGCATCTGACACAGCACTCTTTTTTTTGGGTCTGACTTATCTTACATGATATTGTGGACTTGTGGATGTAAAAGCTTCAAATTAGTTACTGAGTATATTTCATTTTCATTTGTAAAATAATTCAGATTAGGCTACAAGTGAAGAGCATGGTTATACCTCTGACAAACTACCTGAAGTTAACAAGCTGTCGTTACTGCTGGTATCTCCCAAATATCTGCACATTTGAATGCAGTTTGTTCTTAGAAATGATGAATTTGTCTCTTTTTTTTGCTCTGCACAACTCGCAAGACTTTGAGAATCTCTCTTTATGAAGGCCAACACTTAAATAAAAAGTAGTATAGTCTTTAAAAGTAGATAAAGAATTTTACAGTATGTAATCAACAAGTCCCCTTTTTGAGGGAGTTGTTGATTACATTATGTTCTTTATTGATCAATGAAAACTTCATAGAAATGATGTTCTTCTACTAGCTAGCAGACTTATCAAGAAGCTGCATGTGATCATTACAGACCATCTGTGTCAGTAAATTAATAATAAAAAAATAGCGCATAATGTATATTTACAATAAAAAATGCTTGCAGTCTGCTCTTCAGAGCAAAAGTCTGTTCTTCATAGCAATGGTCTGTTCTTCATAGCAACGGTCTGCTCTTCATAGCAACAGTCTGCTCTTCATAGCAACCGTCTGCTCTTCATAGCAACTGTCTGCTCTTCAAAGAAAAAGTCTGTTCCTTCTAGCAAATGTCTGCTTTTCTTAGAAATGCCGTGTTCTTTACAGCAGCTTTATAGTACCAGTCTGCTCCTCATAGCAAGTCTGTTCTTCATAGCAACGGTCTGTTCTTCATGGCAAGTCTGTTCTTCATAGCAACAGTCTGTTCTTCATAGCAACAGTCTGTTCTTTATAGTGGCGTTCTGTTCTTTATAGCACAGGTCCGCTATCAAGAAATAGATGACCATCTATTAGCAGTGTTTCCAAGTCATGACCAATCAGGATAAAGGTCACAACCCTGCTGTGAATAAACTGAAATCTCCACTGATTATTTTTTTTGCAGCTTTATCTGTGAAGTCAAACACACGACAAAAGTGTTTGATGCTGCAGTTCAGTTGAACCTCAACAACTCTTGAGTTTCTGTGTCAGTTGAATCAAAGTTTGGAGAGGAATGAAGAGATTTCTGTCAACCTGCCCTCTCTGTAACCTTTAGCTCTTTGGCTCCTGCATCACAGCAAGTTCTTCACTGTGTTCACAAGATGAGCTCGAGGTGATGTAGCAGCCTGCTGGTGAGGTTACTAGGTCTCGCCTGTGAGTCTTCCTCCCAGCAGAGGAACAAAGCTCATCATCACTATCATATTGTTTCCTATTAGTGGTTTGTTTTGGGTTGCAGCCAGGCTAAGAGCTCAGCAACATCCACTCAGAATCAGCTTCTGGCCCGATAATTTAGCGTGTCCTCTAAGCTTGTACACCATCAATCACTCGCAGGTCACGATCTCGTTTTAAATGTTTTTTGCTCTGTAGATCATTGAGATACTCGCCTCTTCGTTCCCCTCTGCTGTATCATACTGTCTTATCAGTTCCTCCATGCATCCATCCGTGCATTTATAAGCGAAAAATAAAATGTCCACTTACAAGAGATGCTTTCAACCTGCGCGAGAAATGGTTTTATTGACGTCATACTTTTGACATTTCCCTCCACGTTTGATCACACACTCCTATGTGATGAAGATGAGTGAAATAGACGAGTTATGTAAGCGGCTGTGTTTTGACTGAGAAAGAGAGATGAGAAAATAACAAAGTAGGCCAAAAACCACCAAATAGTTTATTAACTGTGAATTAGATGTAATGAAACAAGGTTGAAAAAAGAGAAAGACGGCTTATATAACTGTCGCTGGTGGCCCAATATTCTCTTTCATATGGAAGTTAGACTTTTGAACTATGAAGTTGTTTACCAAATACTTTTAATTTATTAATCATCGTAGATTTTACTTACCCTGTTTCTTCTATTTGAAGTTCCTGCCTCCTAATTTTTGTCATGTTTGCATGACTTCATTATTTCTGTCTCACCACTTTTATTTTCTGTTTCCTTGCTTCCTCTTTGGCCTCTTTATCTTGCCCTCCTTTCCTCCTCTCATATCTGATATCTCTCCATTCAAGCATCCCCTTCACCCCTCGTCCACCTTTTCTTAATGCTCTACCATCGTACACCTTAGTAATTCCTCTGCTTGACGTTTCTGTGATGTCATTCCCGTTACCCCCTATCCAACCTCTTCTTCTCTGTTTTTCCTGCAGACCCTGTGGTGCTGGGCAGAGCGTTATGGCTCAGACGCTGCAGATGGCGATCCCTAACTTTGGCAACAACATCCTGGAGTGTCTGAACGAGCAGCGGTTGCAGGGCCTCTACTGTGATGTCTCCGTCGTTGTCAAGGGACACGCCTTCAAGGTGCGGAACATTTGAACTTTTTTCTATTCAGATTATGAAAACAAAGCTTTTGAAAAAGTTTAACTGTCAGAGACATAACCCCAAAAATGCACACAAGTAATTGGTGGACTGAAAAAGCTTTTGCCAGAACAGCTAGCAGTCCTTGTTCAGAGGACCTAAGATTATCAGTTCATTTTTAGTTATTACATAGTCCTGAGCAAGACTATCCAAAGCCTTTAAACAAAGAAGAAGCTCTTGAACTGAATCCTGATTTAGATTTGAAACAGAAGTAGTGACTCCAGATCTGTAATAAGGAGACTTGGGGAGTAGTCTTTGTACTTACCATAACCGGTTTATAGCATGTTGACTTTGACATGAGAAAAGAGTATGACTGTAGTCTAAACAAAAGGATACAAAAGCATGGAGGGAAAACAAAGGGTTTATTTTGGCAGTGTTCTTTGGGTGAAGGTGGCAGGACTGAATAACTACTATGACGTGCCTGTCAAATTTCACACTAGTCAAAGGTGACCCCATGGTTGGTGGCAAAAGGTTTTGTATTAGTGACCAATGAACCAAGGTTCAAAAGGAGGTTTAATCTGGGGCCAAAAATAATTACAGTTCATCTCTGTTGTGATTTTGAGAACTGTGAGATTACCAATTTCAGCAAGAGTCTTTTGGTGAGTAGCTCGATTAGAGAAGTCGCCAAGTTTAAAGGACAAGTAGAGCTGAGTATCGTGGAGGCAACTGTTACAAAATACTTAACCAAATCAACAGATCAAGTGGCGAAAAAGGAACATATAAGAAGAAAACACAACCGGTCCAAGGACTGACCCCTGAGGCACCCCACAAGAGCTCAGAAGGAAACCTTGTCATCAGCAGATACTTGAAATAGCAGGAAAACCATTTTAAAGAGGTGTGGGTATAATGGTCGTGCTTCACACAGCGTTGACACAGTCTGACGAAGCTCTGTCAGCTTCCCGCAGATTAATTGGTGCAAATTTAGTGGTGGTTTGTTGTTTTCTGTGAAATAAAAATGTGTTCCAGCAACTGTATCAGTGAACAGGCTAAAAGAAGACATACAAACACAAAGACATTATTACTTTAACCTTCTTCTTGACATCACTCTGAACAAACTACAAAAAAATGCAGCTTCGTTTCATAAAACATCACCAGACCCTCTGATTGCGTCGTTCATTTTAACTTTGCAGGTTGTGTGATTTCAAGCAGACAATTTAAAACACACTGTGTCGCACCTTTCTTGATTTTTAACACTGACGGGAAGCATGCCAGGTTTTCGTCTGTTATTCCATTTAGAGAATCAGTCTCAATATATTTCTGTAAACCCCTCAGCTTCTGTCTTACCTTTACCATTTACCTCTGTTTACCCCTCAGGCCCACCGTGCCGTGCTGGCAGCCAGCAGCTCCTACTTCCGGGACCTGTTTAACGCTGGGGGGAAGAGCTCAGTGGTGGAGCTCCCCCCGGCCGTGCAGCCGCAGAGCTTCCAGCAGATCCTGGCCTTCTGCTATACGGGGCGCCTCAGCATGAACGTGGGAGACCAGTTCCTGCTCATGTACACTGCTGGCTTCCTGCAGATTCAGCAGATCATGGAGAAAGGCACCGAGTTTTTCCTCAAGGTAAGCACGCTGATAAGAAAACAAACAAGTTAAAGTTTGTGTCAGAAAATACTTCAGATAATCAGTGAAAATGCTGCAGGATGAGGCGGAGAGGTTTAAAATAACTTTTTTTACCTGCTGTCGCCACAGCACCTGTGTCAGTGTGTGTGTGTGTGACATTATGCAGGGGCATTATGTTGTCACAGGGGTGTTTGTGTTTGTAGACATGTTCTCGTGACTCAGAATAATTGAGACTACAGGTTCCCTCTATAGAAGCAGATGATGTGATTAGATTTGGATTGCCTTGCTGCATAAATCTGCATATTAATGAGCAAAACTGATTTCCTTCAGAGTTGCCCTCATCACCCCCCTTCAGACACTCCGTTAATGTGATACCAGCTCGGTTTCATGTATAGAGCGATAGGAGAAATACAGTTTTTTAGTATTTACTACTGCAGGATGTGTTACGTTTCTTGCTAGTCTTAAAATACTGGCCATCAGACACGGGGGCGTTTTGGCATTCAGCTGCTCCAACAGCCGATTTGGCGAGCTACCAAGAATTATTGGGAACTTGTATTAGACGCTGAAATCTATCCAGCTTGAAGAATAAGTGTACTGGAGGAGAAAGACGTGTACTCTGAATCACTGGGTAAAACCTGATTTGAGATTGGTCTGATTTAGAGCTGTCATTGTTTCAATTATAGCGCGATTACTGTAAGACATTAATGTATTTCTTAAAATGTATAATCGCATCTTTTTAACAACATCACTGCACCTTTAGATGGTGCATTTCACTTAGAAAAACAACCAGACTGCTTGGCTAATATACCAATAATAAAATGCACTTTCTTTCAAACAGAATGGAGATATCACTAATGTCTTATCTAGTTTTAGCAAAGGCATACAGGAGCAGCTAATCAGACTGATGTCAGCTGGCACCTGCAACACAAAAGCCTTATTTTACAGTGTGCAAATCACCACCGACATCTGCTTGTCCTGACCAGTCATACCACACTTAAAATTGTTAGTATGGTTTAAAAGTATTTCAAAAGGCTAAATGGTAACATTGTACATACACGATTAAAAATATGATTAATTACGACCATTTTAGTTCTGTAACCATCAGGGTTTAAAAAATATATATATTTGGCCCTGATTTGAGAAGTTCCATTATCAGATTTTCTTCCCAACTTTTTGGAAACTTATTAAAAAAAACTAAACCAAGTCTGCTTCTTACACCTGTTCTTGGGAGATGTACATGTTATTTCAATTTTTTTTTCAATTAATCAAACATTTTCAGAGAATCATAAGAAGCATGGCTTATAATCGCAGGGTTCTGGAAAACTGATTTAGTAATGAAATATATTATAATATGGCAAACAAGGTGATCATTATACAACTTTAAGATAACCACTGCATAACAAAGTGAGATGGAATGAATTCACAAATATAACGTATCTCTGAAAGTTTAAAAAAATGGCTTTTCATCTACAATCTGATCTACACATGTCATTATAAACAGGATAAAAAACAAACTAGAAAAAAAACGGAAAATTTTTTGTAGCCTGTTTTTTTTTTTTACTCTATTCCGTCTCCAAACCCAGTAGAAGGTTTCTTGGAAATCTGCAGTTTGAAAATCATGTCATTCCTGAACTTTAATAAGCTCTAAAACTAAGATAATTTGTAATAACTCTCTCTTGCATTACTTATTCCTATTGCTAGTTTGTCTACTGAATGCACAAATATGTTTTATGTCGGACCTTTTGGAAAAGAAGTCATGATTTTTAGATGCAGCTCAGACGATATCTGCCAAACTAATACTCAAAGTTACAGTCACAAACAGATAATGCCCAGCGCTGCCAATGGTGGAGGTATGTTAGCGAGTAGAAGTGTTGATTCTTATATCTTTACCTTCAGGTTTCATCTCCAAGCTGTGACTCCCAGGGTCTCCACACCGAGGAGACCCCGACCTCCGAGCCTCAGAGCCCTGTCACCCAAACAGTAGGAGGGGGGGGAGTAGGCGTCACCGCCACGGCATCTGGAAGACCCGCCTCCTGTTTGACACCCCTCCCCCTGGTGTCCAAGGTGAAGACAGAACAGGCGGCCTCCACGCCTCAGCAGCAGCAGCAGGTAGGTCCTCTAATCATCTGAAAACAGGGAAAACGCTGCATTGATGAGTCGTTTAGCAGCATTTGGACAGTGTTTTTTTTTTTTGTCCCACACTGAGTTATATGAAGTGGTCTGAAATGATTTGAATTAGCATTCATTAACATCATTCAAGTAGGTGTCTCTTTGAGTTTGAAAAGCCTTTGATAAACTTTCAAGGAAAATTCACTTAAGCAGCAATCACCTTTTTTTAACAGCAGCTAGAAAGCTCTCGAAACACTGTAAATCCATATTTTTGAATAATCGTAACCTGAAGGTTGTTTCTAAAATAGGGCATAGACAGTTTTTAAAACTTTCACATGAGCAAACTGGAATTATTCTGGAGGTCAGGGTTCTTTGTGAAATTGTGCGCAGTGAATCACTTGGTTAGGGTGTTAACCGAAGGTGAAAGCTGGTATGTTTTTTTGTGCGTTTATCATATAACCTCCATGTAAATGAGCTGTGGCTGTGGGTGGTTTGAAGGAGCTGTAGCTGTTTCACTTCAATTTTAAAGATAAAAACACTTCCAAAGCTTTGCAGTCTTTTTTTTTTTTTGTCAGTCCTGCTTCATCTCATCCTTGACGTTTAGATCTTTGTCCTCTGTATAAATGTGTTTTAGTTTAGGACGTCGCCAAAAGAGACAAAATAAACAACCTCTCCCAAGTTTACTGTCAAATTAAATATGTTAAACTAAAGCCCCATACCTTTATACTGGTATATTTAAGCAGTCTGTACACCATACATACCTGTAAGTTTGTTGTTTTGGCACCCAAAAGGTTCCTAATTGACCTTCAGGTTCAAACCTCTTCACTCTCAAACTGAAGATTAACGTCATAGAGTCTTCATAGAAACAGAAGTGTTAAGTCATGCTGTAAAATCAAGATGAAGGAAGATGTGGAGAAAATCTGAGGAAAGCATCTGTTTGCAGCTCAAAAATAGTCGTCATGTGATATCAGGTGATGATCTGCATATCAGTGTGTTTCTGCGGAGGGGGAGGGGTGTGATCAGCATCACAGTTTGTTTTAGTCATCGGATCCAAAGAGTCGTCCGTTTTTTTGTTTTCAACCACTTCGATTTCACTTTTCAGTTTAACCTTGCCTGTAAAATAGACCCGGCCAAGGTAGCAGCCAAATAGAAGAACTAATGAGAACATCATAGCAGGTTCAAAGAAAGGTACTTAAATACACAGAGGATTTTGAAGAAAACTGCCTATAAGCATCTGTCCCCAGAGAAAGGCAGATTTACGCACATTTAAACCTCCTTAAAAAGCCTTCATTTTGAGAAAAACAGGGTAAGTGGAGAAAAAAAAACACCCCTCTGCTTTTTAAACTCACATAGATACACACACCTGCCGCTCCCCGCTCTCCTCTGTCCACCTGTGGCTGCCTGATAGTTTGTACTGCTGTTAAACAACATGTACAAGCAGCTGGTGTCAATGTGAAACTAACTTTATATAATACAATACAATTTTACTTGTGGAGCACATTTAAAAACAACCAAGTTGACCAAAGTGCTTTACATAGACATTACAAAACAAACTAAATCAACACTCAGTGAAATACAAGAGCAGACCAGATAAAAGGAATTAAAAACTAATTAATAAACGGACAATTTGTGATTAGGTTGTGTTAAAAGCCAAAGAAAAAAAGTGCGTTTTGTGACAGGATTTAAATAGCTAGAGTTGGGGCTTGTTTCACATGAGGGGAGAGGGAGTTCCATAGTCTGGGGCCAGCGACAGAAAACGCACGGTCCTCTCTGCCCTTGAGTCGTGTTTGAGGGATTTCAAGGAGCAATTTGTCTGTGGAACTGAGGGACCGAGAGGGGACATATGGCTTTAGAAGTGCAGTGAAATAAAAAGGGGTAAGCCCATTAAGCGCTTTAAAAACAAACATTAAGATCTTAAAATCAACTCTAAAATGTACCGGGAGCCAGTGTAGCGCTGCCAAGACTGGAGCTATACGGTCACGTTTGGGTGTGCCGGTCAAAAGTCGGGCGGCGGCATTCTGGACCAGCTGTAGATGCCACAACTTTGGGGGCCACAACTTACTTGTGCTCCCAAACTTTGTTTCAAATTGATCCCAGCTGGTAATGATAGAATAAAAGTCAGTCTCTGATTGATAATATGTACATGTAGTGAAATAATTGTTGTTTATATAAACAGAGAACAAAATAGGTCCCATAACAGAACCCTGGGGGACGCCTTTCATGATGTATATTAACATGGCAGTAGTTGGTAATGCCTGTTGTTTAAACTTGGTTTATTTAGGCATTAGATATAAAGTCGTGTTAAGATTTTTCTGACAGAATCCTTTAAATGTAAACCAAGACCACCTCATAGAGTACTTTTTTTGGCTGTTACAAAACCTCTCTCTTTGACGACAGTGACATTTATGTTTTTGTTAATAATTTTGTAGTGCTAAAGGTAACTAACAGGTTTCTCCTCCTCCTCTTCAGCAGGAGGGATCTCCATACTCGGTGGTCTGCACCCCAGTGGCCAAGCGGCTTTGGGAGGGGAGCAACCGCGACGGGGGAGGGGGGTCCGGAGGTGGCGGAGGAGGCGGGATGAGGAAGACCGCACGCTATTCTTCCTCCTCTTCTTCCTCTTCCTCCTCCAACAACACTAACCAGGACGCCTCTGCTCGTGGACCTGCAGCCAACGCTGCCATGATGAGCGGCGGCGCCGGAGTCGTTGGCGCCAATCCAACTGGAGGGGCCACAATCAACAGTAACCATAACCACAATAACAACAACAACAGCAGCGGGACCCCTGAGGGCACCAGCCCGGGCACACTGAGCATGTACACAAGCGACTCGCCCATCAGTTACCACGAGGATGAGGAGGAGGACGACATAGCGGAGGACAGCGCAGAGGAGCAGTACAGACAGATCTGCAACATGTACACCATGTACAGCATGCTGAACGCAGGAGCCACAGGTAGGATCTGAGCGCACACGAACACCTCAGAGTCCAGATCCACTTAACTGTGTGCTCATGTGAATCTCAAGTTTTTTGTCTCTGATCTGAGACTCTGACAGCGTGTTTAGAAGAACTGCCTTCTAAAGTTTGTTTATCTGGAAACTTCTCAGGATGCAGAGGAAAATAAATGTTCTCAACACAGAAACCATGAAACAGTTAAAGATCCTCCCTCAGCTTATGAATTGTTTATAGTTTATTTAATCTAGGGGATGATTTGAGAGTTTGAATCAAAAATTCAAAATGCAAAATGGACTCAGAAGTTACAGAAAAGCTAAAAATCTGCTGAAAAGCATCATATGAAATCGAGGTATTAGATATTCTCACAGTTTCTGCTGATTAAAACTTTTCTTTACACAAACACACGTCACTTATTACTTTCAAGTTAACATGATTAGTTCAGAGATGTTCCTCCAGGAGTTTATTTTAAGCAAAATGCAGCCTTCTTTCTTTTGTTTTGATCCATACTGATTAAGTGTGTTGCTTGCATCTAGTTTTTAAAGAACATCGTTTTTGGTAAAGCAATTTCAAGATTTGGTTTGTGTTTTTGCACTATTTTCAACCAAATAGAAGGTTTCATGATTTGCAAACCCTCAAAATGATATTTGTAGAATAGAAACCTGGTCTTAACTTGAAATTATGTCTCTGGTCATGACAGATATGAAACCTTACCCAGTCTTGAATCTGAGTGAAACTGACAATAACCCATTGTCCTTCCTCCTCAGTGGTCGGTGAGCGGGTTGAGGCTCTTCCAGATTTGGCCCCAGACTCAGGTGGCGGACGCGGAGGACGAGGGGCTCGGTCCCGGCAGGACTTGGCTTCCCTGCCAGCTGAGCTCATCAGTCAGATCGGCAACCGCTGCCACCCAAAGCTGTACGAGGAAGGCGACCCGGCCGAGAAGCTGGAGCTGGTGAGCGGCACCTCCGTGTTCATCTCCCGCGCTCAGCTCATGAACTGCCACGTCAGCGCTGGCACCCGCCACAAAGTGCTGCTCCGACGCCTGCTGGCTGCTTTCTTTGACAGGTCAGAGGTCAACTGAGAGAAAACAAATCCCTGCCAATACATGTTTGTGTTACCAAACCAGCTGATTAAGGTTTGGATGCCTGTCTGTTCATTGTCCATATGTGTGTGTTTTTTTCCTCGCTCAGGAGCACTCTGGCAAACAGCTGTGGAACCGGCATCCGCTCTTCAACTAACGATCCCAGTCGCAAACCCCTGGACAACAGAGTGCTGCATGCTGTCAAATGTGAGTCTTACAGAATCAGTTTTAAGCATATGTTAGATTTGGTTGTGTTTGGAGAGCTCCGTGCCCTCCCACTTTATTCCATGGCAGGGAGAGCAGCAGCAAAGATGTCAGGGTACAGCACAGAGCAGGCATCAGCTACAAACATATGACACTGAGGCAAAATTAAACTTTGATTCAAGGTCGGGGGGGGAAAGTTCATGTTCAAACATTACTGAGGCTAACTCATCTTGATACAGTATACAGGGTTTGACAATTTGTTTATTTGTATATTAATTTTAGGTCTTTTGGTCATACGACATGGAAGCTATTGAAGAAAATGTTCAAAATTTGCCTTTAAATTTAACACAAAAATTAGGAAAAATTAGGGGAAAAAAAGGTGTGTCTATTGTCCTACCATTACACTATTTTTTTAAATCAACTGAGGTTAATTGGTCACATGACATGGAAACTATTGAAGGGAAACAGCCTTTTTTTGAGAAAATCAACTGGTAATTTATTGATGGTCCCTTATTTAACACCTGATGTTGACAGCGAGGATGAACAAGTAGATTTAACTGCGCTGCTGTTGCTATTCCCAGTTATGGAGAGTGAGAAGACACTGGTAGATCCACAGTGAATGTCCGTCGGATACCAACCTAAAACTAGTCGCAAATGTGAGTGAAACGGTCGCACTGTTGAGCCCTGGTATACCAGCATATCAGGCTATTGTGTGATCCAGCAGAGGGCACTCTCACAGTAACCTCACCATTGAAAGCCCTCTTGACCTTGATAAACTAATACAGTAATGTTGCTCCACAAAAATTGAGGACATGGTTAAGCAAAGCTGAACTGAGCGGACAGTCACCACAGGAAAAAGCTGACGGTCTGATATGTACGGCTCTGGTAAAATCAGTGAAAAGCACAGAGAAAGCGGGAGCTGAGGCGAAGGCTGGTTGCAAAATGATTCGCAGAGTAAGCAGGATGGAGTAGCTTCAATAAAAAGCTCATTTTGACGTTTGCTTACTGGATGCCCTCGCTTTATATTCTGCTTCTCCTTCCCAGTTTACTGCCAGAACTTTGCACCGAGCTTCAAGGAGAGCGAGATGAACGCCATCGCGGCCGACATGTGCACCAACGCCCGCCGTGTCGTCCGCAAGAGCTGGATCCC
Source organism: Xyrichtys novacula (assembly GCA_962446985.1). Classification (NCBI taxonomy): domain Eukaryota; kingdom Metazoa; phylum Chordata; class Actinopteri; order Labriformes; family Labridae; genus Xyrichtys; species Xyrichtys novacula. The sequence continues at coordinate 14,172,936 of OY660866.1, read as the reverse complement.
CAAGCTCAAACTGCTGATGGCCGACAGCGATGCTTACTCCGCCTTCTTGGCCGACAGCGTCAAGATGGAGGCGGACGGGCTGGGGGCGGAGCAAGGCTTCGACCCCGCCTCCCTGGAAGCTGTGGCAGCAGCGGCAGCTGCAGCCACCAACAATAACGAAGCTGGGGGCGGAGCTGCGCAGGCAGACACCCTCCAAGGGGCGGGAGGAGACGGCAGCACTTTGTTTTGAGTGAGTGAGCGGACAGATAGATGAATGGACAGATGGACAGAGTGATAGAGGGAGGGGTGGCGTTTCTCCAGAGGGTGATGAGTAGAGAGCGGTAGTCGTGACGACAGTTGTCGCTCGTCCCTTTGACGCCACAGTGTGTTTGGGGATCTGTTTCCTCTACACCTCTTTTTTTTGTCAGTCTGTTCTGCTTTCCTTCCCTCTTTTCTGTCTCTCTTTCTCTCTCCCCCGGCGGTCCAGAATGCCTCACTTCTGGTCGCTCCTCCTTCCTTTTTCTGCTGGAGAGAGAAAGAAAGACAAAGTGAAAGGTAGCAGAGGAAGGAGGTTGTCATCCAGCCCCCCCTCCACCTCCTCATTCCTCTGCAGCCTCTCTAAACCTGATTGTTTCAGCCTTTCTTTTCTCTGTTTTGAAAGTGTGTGTTATCACCGAGGCCCTATTTCTTACCATAATCAATCACACACATTCCCTGGGGAGGGGTGGGGAGGGGGATCCTGTTTGGAGGAAGTGACGTTCTCTTCACCAAACTCCGGTAACACTGTTGTTTTTGATATTGAATGTATGCGTGGCCGAGCATCTGCACCGCAGCGTCAGTGAGCGAGCTTGTACAGAAGCCCCGTTTTTTTTATTTGTTTGTTTTCTTCGCTGTATTTTTCGGTGTTTGAGCGCTGAGGGGTTGAGATGAATATTAATATGTATATTGGCATGGTTTATGATTTCCCCGGCCTCTGCTCTTTAACCCCGTGCTTGGCATGCTTAGAGTGGACCTACCAGCTCTTAGAGAAACGCTGGTGAGTTCTAAACTGACAGAGTATCAGCAGACAGGAAAAAAAAAAAAACTTTCCCTATCCTGTTTTTAACCCTCTAGTTGGACTTTTTTTGTGTTGAAACTCTTAATTTCTACTTGTGTGTGATTTTGCCAAGGCTCCTAAGGGAGAGGAAACATGTCGCTGATGATTGTCAAAGAGTTTGCGTGTGATAAATGCACTGTTTTTTCCTGCGGTATGAGTACAATCGAACTATGTTTTTATCAGAAAGAGAAAAGGGCGGTTTTTTTATTTTAGAAAAAATGCACAAAAAGAGAAAAAATAGAAGCTGGATTCCAATTTATATCCCTGTCTGTCACGTGCGTTTTTTAATAATCCGAAGGAAAGTCAAAAAAGATAATCCAAAAGCGAGTTTCTGCCTTTGACTTTGAGACGGAGTGGCGTGTGTTAATGTGCTTGTGTGTGTGTTTGTGTGTATGTGTGTTAGGATGCAGCAGTCACGTTCTTTTGTTTCTCGGCTCATGTTTAAATTGTGTCCCCTAAGACTCCTCACAGCCACGCCAGAAAGCAGCGCAAGTTTCCTCGGGCTCTGCTGCTTGGCTGCGTGCTCGCCTGGCATGGACAAAGGTGCTAATTCAGGCATTGCTACATCGCAAAAAAAGGAGTACAGCGCTGTGTGTATATGTGTAGGTGTGTGTTTGAATGGTGTGTGTGTGCTGCAGCAGAGAGACAGAGCAGGAAGGCCAGACCATGTGTGTGTGCGTGTGTGCTTGTGTGTGTGTGTGTGTTTTCACATGCACACACACGCTCAGTGGATTCATTCACCCATCACTGCGGTGAGCACACAGACACGCTAATACGCATTTGGGCGCTGTCAGCCGCATCAGCTACAGTACACCAGAGCAACGTGGGAATTAAAGGGGAATCGCACCAAGGCAGAGCAGAGAGGCTGCAGTTTGTCACATGTAAACACTCACCTTTAATGCAGTTTGTGTTCTGCGTGGCTAAAGTGGTGGAAAAACTCCCGACCGCACTGGCAGGAAGTTTTCTTTGTGGCGTCGACAGCGAAGTTCCCGGCTTTATGTGAGGTAATAATATAAAGAAAGCTGCTAGATAATGGAAACCGCAGAAGAATGTTGGCATAGAAACAACCCTGAAAGTCAAATCGCTGTCATACTCCTCTTTGATACTTAACTCGTGTGGCTGAATATCAGCTTTGCAGAAAAAAAAAATAACAATACAGAGCTGGATCTTTCCTCTTAGGAAAATCTGACCTCTAGACTTTACAGTACATCAGAGCACGCTGATCGGCTGAACCACAGAGAGGGCGACTTTCTTTTGTTCGGATTCAGCTTGAATATTAGGGCTGCGGGCGAACTTTTTCATCTAGTGACACCGACTTTTCGGTCTGCAATAGATTTGTGCCTCTTCCTTCCTCTAATGGAGACTCAAATCCCCGTAACAGAAGATTAAAATTTCAGTCAGACTGCAAGCTTTTTATCTTCAATCAATCCCAGACAGTCAATATTGAGTCCATCTTTCTCATGAAATCAAAGTAGGGCAGGTAAATCAAAGTAAGACAACAACCGTGCAGCTGTTGCACTGAAAACATACATGCATCCTCTCAGTTTATATATCAGGGCTGCAACATAAAATAGAATAGACATTATATTTTGAAATATATGATCAAATATTTCCTGATTGAATCGAACAGATTTATGTCCAATAATTTGTTCTTAGTGATCCAACTTGACCGAAAAGGACCACAAGCAGCACAAGCTGATCTACTGACTTTTCCTCTGGAGCCCTAAGAGTCCGGTCTTCTCTCTGACAACAATTGAAGCTCATGGATTTATGAAAAGACACAGCACACCCACCTCCCTAGTTCAAATGTTTTGCTGCTCCAAAGACAGACCTTGAGCTTCGTCATTGAGGCCAAAAAAATCAAATTCAAAAGCAGACAAAGAACGTTTGGTTTCATTTGTTGGTTTTAATGACTCAGCAGAACCCTGTAATCACTGGAGGTTAAATTTAGTGGTTTTTTGTCCTGTAGGGGGCAGCACTTTGCCTCAAGAGTCAATGGTTCCTCTTTGGTTAAATAGGTATTGCATTAAGTGTTTGATTTTGAGGGTAAGTCTGAGCAGTCAGCGCACATTAAAGTCAGGGGATTTGATTCCAGCAGTATTAATAGAGAGTTGAGTTTATGGCAGAGCTGCTGGATCGGGTTGCCTTCAATCCCTAGAGTTATGGCCATCTCCTGAGCTAGGAAAAAAGCCCTGAGAATTCGGGATCAGCTCTTTGCTGTGCTGTCGGATCAAACTTTCTGACACGCCAGAAATTCATCCAACCAGTCAGTGGAAGTTAGTCAGGCTGGGATTGACTTTGGTGTCTCCTATGGCTGAAATCTGACCCAACTTTAAAATCAGTATCTCAAAAATCACATCACAAAGTAACGCTCAGCTTACTCCATTGGTTGCATTTCACATCATTTATGAACAATCTTGTGAGCCAGATTGCAGAAGTTTTCAGGCTGTTATTGGCCGTCAAAAGAAAGTTGATCTCTTTGGTGCTTAGGTTTGATCTCTGTATTTGTCTGTTTTCCCCAGTTTGAACTCAGTATCAGTGTCAGAATGTCTGGTATTGGTCTGGCTCTGTTTTATTGGCACTCTGTCGTGGGTGTTAGATTTTCATATCTGTCCAGACTTGTGAAATTGGATGCGGTTTTCCCACCGTGAGTGTTTTTTTCTAAATGTGATAATCTCCTGGACTAACACGTTTAAACCCAAACAAGAGAAGACTTGATGTATTTCAGATTTGCTTCATTGTAAAAAAATATATATACCTAATTTTATTTTTTGTTCGTTTTTCACGTTTGGCCTGTTTTTGTTGTTCCCATCCAAGCGAGGGGAAACCTGAAGCACCTTATTGCCGCCGTGGCATCAGAAATTGGCAGTAGCTGCTGTAATGAAGTGTGTGTCACTGTTTGTATCTTGTTAACGTTTTGACTCACTCTCACACACGCCCACACACACACACACACACACAGACACCCTCAAGGTGAAGGGCGTGTTGTCAATTGAAACCTCGCTGCACATGATTTAATCGCTGAATCGAACCCGGAGAAGAACCAAAAGAGCCGTCTGAGGCTGAACCCGTTTTTGTAAAACAGTGTTATTAAGAAAAAAATGTCTGATTTTTACAGCCTGGCTTTTGAGGAAAGATGTTTACGTTTTTATAGATTTACTTGTATATCACGTTTTTTATTCGTAGGCTATGAGTCAAAGAACCCGTTGGTCCCGAGACGAGCACCTAAAGGTCCTAAAGTCAGGAGGAGGATAGACGGTAATTCACGGGTGTTTGTTTGGACTCACACTCTTTTACCTCACCCTCTTTTCTGGAGCACATGGTACGATCCACCGAGACTTAACCGAGTTCAATAAGTGAGGACAGAGACAAGAGGAGGAAAGATAAAGAAATAGGAAAGTGAAAGGGGAGGGTGGGGGGTGGGTGGGGGGCAGTTTGCACATTTCTGCTTTTGTTTCAGATTCTTTTTTAATTCCGATGCTTTGTTTAAAAAAAAAAACCAACGCCTTAAACGAGACAAAAAAATCTAGTTAAGATAGAGAGGGAAGGAGAGGACGGTGTGAACCTCCCAGGAGAGGAGGGATGAATGAGGGAGGGGAGGGAGAGGAGTGAGGAGGGGGGGGGGGGGGAGCTGGGACGCTTGGATGATTTGGTGTGAATGCATGCATGTATTGGTGTGTACGCAAGTGTGTGTTTTGTGTGTGCTTTTTTGTTGCAGGGTGGGTTTTTGAGAGCTGTTTGGAGAGGCTTTGTGTGTGTGTGTGTGTGTGTGTGTGTGTGTGTGGGCGAACATAATGTGTGGGTGTGCTTTGAATGTTTGTGAGTGAGTGTATGTGTGTGTGCATATTAATGTATGTATGCAGCCGCTTCCTTCCCTCCATCTCCATTTATGGCATGTTAATGTCTGCCTCCTCACTCGAAAGAGCTTCAGACAGTGGTACAGTGTGTGTGTGTGTGTGTGTGTAGTGCGCATGCCTATGCCAGGCTGGGTCTGCTGCTGCTGCGTCTCGATCTATGTGCTGCATGCGTGTGTGTCTGGCTTTACGTGAGGACTGCGCATGTCTGTCACTGTGTGTGTGGGTGGTTTGGGTGCTCAGCTCTGCAAGGTCTGTGTATGTATGTGTGTGTGTGTGTGCGTAACAGTGTGTGTGTGAGTGGGTGGTGTGTGCACAGAGGTTGAGATGAGTGGCTGTTTGTTTTTGTCTGCCTCCTCTGCCTCACACACACATCTGCAGAGTCACATATCTATACTCACAGCAGAGTCTGTACATCTGCGCCGTATCTGAGCTGCAGACGTATGGCCGCCATGTTGCACATCATGGCTCAGCTGTTTTCTGGACGTGTGATTGCGTGTTTCAAAATCATTCAAATGCAAAATGAAGTCTCCTTCTTTTCAAGACTTCTTTCCTGGACGCCCTTTAACGTCCCATCACTCCACTTCTGTACGGGACGGCAGCAAAACTGCAGCCAGGACACGAGAATTTCCCCCCTTTTCTCTTCGCCGTCTTCGCCTCTCCTCACCGTCTTTCTCTGTTTCTCTAATTCCTTTGTTTACATTTCTCTCCGCCTTCTCTCTTTTTTTATGTATACATTACTATCCCTCTCCCCTGCCTCACCCCTGTCTCTCTCTCTCTTTTCTCGCACACACACACACACAGGAAAGAGCTAAATAGCGTCGGTCCCTCGTCGCTTCATTACGTAAACCATCAATTTTTTTTTTTCATCCACCGCTGCTTCATTTGTGTCGACTCCATTTTCTTCATGGGATGCAAATAAATCCCTGCCAAACTCTCACCCATACATCTGTGTGTGTGTGTGTGCGTGTGTGTGTGTGTTTACTGTCTGAAACAACAGATGGGGCTGCAAAATATGTGGCTGCTGGAGTCTGTGTGTGTGCGTGTGTTCGTCATTTGAATGCAAGTATGCAAATACAAGGGTGTAGGTACGTCTGACCAGGCGCACCAGAGCTTTTTGTGTATTTGTGCGAGTGTGTGCTCCCACCCCCCCCACTCTCATGGGACAGTGTGTTGTGATTGAGTGTGTACTGCACCTTAAATAATCAGACTATCGATAAGAAAAAAAGGTCTACATGTCCCTGTATACCCCTGATCCCTGCGGCAGACCAATCAGATCATCCACAGCCAATCAGGGCGCGATAAATGGCCAGACTGTTTGAACCAAGTGGCCAAGTGGGGTTAAAGAAATAATTACAATCATCCCAGTCTTGAGCAGTGAGGAAGGAGGGAGGAGGAGGGAGGAAGAGGAGGGAGGGGTGTCGTTCTTCCTGAGGAGGAGATGTTTGTTAAGAATCTCCCAGGACAGATGAGGCATTGCGGCAGTCTGCCGTCACACGAGCGAAGCCACAATCCAGACAAAGAGACGAGAGTGAGAGGGAAGAGAAAGGGAAGAGAAGGGAGGGTAACACCAGAGAGAGGAGGAGGCGGAGGAGGAGGTGATGGTCTCTCTCTCTCTCTCTCTCTCTGCCCTCATGGCACACAGATAAATACCTGGCTGCTTGTTTGTTTTCGCAGCGTGGCGTTTTTGCGGAGGGGTTGGGTCGAGGGATGAATGACTGAACGATGATGTTTTTTGTCCCCCTAGAAGAAAAGCGCTCTCTTACTGGACACTGACAGAGATCCAGAGACAGAGATGAAGCTTCCAAAAGTTGAGGCAGAATAGAGGAAAAAAAAAATTGCACTAACTATTTGTACAAGAGCGTGAAAATGTCTTTTGTGACTGGAAACACATTTGTGCTTAAGATCGTAACAGCCAGGCATTTAAAAAAAGGACATAAGAGGAGGAGAAGTTTTCCTTTTGAAGCAGCAAGATTGCGTGTCGACGATGTAAAAAGGTGTTTGAGTAAAGTTGAACTCTTTAGTACAAACTGTCAGAAAAGAGGAGGGTTGCTGCGTCGTCGTCTTTTTAGTGAAGTTCAGAGTATTACGCCGACGCAGCAGGTCCTGGTAGGTAAATAAACTTCATCTAGACTTGGAAATTCTCGCTGAGGAAAACAAATCTAATCCACCAATCTCAGAATTTTGTTCTGGTCGATACCCAAACCGACCCACGGTATATTTGCACACATGGAAAAAACACTTGAAATTTGACTTTTCGTTCGTTTTCAGTCTCAAAAACATCCTCCTCTTTGTTTGCCTTTTTCTTGTGCCTGTCCTGTGAACTCTTGCGCACATGTAGCTGAATGTTTTACCCCCACTGTCCTGTCCGAGCACTGAGTGAATGAAAATGTGAAGACCGGTTTGGAAATCTTCATCTTCATCAGAATTAGAAATACCAGCAAAGTCAAACGAGTGATCAATTCGACGATTCAGAACAGAAACACCGGCCAGTTTTCTTGGTCTTTTATAATAAAGTTGAATTATCATTCGGCTTGTAGACTGTTGGATGGAATGATAGATGGAGTTAGAAGACAGAGAAGAGAGAGATACTCTACTAGAGACTGAGTGAAAAAGCTGCAGACGGACTTTCTTGTAATGTGGGGATTAAAAATGTATTTTTCTTTAATCTGGCGGCACCTTAGCTCCATTCTGCAGGGGGAGGACCCACTGTAGAAGAAGTAGTATCCAACCTGAACGCTAAGTTTGAAACAGTTGTATAACCCTGAAAAGTAACTTGTCACTTTGGAGGATTTTGAAAAGCGGAGTCGAGTTAAGGAGCTTTTTATCCAAGTTTTACGTCGGTGCTTGGCCCGGTTTCTCCTGGCCTCATGTTGTCTTCTGGATGCACAGGGCTTTGAACTGGTTTATAGGATGAACGTTTTAGAAAAAAATTGGCATGTTTTTAAAGCACAGAGAACAGGAACTTTTTTCTTTTTTTTTGCTGAATATATGTGTCTGTGCCTGTTTTTATCTCCTCTTTGATTCAAATGAAACGTTATCGGTCAGTAGTTGATGCTACTGAGAGGGAAAAGGAGAGAATTGAAGAGGTTTTTGAACACTCCACTGCCCTGCAAAGAGCAAAAATAACAGAAAAATCAAACAGTCTAATGAAAGAGAAAACCTCCTTGTGAACTTTGACCTTTGTAGGGCAGCTATTGTCTGAGCACACATCTACAGCTAAGTGTTGAGCGGGGATAGATAGAGCGGATGATAGGAGTTTCGAAGAAGAGCTTTGTACACATTTCTTTTCGTTTTGCATTCATTTTTCTGTTGCTGTTATATTTTCGTTTTCTACGTTTGAGCTAGAGTACTGTAGTCCTCCAGAGTTATTTTTTAAGACAGATGCTACTAACATTTTGGACATTAATACCTGTACGTAGAGTTTGCCAAGTTGTGTAAAGAGAAAACGCGAAAAAAGAGAAAGCGGAGACATGTTTAGCTGTAAAATAGTTTAGAGAAAGAGAACCACATATTTTTGCATTGTTGTATGACTGAGGTGCTGCGGGAGGGGAGGGGGAGGGTTTTTAACGCTGGATCAGATGTTTGCTGTTTACTGCAGCTGTGGTCGAGGCGGGATCTGCAGACGGATGGATGGACAGTGGGGACAGATTCAAGGATGCTGCGCTCACATCATTTTAAGACGACAAGTCTGAATGTCTGCTCTCAAAAAAATTCTCGTCCTGGAAAAACTCGTCTTGTGACAATAAAAACGCATCTCCTCGCCAAGTTTCCATTCACTTCCATTCAAAAAGAAAAAAATCGACCAAAAGTACGTTTACTTGACCTGGTTCTTGTACCAGCTTTTTACAAAGAATAAGCTACTGCTGCTTGAATGTTTTGTTTTTTCTATAAACGCGCCCTGGTGGATGAAAACAGCTACTGCAGCTAAAGAGAAGAGGGGGGGCTCATCAGCTGTAGTACCTGCCTGCTCCATCAGAGGGCGACCTCCCAAGAAGCAGTGATCCTTCACAAGCTACGATTGTAACTAAAGAGTCTCGATCACTGTATTTATCTGAGCACCTTATCAGCGGAGCGCTGGAGGCTTCTGCTGCTCATTCTTACAAAATCAGACACAAGACGCAAACCTGCAGAGACGTCCGCCAAACGTGGACCAAGATGCCAAAAAAAAAAACCAAGTTGTTGGCAGATTGAAAAATGCCGACATGACTTCCAAAAAGCAAACGGAGCACTGCTGTCGCTTTCTGTCCTCCAACTGATCCATCCACAAACCATTTCGTCTGTTTTTTCCCACTTCTGATCGCCGCCTCAGCTGCTGACCCACAGAGAGAAACAAAAGTGACAGAGAGAGAGTGAAATAATCTTAAAAAAAAAGCACCTTTGGGCGAGCGCTCGACTGTCCAGTAGAGCCAAAGCCCTCTGCACCTTTCTGAGCACGCTCACTGTGTCACTTCTGTCTGTGGTTTGGCTGCTGGTGTAAACAGAGGGACTTTTTATTTTCCTTTTTTTTTTTTAATGGGGAGGCGGGGATCGAGATGTAATGTGAGGGTTCTTTTTGTAAGTTCCTTATTTTTGTTGTTTTTATCTTTTTGTACAATTATTCCCTTTTTTATTTTGTATGTTTTCTCCTCTCTCTTTATGATGTTTGGTTGTTTACTGTTAAGACCATGACGATGATGATGATGATAATGATGATGATGATGATGTGCCCATTGACCTGTCTCCCCCCAGGTGGAAAGGGGGAGCAAAGACTGTGTAAACTCTCCTCTGAATTGGGGGGTGGGGGGGTGGAGATGATCCAGAAAGGGTTCCTGAAGTGGTTTGAGGAGTTTTTGATCAATTTTTTGTTGAAAACAAAGAATGAAAAATCTCTGTGATGGGTCAGATAACTCTGCAAGCATGGACAGACTAAGGGTTACAGTCTGACGGTGCCAAAACCGGCTCAGATTTTTGTGGAAACATCTACAAGGATGCTGATTCTAAAGTCCAAATCCATGAAGAGAACAAACACGGCGACTCTGACCAGTGTGGCTTCTGTCAAAATGCTTGTTGGGTTTGACCTTCATGGTCGTTTTTATGTCTTGAAACAATCTGCTTGGTGATCATGTGACCCTTTTTTAATTTCTCCAAAGAAGTCAAGTTGTTTCAGGAAAAATCCACCCTCGACGATCAAACTGTTGTTCAAAATCACTTTTTTCGATTGAGGCCAAATCTGGTCTCTCTCTTTGCAGCACAAGCTTGACTGACCTTTGAGTCATATCCAATCATGTTTTGAGTCGCAGACTTTTAGATTTTCATGGCAGATCAGGGGGAATTACTGCAACTTTTTCACAAAGTGTAAACTGAGCTCCTGTGTTGTGGTGTTTCTGACCACAAAATAAGTGAAAGTCCAACATTCAAGCTCCTTTTTGCCCTGTTTTGGTCGCCACCATTTCCCATTTCAGACATGCACACAGTTCCTGAAAATTTCCCAGAATTACCAAAGATCATACTGTCAAAAAAAAGTGGGAATGTGTTTGATCCTCTATTAGACAATCTGTCCTAAGATTTGAGAGGAGCTCACCTCCATTGATTGTTGTCCTTTATCAAATTTGCAGGTTAGAGCGCCTGAAAATTTCTGGACATTTTCAGGAGTGCACGTCTGCCAGTGGCTTTGGTCTGCCTGCAAACAACAGAAAGCACACAGACTTTTAACTGAGCTGCTTCTCTAAAACAGAGTCAGAACCAGGGCTGTAGGGGGGGAATACAAGGGGTTCGACGCACTCTCTTTATGAACTAACTTGTTAGTATGACCTTCTCAGTTTTTACAGCCCTGCAGCAGTGAATTTTGAGTTAGGGATAGTGGTTGAACAGTATAGCTGCAGGGCTATAAAACCAAAACACCTCACTCAAAGAAACTAAAATGCTTCGGCAGCGGCGAGGCTTGTCACAGGGAGTCTGAAGCGATGGATTGAGAGCAACAAGAGAGGAGTCAGAGGGTGGATTTTTCCTGTGTAGGAACCCTGCTGAGACCCTGAAGGAATGTAACAAGTTGTGTCATTAAGTGTGCAAAAACTGGCTTCACTTGAGATCAGAGGAGTGAGGGAAGTGAATCTTTTGAATCAAGAAAGATCATGTTTTATCTCTCCCTCTCCATCCCTCCCTTACTCCTCCTCCTCTTCTCCCTCAGTGCTGCGGCTCGACCTCATCAACCTCAATCGCCCCCTGACCCTTTTCCCCCCATTCCTTCTCCCCCTCCGGTCTCCTCTTTCTCCTGCTGCCTGCAGGTTTGTAGTCTCCTATCCAGAAACATTTACGCCGCTTTTTCCTCAAAATCCCCACACACCAGAGACAACTCATACACTCACAAATATACTGTAAATGTACAAATGAATACAAAACGGGCAAACCTCTGAGATACAGACACCGGCACGCACACACGCCTGCACACTCGGGATGTGTGTCAGGACGTGTGTGCGCGTGTCTCCGTGTCGCTGATGCAGTTTAAAAAAAAAAAAAAAAAAAAGTACCAGTTTACCTCGGGAGCTCTCAGCCATAGCAGACCTTAATCCCCTCAGATATGTCAGCGCTGCGAGCAGCTTCTGAACTGCTGTGGCTGCCGTTACAAAGCAGGTACATTTTTGTTTTTCAGGAACAAACCGGGGGCCTCAGCAGAGCGCCCTCGGACCATTTTGAATGCATTCAACGCAGGGTTTTTACAGGAAACGGAACTCCATGTCAACACAGTCTTACCTCAGAATCACGCTACAGAACAGGAAGGGGGCGGGGCTTACACATACAATCATAGCAAAGGTGAATGACTATTTTTTATTCCCTCTCTTCCTTGTCTCTGGTGTTGTCGGGTGAAAGTAACTGCAGAACTCTTTCTTTTACTCTTTTTTTTTCCAGTATAAATATATAAATATATAAACTGTACATTATGACATAGAAGCACTATCGAAGTTTGATTGTTAGATGTGCACTCGCAGCATGAGGTATTATTCTTTATTATTCTTCATAACCCAGAAAAAAAGTGAAATAAGAAAAGCTTTTTGGAAGTAAACAAAAAAACGAGAACAAAAACAAACAATGCAGTAGCATCTACTGATGTCAAAGAAGATACCCGACCTCACCCCTGCCTCACACCAAACACACACACACACACACGCCCCCCAGACCCCTGTACCAAACCCTGACGTGTTACAACGCCCCACCCTGCCCCGCCCATCCAAGCGATCGCCCTGACTCCGCCCCCTGTCCTGCCCTGTGTACATGCCAGTGTTTCCCCCATGTGTTCCAAGTGCCAATAACTTTGTGAATTCCTAACTGTGACCCAGTAATAAAGATAATTGCACATTAACTACTGTAAAGAGCAAAAGAAACCAGACTGATTCAAAATGAGGAAAAATCTGAATATCTTAATAAAAAAGTTTTTAACAAACAGGACTGAGCACTCGCCTCGCTGTGTCTTTGTTTACTTTTTAGACCTCAGGTTTGGGTAGAACTATATTTTTATTCTTTTTTTTTTAAACTATGTTTTACTGATTTTATTACTAACTTCAAACGTTGTGTCTTGTGGCCAAACTTTTCTTGATACTTACAAAAAGAAATGAACCATTTGAGCGACACTTTTAGTACTGTCACACTTAACGCTTGGTGATTCAAACTTTTAAAAGACCCAGAAGTAATAAAATCATACATAAATCTATGCACTTTATGTTGACATTAATATACAAGGAGTTATATCAGATAACTCAGACCGAGCAGATACAGCGACATTGCACAGCGGAGAAAAAAAAAAAGCTTTTTGCCCACTTACTCCTTGGCGTCAGCTGCTTATAAACTAAAGTTTCTCACATCTGTTATGAATGGACTCCACAATAAAAAGGTCAGGACTTTCCTCCTCCAATCAGCTCGTCATATACTGCAAGTGAACTGAATGTAGCGCTGTCAGGATTAGAGCTTGCCACGCAGCTCTGAGCAGCAGAGAGGGGAGACACTGATGGCTGTGACCTCGTATTACTGATCCACTACTTCCTGAACTTAATTCCTGTCTTACATTATTGGACAAACTGATTAATTCAGGTGTGTCTGAGCAGTCACAATGATTAGTCACATCTGGATTAATCAGTTTGTCCAATAATGAAAGACAGGAAGTAAAGGAGCTTCCTTTAAAGGTCCCCTATCATTGCATTTTTCATCAAGTTTAAATTGTTCCCAGAGGTCCTACAACAGTACATTTGAAGTTTGTTGTCTGAAACACCAGTTTATTTGTGGATATCAGCCAACCTGTACCCTCCTCTTTTTGAGCTCCACTGAGAACGGCCTGTGCCTTTAAATAATGAGCTGTGTGTAACCACGCTCCTCCTCCCCAAGGCCACTCTGAGTTGCCGCAGGGGTCCAGGAGCGGTGATCTGGAGATCTTCTGGGGACCTCTTCAGAAGACCTCCAGACCAACGTGTGTGGAAGCACCAGCCTGTCTCCGTGCCCCTGAGGAACACCCACTGCTCATAGGGATAAAAATAATTAGAAGCAAGTCCAAAGACGAATACCAACAATGGTAAACACGCGTGATTGCAGCCAAAGCACTGGTCATACGGTCGACGGTAAAGCAACATAAAATGGTAAAACTCGCAGCTTCCATGTTTGAAGTTGGGTCCCTGACACGGACAGTCGGTATGGATCTGGGTTTTATCTTCAGCTTCTTAGCCAATCCTGCCTTGAACTGCCCAAACTCGTTGGTAAAACAGTCCATGGGGAAATGGCAAGCACACACATACAACATTTCGGAGTAGTTGTGGGTACATTTCCAACCTAAATGAAATTAATCCACTGGGTCCTCAAATCTTCCGATAAAGGAGGCAGAAATAGACTACTGTCTTTATTTGTGCAGCCAAGAACCAAGCGGCGGCTGGGTCGTAGCTTTGACATGGTTGCTGTACTGGAGCAGCGTATGTGTGGGGAATAATGGCGGACGCTACCTCAGCGAAGAAGTTTTCGAGGGCTGGGCTAACAATTATCGGGGTCAGTGCCACCAACATGTAGGAGAAGCTTATGCGGTTATGTCGTCATAACCGCACAGCTTTTCCATTCGCCCGTTTACGCTCATGTTTTCAGAAAGGAGGGGAAAGCAAGAGAGGGAGAGAATGACATTTTTTCATGTTGGGGGGGGGGGGGGGTGCTCAGCTTCTATTGGATGCCTATTATTGGTAGAAAAAAAGGGGATTTTTTTATAATAGGGTTATAAGTTCATTGTGCAGTGACTAGGTGGTGTTGTGTGATCATTGTGAACTCGCCGGTAACTTATTTAAAAACATAAACCTACCCGGACCAATTAGCCAGCTTTTCACATCCTAAGCTTATGAGAGGCCGTGCTGCATACTGAATACCTGTCTTCATTTGAGGATTTACAGGATAGTAATAATAACTGAACAGTGTCAACCTGGAACTGATACCAACTTTTTAGGACTGCGTGGTAAGGGTGGTTTTAGCAAAGACTGTAAATGTGGACTGTTAAATCCACAAGGGACCCTTGTGAGGGACTGAGGAGGCAGAGACGTGTTTCCAAAAGAAGGAAAATGATTTAGTGGCTAAATCATTAAAGAAGCTAACATGTTTCAACCACGGATGACTTCTTTGCAAAATAAAATATTTAATAAATCAGTCAGTGTTACAAAGTTGGCTTTAGCTGTGGAGGAAATAAAGGACTTACAGTGTGAGGAGTCTGTTGCATGTCTTCATGTGTCGGACTCGCTCCTGCTGCCAGCGTGTCCTCAGCTCTCCCCTCAGCCAGGAAGCCACCGGGGATGCTCTCTGCTCATCACAGCTGAAGTAAACATGCTGCCACATGATGGTCCTGCTCAAAGAAAGAGACGTGCTGATGTTTCCACATGAAGGGAGCCTCTCAATTAAATCTCACTCCAGTAACATCTGTCATTTAGTGAGAGCTGTTTCACCCGGAGTATAAATCACTGAGGGAGCAAGAGCTGGAGATCCTGGATTCATTCAAACACACAGTGGTGAGTCTAAACATAGAGACATGAATGTTTAAAACCTCTTAAACTACATTTAAGGAGCAGGAACACTCATGACTTCAAGTTAAACTGAAACGCAAATGGAGGAACAGGGAAATGAGACGGTTCAGAGACTTACGGCAGCTTTGCAGAGCACCTTTCCCTCCTTCTCCATCCTCTCTCTGTCTATATCACTAACCTTAAATCATCATGTCAAATTAAAGTCACTAATAAAGTCTTTTCTTGGAGTCTCGGAGCTCCATCATGCCTTCTGTAGTATCCTCTGGATCACTGCTGTAGATGTTTTGCTGCTGTGGAGCTCAGCTGCTTCAACTACAGGTGAGCATCAGTCTCACCTCTATTATTTCCATCCATACTGATCGGACAGTAGTGCGAAATCATGTTTATCTGCTGATTTTGATCATAAATAACTGGCAGTAGATGAAAGTGGATTTAAAATGATCAAATAATGAGAGGAAAAAATTTGGACTCGGTCTGAACTTTAAAGTTGTTATAAAACTTTCATTGCATACGCACTCTGGATCAGCGCTCGCTCACAGGTGGAGCTGATGTATTCAAGGGTGTTAGAAGCTGGAAAACTGACATGCAGAAACCTATTCTGATATTAACTGAATAAACTGATGACTTCTGTATCTAAGAGCCATCACAGAATGACTTTGGTCAAAAGATTTAATAGGCTTAATGCAACAAAATGAGCTGAGGAGCAAATAAAGAAAAGGTCCTGTGCAGACCTTTGTGTGTAAAAAGTGTTTATGTTCCCACTTCTAACGTACTCAATCATTATACTTCACTCTGAAGGAGCAGGTTGTTTACACAAAGCTCTTTTCTTCTATTCTGAGGCAGATCCAGAAAAAGAAATAAAGGCTGAGCTCACTTGAAAACAGATGTGCCGTTTCAGTATGGAGACTAAACAGAAGGAACTTAACAGCTTTAACTGTCCGCCGTAAAGTGCATGCTAGAAATCCTCCTGTGGTTTCAGACCTCTTTACCTCCACAGACCTCTGCTTGGCGTGAGGTCCTGCAGTGACTCATGGTTGAAGTGGAAACCACATGAGTGCTTCATTTATGCTTGCAGCCTTTTTTTCTGCTAATTTTCTCTGCTGAAGCGCCGACGAAACGAGGGCTTGAATATGTCAGAGCACATTAGAGGACGCATGAAGCACCAGAAGAGAGATATAGTGAGAGAAACGAGGAAAAGTGAGACAGTTCTTAGTAAAATCTTTTCTTTGTTACTTCAGGGCAAAAGTAAAATGATCACTCAAGGTTAAGCTGGCGGTTGTACAGAAATCATATAATCACACACAAAATTAAAGCATCAAAGTTGATATTGTACAGTACTGCACACACCCAAGCGTGGGCAGTGTAACCTGACATGACACAAAGGAAAGCCTGACCCTCAGCGTCCAGCAGAGGGCGCTGTGAGCCCGACTGGGGGCTTCTGTGAGAGACATCCTGCCCAGCAACTGTTCATCCTCTCATTAGCTCAAGCTTTTCAATAAAACAGGCGAACCCATTCGCTCCGAGCCAAGGTTGTCTCTCATCCCCCCTGTGAGAGGAACAAAGCTGCAGCCAATCGTGTGCTTCACCCGCCTGCAGGGGCGCCGAGGCGGCGGGCTGCAGACCTCGCTCCACCTCGCTGAGACGGATCAGGGGCAGGAGATGAACCGTTTCTGACTCCTGGCAAGAGGAGCATGAATCTGAAGGTTTTCTGGCATGAAGTGTCAGCTTCGTTTCCTGCCTGGTGTTTATTTTCACCACAACAGCTGATTTCATCCATCCAGGATCATATGTAAAATATTAAACCATCTGCAGTCACATTTCTCTAGAAATTTCTGCCCTTTCTCCTGATATCTGCTGTGAATCTCGCTCTCGTTTTCACATATAGGCACATGAACATACTGCACATTCACGATATAAAAATATATTTAAGGCAACACTGACAGACCTTTCTCTGATCTTCCCCTTCTCATGCTGCTGCTCCTGTAAGCTTAAAACACACAAAAATGCTTTTTTCACATCAAAACATCTTAAAAATAAACTTCAAAGAACTCAATTGAAGCTACCAGCTCTGCTAAGATTCAGACTTGAGCATCAAATTGTAAAAACGGTCACTTTTGTTGATCTAAGTGAAGTTTTCTTCACATATAATGAAACCACTCCTTCTCAAAAAGTTCCATATAGTGTTTTTAAGCCGCCGTCATTCAAAAAGTGTACAGAGCAGACTCAAATAAGACTGCTCCTAAAATTACCTACTGGTGTTTGAAGTGTTGTTTACAGTTTTATCAACAAACAAAGTTGCTTAGTGTTTGCTTTAAACTTCATTGTCCTAAAGAATTACTGAAAATTATCTCAGTTTGCAGATTTTTGTGCTTTAAACCCGACAGCAGCAGACCCTCCGTCTATTTCCCAACAATAATCGAAATGCACCAGGTTGAAATTTGAAATACATAACACCACTGGGTTCTCCTTCTGCTAAAAGCAGCTTTGTTCACTAAAATCATTCAGAGCAGAGAGGAGGAGGAGGAGGAGGAAGATCCAGGTCACACACTTCTCCTTGGAGTGAAGAAAGGGAGGGAGGGAGGGAGAGAAGGGGGAGGAAAGTAACGTCCCTTGTTTCTGTTTCTGTCCATCCTTCATAGCAGAGAGGAAACACTGAACATAGTCGAGAGGTCAGAGGTCACTGGCATCAGAGGGCAAAGAAGAGGATGAGGATGACAATCATGATGGCGACCAGGATGCCGATGGCACACCACTGCCTCCGACCTGAAGAGGGAAAGAAAGGATCTTTAGGTTTGATACGTGCAGACTGAGACTGAAGCATGACTTAGAGTGAGTACCTCCTCACATTTCTGCAAAGACTTCATAATATCTTTTCTGAAGAAATGACACTTTGATACCATGTAAAGTAGTCATTGTACATCTTGTACAACAGTGTAAATTTACAGAGTAAATTTTCTTAAGTGCAATTTGTTATTTGTTAATAAATAATATTAAGTAAATTTGAATCTGTGTTAATTTGTTACCTTTTTTTTTTTAAACAAGGTATGGGCAAGGTATACAGCTCATTCATTCAACAGTCGTATTGGATCAGTATCGGATATCGGCCGATATGCTCAGCCCAGGTATCGGTATCGTATTGGATCGGAAAAAATATGGATCGTCGCATCTCTATTGCTGCAGAGGTTGAATTGAAGGGGTGGGAGTGTTAGCCTGTCAGTGCTCAGACTATACGGCACACACTGCATCAAACTGGTCTGCATGGCTGTCATCCCAGGATGAAGCCCCTTCTAACGATGATTCACAAGAAAACCAGCAAACAGTTTATTAAAGACAAGCAGACTAAAGACATGGATTACTAAAACCATGTTCTGTGGTCTGATGAGACCAAAATAAACCCATTAGGTTCAGATGGTGAGGAGTACAAAGACGAGTGTGTCCTGCCTACAGTCAAGCATGGTGATGGGAGTGTCACGGTCTGGGGCTACATGAGTCCTGCTGGCACTGAGGGGCTGCAGTTCATTAAGGGGAACCTTGAATGCCAACATGTACTGTGACATACTGAAGCAGAACATGATCCCCTCCCTTTGGAAACTGGGCTGCAGGACAATATTCCAACATGATAACGACCCCAAACACGCCTCCAAGATGACCCCTGCCTCGCTAAAGAAGCTGAGGGTAAAGGTGATGGACTGGCCGAGCGTGTCTCCAGACCTAAACCCTATTGAGGATCTGTGGGGCATCCTCAAGGTCTCAAACATCCGCCAGATGGTGTCATCAAAGAGGAGTGGAGAAGGACTACAGGAGCAACCCGTGAAGCTCTGGTGAACTCCATGCCGAAGAGCGTTGAGATAGTGCTGGAAATAATGGTGGCCACACAGAATATTGACCCATTTTCACTTAGTGGTGTGCTCATTTTAGCTGCCAGCGGTGTACACATTAATGGCTGTGAGGACTACTCTACACTGTATCAACTAGGGGTGGGAAAAAAAATCTATTCATGCAAGTGACGCGATTTTTGTTTTACAATTTTTAAATCAAATTTTTTGTTCAAAAATCGATATTTTTTTTCAAATTCAAGAACAAATCTTAAAAACTGACTAACATATGACGTGTATTTTTGGGGAAATATGGTTCCTGAAATAGTTAGTAGACAATCATTGCAGACTAAAAATCGAGAAAATATACAATATCGTAAAATCGCAATTTAAATCAAATCGGCACCAAAAAATCGTAGAACAATTGAATCAGGAGAAAAGCATATCGTCCCAGCCCTGGTATCAACTTGCCATTTCTTCAGTGTTGTCCCATGGAAAGATGTATTTGCATAAATGTAAGGAGTGTACTCATGCTGTGAGAAACTGTATCTGCTCCACAGGAAAATCCACCTTTAGGTGTTAAAATACGCAGATTTATCAGAACTCTCTCTATCTCTGTTGGAAGTCCTGTTCACTCTTGTGCAAAGTCTGAGTCTCATTATTTGAAAAACATGCAGGTAAATCTTTAAAAAATATAAATTTTAAATGTTTGTGTTGCTTGAGATCAATTCAGTGTGATTCTGTCAGTGCTGAGTGGACTCACTGCTGGTCATGTGAGACACTTTCTCCAACTTCTTCAGGACTGAATCCATCCGGGATGACGTCTGGTCCATCTCGTCTCCAAAATCCCCCAACATGCTGAAAAACGAGAGCAAGGCTTAGTTATTTATAGGGGGGAAAAAAGCACATCAACCACAGCTTTAGGAGCATATCTGCATTAGTTTATTATGCAGACAGATAAACTGCCAATCAAAGCCAAACTTGAAGAGAAATATTTAGCCCCAATAACCTTTTATGTATGATTAAGTCAAAGATCTAAGTACAGTGTGGGATCTCAGAGCTGTCTGAAGGTGCTGGTGTTTGTCCTGAGGGTGGTGCTAGAGGAGAGTTCAAGGGTTGTTGTGAGACTTTCAAGACTTACCAATGATTCAGACTTGAAAAACCTGATCTGAAGCTCACCCCTCTGTCCATTTTATGTGTAATGATCACACATTGTAAAAAACAAAAACATGTTGGTGTTTGTTTGTTTTTGTCCACTCACACGGCCTGCTCGTCCAGCTCGTCCCCGATCCGTCCTGACATGTCTTTGAGGACTCTGATGCTGCCTGTTACCAACTCCAGCTGCTCATCCTGCTCCTGCATGATCAGCTGTACAAACACAAACACACAAACATTACTCTTCATTCTTTAGAGCTGCTCTTTGTGTAAGGAAATCTCGGATACCATTCGCTGTGATTTAGCACTTTATAGAAGTATGCTTGTTGGATAGAGGTAGGAAAATTCAGGTCTAATGTATTCCAGGAAGTCATGAAATCCAATTGGCCTTCATGACCCAGTGTCAGGCAGGTAGGGTTGTCACCACAATAAAATACCACAGTGTTGACAAGCCAACCGCAGAGCATGATGGGCGACAAGTTACGTCACCTCACCCCAGCTCATGTTTACTTCCGCTCCTTTGAGAACATTTAGGCTCAAAGCTAAATGAAAATGGAGAACCAGCTCATAAAGATGCGGTAATGTGTGAATGCAGCGCCAAAAAAGGTCCCTGTGAAAAACATCGACTTTAAAGGGGAAGTTAAGATGAAGCCGTCATGCTAAAGCGGCTGCCTGCCTCCTCCAGCGCTGACACGCTGATGTCAGACTATGAAGCCTTTATCCAAGATGCCAAACACAACACTGAAAGTGTAGGACAAAAACACCTTACACACACCGTCACACAGGATGTGGATGAGTCAGCCAGTGTATGATCACGTGCTTTAATAGGGAGTGCTGTGCTATACAGCCAGGCCTCCTGTAACCACCGCAGGGGAATTCCTGCAGTGCCACAGCCCTACAGGCAGATTTATTGCCTGAGTTGAAAGTTCATCACCAGAATAAATTATCAGCTGCCCTTGGATGCAGGTATTTGTTTAGAGAGTGATAAATCAATAGCTTTCAGATCACAGTGGATGGTTTCCTGCCTACTTTTGCTCTCCATACGGATTACTTTGCTGCCAAAGCCGGCAGAGAGGTGATTAGTGAAAACTACTCTTACTGCAAACTTTAGGCCACACTTCTTCTAACTCTCTCTTTACTGTCCTGTAGATTAAGGTCCAATAATATCTTAACAAAGAGTGACACCCAAACATCCTGTTGGTGGAGCTGATGAAACTGCACAGGGTCAGAGATCTTCTCTTTAATCATTAGATCAAAACTGCGAACAAGCTCAGTGTGTTTTCTGTTTTTTTTCATCTGAAACCTCGACATGACACACAGGATGTGAGAAGATGAGGTTTCATCATTTAAATCCACAGGAAACAGGAACAGCCTTTTTCTGCCAAGACATGAAAAACGAACTCTCCACCTACATTTAATCCTCTTTCACTTTATTTACTTATTTGATACTTGGCAGAACAGAGACCTTGTTTTTTTTTTTAAACTGCTGCAGCAGAAAGCCGACACTCTCTCGTCTTTAATGCTCTTCTTGCAGACTGATCCTTTGCTTGATTCTCTCTCTGTTATCATCATAAAAACAAAGGTTATAGCAGCATCAGGCTGACAGCGAGGCTGCTCTCTTTACATCAATCTGCAAAGAAATCACACAATCACTACCCTCAAATGTTTGACACTACCTTTTTTTAACCTCCTTTCACTCTTCCCCCACAAAAGTTGAAGTCTCCAACCTTTACCTTATTATACCTACTTAAATCTGAGGGTTGAGTGTGTGAACCCCCTATGGCTGCGGATGACACATTAAATCAAAGAAGTGAACCCCAGTGATTGATAAATGGATGGAAACAACCACAGGCCAATCAACATTGTGAAAGACTCGGGTCATGCTAACTCAGGTGAGCATGTTGTGACTGGACATGAAGAACACACAGGCGACAGGTGGGCCTGTATGAAACCAGAACTCCTGATGAGTGGCAATGTTGTGCATCAGCATGTGATTAAAATGATCTCAGGATGACTGCGCAACATGTCGACACTTATTGGACATTTCACCCTTTTGCTTTAACTGCCCGACATGCAGAGGAAAGCAGCCTCTCTGGAGTTACAGAGCAATTGGATACTGCAAGGCACACTTCGAGCTCGGTCCAGACATGGAGGTGAAGATTGAACAACAGCTAGAGCCTCTGATTTCTGATGCTTCCAACAGACCGAGTACCACCAAAGAAAATAAAGATGCACTTAAAGCTTCACGTGATCTCCATGCTGAGTTTGCAAACATCAAGAAACTTTAGAATCTCCTGGAGTCCTGATCATTAAAGGGATATTCCAGCGTAAAATTAATTTAGTGTCAAACACACTGTAACACAGAGTTACACACCCCGAAGAGAGATGAACATTGCCAATGGCTTGCGTCTCTAGTTATACCATCTTTAGTAACGACTGCAGATAGCAATATACAGCTGTCTATGGAGCCACGCGCAAACCTCGACCAAAAAGCCACTCTAACACAACTCACCCACTCACCTCCAGCAGCCGTTTGTTTGTAGGCAGAGCTCGGACGAGTCCATTACTGACTGCAGCGAAGTTTCGTAGCTCAAAGAAGAACATTTATGATCACTACTTTATCATTTCCTTGAAGTAATAATTACCATATTATATGAAGAAATGAACATAGAAAGATCATAGGAAGAACAATTATGATCATTTCTTCAGAGACGTAGACCGCTGTGTATTGCTATCTGCGGTCTTTACTAAAGTTGGTATAACTAGAGAAGCAAGCGGTCAGCAACATTCATCTCTCGAGGGGATGTCGAACTCTGTGTTACAGTGTGTTTGACCATAACTTAAATTTAAGCTGGAATATCCCTTTAAGGTGGCTTACTGTATGTGCAGCGTAAACTAAGTCAACAGAGATGACAGCATCCGTTGACATCATGCTGTATGTTGTTCATTTCTGTGGCTGCAGTGAGGGTGAATAGCCCTGGACGAATTTTCCACTTTAAGGGCAATAAAGTTTATCTTATCTGATCTTACATGCTTTTTCCAGGACTAAAGGGTAGGGAATTCCCTAAATATACACTCTTCTCTAAAACATGGTTTTGGATCACACCGGTGTGATTGTGCAGCATTTATTTTAGTGAAGAATCTACGAGTCAAAGTGCATTTCATTGGAACTCAGTTCACAATCCTCATGGATTTAAAGATGGCTAGGATGCAAAATAACAGGATTTTAAAATGTGTTTAACTGCAATTAAGAATCTCCAGTTAATCGCAGTTAAAGAAACTGTTTAGCAGCTCTAGTTATAACGCATCAGATCTTCAAATGTTCTCCTGTATTTCCCTTCAAAGTGACATTAAATTAATGAATGATTGAATGAGAATTGACCCACTGGAGCAGTTCTCGTTTTCATTCCTTAAAGTATCACATACCCCACAATATGTTGAAGTATTTCCAGATAACAAAACTTTTTTTTCCCCTTTTCTATATTTGTCCTTTCCACCCTTCTGACTCTCATTTTCTTGCTCTTCCCTTCTTATTTGTATCTGTAACACTTATTGAATATTTGCATTTGTATTCACATCCTCTGCATGTTCACAATCTAGTATTCGCCCCTCTTGGATACCTGTTGTTGCTCCTGTTGCTCCTGGATGTATCTGGAGTTTGTAGACACCATATGAGCCTCAAGTCCCGATGATCTGTCCTGACCTGATGAAGTCAGCAGAGCCTGCACAAACATACATACATACACACACAAACAAGGCACGTGCACATGACGTGTGGTTTAAAAAAAAAATAAAAAAAAGAGGAAAGAAAGAGTCAGAGTGAGTGTGTGATCTTCTAAACTTTAAAAAAAAGTAGGCCGACTAGTGGAACAATGTGGGTTTGACAGTTTCTTTTGCAGCTGCTCCTGCCCACAATACTTTCCAAATCACAGATGATGAAATCATTTGTTTGGTGTTTCAGATAGAAATGTCTCAAAGCAACCTGCCAACACAGCAGCTCAGAGTGGGTTTTTTTCTGCTAATCGACATTTCTCAAACATTTCTTGCACCCCCTTTTTCCCCCTGTATGTTTCATACATTTGGGGGTAGAAATGTCCACCAACCTGTCTGTTCTTCTTCTCTGCCTGAGCCACAGCAGAGGGACTGGACAGCTGATCCTTCATCTCCTGCACGACACACACACACGTACACACAATTAACTTGACAGGGTTTCACAACCTCAGCTAAAATCTCTCTAAAAGCCCGGCTTAGTGCAGACAGCTTCGTTAATGAGACTTTTATTCTCCTGATCCAGAAAAACCAGCGGGTGAATTTAAATGCCAGAGAGCCTTTTGTTCATCTGAGTGAATCTCTTTTGTTCGACTCAGATGACTCAATTCTTCTCTGCTCTATTTTAAGGACTTTACCTTTGCCTGCAAGACTGCTGTGTTTCAAACTGACTCATGTTTTCCACTGTGCATGCAGCGCTATTCAGCTCAGGTGCAGAGTAGGTAAACAAGCTGACAGGTACTGATAGATAATCAATAACACTCCTCCTCACAGTAAAAACAGCAGGAATATATAAACAGGCTCAGTTTGAGCTGCTGCTGCTGCTTTGACTCATGCTTGACTTTGTCTGGCCCGCAGTCTCTGCGGTTTGTTAGAAACACTTCAGTTTCCAAAACACAGCACAGAACTTCCAGGCAATGTTTGTGTCTTTCTTCTAACACGGTCTCTTGTAGCCATTGGCAACACCTTTTAAAAAAAATAGTGCCTGCACGTGCTCCTCTGTATGAAAAACAGACAATTTAAGATCGGAGGATTTCTGCGTATTTTCCTGGAACTCATGAATGGGAGCGTAAGCACAGCCCACTCTGGGGACGGTGAACATGACTGCAACTGAAGTCCGAATTAGGGCACATTGGAGCTGACTGATGTGCTGATGGAACCAGCACTTGTGAAGGAATTTCATCGAAGGATCAGGACTGATTCATGTGGGTTCAACATATGTGGTTTTAAAGAGGTAAAGCTTCTTGAGAGTGGAAATCAAACCCACACTGTCTTTGGACATAGCGGGAATTCCCTAAAACCATGAGTGTGTCTGTGTGTGTGTTTCTATGTTTTCAAAGCTGCTTTATAAGTATGTTTTATTATTTAAAAAAATAGTCAAACTGTCTACAATATTACGGTGGTATACTTTGATTTATTTGGTTTAGGAAATTTAATAACAATGTACTGACCATAAATGTACAATCCACCTCCAAACTGATTTATTTCTATGCCACTTACACAGTTACGACGATGAGTTTTTAGAATTGCAACATACAGGAGCCTTTTTTCATCTATACCCCTTGCTTTTTGCTATTATTTCACACAGAACTTTTTTTTTATCCCTTTCCCCTTAGTAATATCAGAACCTTTTACATTTTCTTATTTATGTTGACATTTTCACTTTCATAAGAATAAGAACTTTATTTACACCTGAAGGGAAATTCAATGATTTATTCAATTCAATCATTCACCTCATTGTTTCATTGTGTGCATATCCAAATATACCACAACTGGCTTTTAAAGCTCCTCAAATCCTGCCCGACTATGTATTAATGGTTTCTTCAACTTTTTAATCATTTCTTCAGTAGCCAGAGAACTTTTTGTGCTCTCTAGCAGGCTGACGAGAAGATGGCTACACAGTTTCTACACAAGTTTTTGTCACTCCTTATATTCTTTCTGAGGATATATGATATGATTGCACCTGGGATAAAACTGTATGAGTTGGTAAATCTCAGTCCAACAGATTAATGAGATGCAAAAGTATATTCTCTTAGCAAATATGGTGAATTGATTTGACTCGACCAAAGGCACGACGACTCAGAGAACTGTTCAAATTCAGCACAATTTATCAATCTAACACAAGTTAACACAGAATCACAGATCACAGATCTGCAGATGAGGTTATCATAAGTAGAGCTAGCAATATCAAGCATCTCTTTGTGCAAGATAGTAGAAAAAATACTGAGCAGAGAAACACCAAAGAGTTTACCTGGACAGATGACCTGGTTCTCTCCACAAAGTCTCTCCGCTCCTGAAGTTCATTGTCTCCCAGTTTGAACTTCCCAGGGTTTGACTCCACAATATCTGAGCTGGTTAAGGAACAAATGCACAAAACCAAACAAATCTGACCTCCCTTCATGTAGGAGTCACTGTAAAATCTCAGCTACACTTTCAAATAAAGAATTCATTCATCATGAAAAAAATTGAACAAGAGGATGAAAAAGTTTGTTGGATCGAAGGGGACAAACCGGTTTGGGAGTTTCCCACTTTGTTGACATTGGAGACATTAATAATTTGACATCAATACCTGGCAGTTGTAAAATGTTTTATTGCTTATTCCTCTTGTACTGTAAGACACACCTACTTACAGTGAGGTGTAACCGCAGAGACTGGGGAAATGAGGCGTGGTAAAAAAAAACAACCTAGTACCGTAAATTCAATCCCAAACAAAGCGAACTGTACAATAAAAACTGCAATGAACGTGTATTCAATCTGAAAAGAAAACTATTAAGGCTTTTACTATCTGATATTAAGAATCAAATACAAAAATGTTCTCTGTCTTTTCTATTTTGACTTTTCCAGCTACTGAGAGGGGCTTTTTATTTGTACGTTATCAAATTTTTGCACTTTTCCCGGTCTTGAGAAGAGGATGTTTCTCCTAAACGAGAGTAAAGATAGAAAGGGAAGAGTCAGAGTGACACAAGGAAGCCGTTTGTTCTAAATATACACTTTCGGTCATGTGAAGATGTGGGCTGTAAGGGAGTATTTTCTTGTTTAAAAGGATACTGATAGTTTCACTGAGGTCCTCCAGGTCCCAGTCTATGGCCCTCAGACAGTTCCTCAGTTCGTTGGTACTCCAGTCGAGTTCATCCCGAGTCACCTGGGACCACATAACTGTGTTACTATTTTTAAACTCGAGGAATGTCTTTGTTATCAGCTGTGGATGCTCACAGAACTGGTTTACATTGAGGAGCCGTGGTGCCGAGTAATGGTGTCTGTGAGTCATGGGACTCTGAACGATGACGGAAAAACTACTATGTTTGCTAAATATAGATGTGAAGAGGTCGTTGTTACAACAAAAAACATGAAAGGAAATTTGTTGGGAATGCACACATCATTACAGGACAGGACCAGTGTGTTGTTGAAAGGTTACAGGTGAGTCAGTCACCACGTAACTTTGTAAGATAATGTAAATATTACACAAGCACAACCTTTAGATACAGTTTACTGCTGCTGTTTTCTTGGCTCCATGCTTTTTTCTCCACATGCAGTTAAACAAAAGTGAAAGTACCTTATCTTGCGTTTCATTTATCTGCAGACTTTTAAATTCTGAACAAAACCTCAATTCCAAAATGTTGGAAGTTTTAAAAAATGCAAAGACAACAAATCAAATGTTGGAATTTAAAAAAAGTGTTGTTTGGATAATGGGTTTTGGATATGATTTAGAGCCCATGCAGTGATTTCCACAATAGAGTTGTGTCTTTTTGTCAATGCTGTGCAGCCTGTGGGCCCAAAGATAACAGATATTCAGTACTGGATTTTAGCCTTGACTAGGGCTGGGCGATATGGGAAAAAGTTTATCACAGTATATTTTTTTATATCAGTCGATATCGATATGTATCATGAAATAAAAAAAAAAAAACACCTGTCAATCTTAAATGTTCCCTGTTACTCTTACATGAAATTTAACAGTTCTTATTGGTATCATGTCTTTTGCAATACAATAAGCTACTGCATCTGTGAGGTCTTTGTGTCTCTTTAACGTTTTGTCGTGAGGCATTGCACTAGTGCAGTGGTTCTCAAGTCCAGTCCTCGAGGCCCACTGTCCTGCATGTTTTGGATGTTTCCCTGCTCCAACACACCTGATTCAAATGATGAGCTCGTTATTAAGCCATTACAGAGCTTGATAACGAGCTAATCATTTGAATCAGGTGTGTTGGAGCAGGGAAATATCCAAAACATGCAGGACAGTGGGCCTCGAGGACTGGACTTGAGAACCACTGGGTTAGAGAAAGTGGACTGAACGGTCGGCTGTTTCGGCTGCAAGCACCATAGGCTCCTTGCTTCGGTCAGGGTTTGTAACCGTTTTCATTGTGCATGCTCTGCCACGTGGCACTGCTTCAGGCGGTGCAAAAGATTTGAGGTATTCCCCGACTTGGTGAGAACATCTACTCGACAGAATTTGCAGTGCACATTACTCTGCTTCATGTCCAACCTAAAAAAACAAAATACCAAAATACCACACCACCGACATTTTCATGCCAGTTTTGTCGATGATGTCATCATCTTCATCTGCATTTCTGCCGGGGGTAGCACTCATTTTCTTTTTTTCTCACCGACAGGGACAGTTTTACTGCCCAGCCCTAGCCTTGACCCTTTTTAGCAAAACTAAACTTTTAAGTTGTTTCAGCTATTTTAATGAGATTATGTTTATTCAACAAACACAGAAAATGTTATGTGTTTTAATATCTAGTATGTTGATTTTGCACTTTTGTCTGTTAAATAAAAGGATTACACAGTTTATAATCCAGGTTTGTCTTTGTAAACATTAAACAGTGGCCTAGTATTTCTCAGATTAAGGTGGTATGATGTGTTTGCAGACTCATCTTGTGTTGGACAACTCTCACAGGGTGTGTTTCTGAGTGTCAGGAGGATGTGTTTGGACTGATTCACCCACATCAGACTATCAGGGTTAGACAGTCATATACCTGAGGACTCGAGGGGTCTGCTCACCTGTGTTCCATCCTGTAACAGTTCTTCCCACCTATCAAACAAGCTCCGTGCACGTGACAGGGCCTTCTGCACCTCCCTGATTAAACACACAGACACACAACACTTGAACTGCACACACTGAGACACGTTTCTCTGTTTGTCAAGCTCAACTCCAAAACTAACCAAAACAAACAGACAGAAGCTACATTTCACACCCTTCTTAAACTTCACATCACCGTGTAAACTGTCTCATTAAAGCTGCACAGGTGTTTCCACTGACTAACACGTGAAAGTAATCTAAATCTGAGGGATTACACCGCACAGGACGGACTTTTAGTAGACCAAACAAACATCAACACTCGATTACCCAAGCGCAGATGTTAGCATCGAGGCTAGTTAGCTAGAGCTAGCTGCTCAAACTTCGTTTGAATGACTGTGTTTTGATATAAAGCGCAACTATCTATCAAATTAAGCTTCAAGCACACTGGCGGATAGATACAGCTAAGGTGACGCCTCATTTAAGAACTTAAATCTGTTAGTTTCTTACCCCTTCACAACGAAAAATGGATCTTCTATCGACATGATGCTCACTTCCGCTTCAGTCTAAGCGCATGCGCACAGTGCAGGTATAAATCAAAGGGTGTTCAATGTCACTCAGCTGTTTCCTTCTCGTTGTTCTCAGGTATGAAGCCGTTTAATTATTACTCACAGCTAAATCATTGTCTTCTTTAAGAGATAGAATACAAAAATGCAAGAACTTTTCGACTTTAAATCACGTCTTTTGTTTTCAGGTTTATCAAAGTTTGTGCGCACAAAAGAATAAAACAATAAAGTGAACTTATTTCATACTTGGCTGCATATGAATATTACAAGACTTCCAGTAATAGTGTTTGGAGGAAACCTGGCAGGTCATCTGGAGAATCTGGAAGGGGAGTATTGTACACATCTGTATAAGATTAGTTTCCCTGGTAACGTTCATGCAATCATTGCATGTGTTTACAGTTAAGTGGGACAGTTTCTGCAGACAGAGGCAGCGGACTGCATTTAACTCTTTGTTTGCACTCTCTGAAAGTAAATGAAGTTTCTTTTTTTGATTCTTACTTCTTCTAGGAATAAAGGCTCTAACTTTTCGCCTTTACGGTGTTATTCGCAGTTTTACTGTAAATATCACTTATACACTGATAATTGAAATTTGTATTGTCAATTATTTTATCTAACTTTGGGCAATATTTAGCCAAAAAATGCTTATATGGTTATGGAGCTGTCTTTATAGAGACAAGTTGTAATCATGCGATTGCATGTGAATTCGTGGTTTCTTGTGAGTCCTTGCGATTCCTGCTGTCTGAAATTTGCCACGAAATTCGCCTCACAAACGCATCCAGTAGTATTTGGCGGACGGTGATAATCGCACTGTTCCGCAGCGATGCCGTTCCGCATCTGGTGGAATTTTGGATAAAGTTGCTGTTTTGTCCTACACCAAATATTTACGATAAGTGCCAAATATCATTGTAAAAGGACAAAACAAAATCAGCAACAATATTATGGTTGACTTTTTTGTCCACAGGGGGCACAAAAACTCTGTTGTGTTTTGTAAAATTATACATAAACAAAAAGGAAGAGCCAAATTTTGCCATTGTACTATTTTCTTATGAAGAAGTGTTCTCCCATTTTTAATGTCTGACATGTTATTTACAATAAATGTTTGGGTTATAAAGAGTAATAAAGGCCTTTTTTGCAGCCTTACATTAATGGTTTTGTCTGACACATCTGAAAGAGGCTACAGACCCACAGAAAAACTGTATAAAAATGATCCTACTTGTTTCTTTTGGTCTAGTTTGCTTTTGTGGGTTATGAAGAGACTTCAGTTTTGATTCAGTCTGATCATTGCTGGCTGAATTTTCCAAACACAGATTTAAGCACTAATAAAATACACAAAAAAGCTAACACAGTGAGAAATTTAAAAAAAAATTAACCCACTGAACCACTTTAAGCAGGAATGGATTGATTACACTCAGTGAAAGAGAAATTTGACCAACGTTTTGACTCATGACGGCCTTGTGATGCAGTTATAAAATGTCTGAAAAGCTTTTTGTCTTCAGGAGTTTATAAGTCAAGTTTTGATTTTCTTCTGAAGCACTTTGAAAAAAATACATGAGCGACCATGTATTTTTTACTCAAAAAAAGGTGTCTTGTCAGGCAAGTATGAATTTTTTCAAAGGCACATATAAGAAAATATATACCTCTTTAAAGCTCCTGTTAATTTTTTTGATGGGTTATAAATCAGACTGGAATGAACAGTAATGCCTCTCTATGATATTACAAAGCAAATACAATTTACAATGTCATTTAGCAGACACTTTTATCCAAAGAAACGTAGATTCAAGAACAACTGTTAAGCGGTGTCAAGTGCCTTGCCCAAGGACACTTAATCACATGGACAGCTCTGGAATTGAACTCGTGACTCTCCCCTGATAGGGAGATGACCGACCCTACCAACTGAGCCATGGCTGCCCAAATAAGACCACGGAGAACAAGATTGATAGTTTATTTATCATCATTTTCAATGCCCATAACTGTTGTGGAGGGGGTAGGTGTGCCAAAGAAACAGCCTTTGTTACCCTCAAATTCCACCCTATGAAAAACAGCAGCGAAAATGCCATCAGTGTGGATCGCAGCTGATCGTTTCCATTCAAGTTAATGTGTCAAATTCCACCGGCTTCTTTCCGGCCCCCTGCAGTTCTGCAGGCCTCTTGGTGATCACCAAGGTTCTATTTATTAGCCCACACTGGAAAGGTAGTCAGGCACAGACACAAAATAAAATATCTGGCTTTTTTTCAAAATAAAACACTGCGTGTTTCAGGCCCATCATATTTCACACTGTGCATATGTGGGCGGGGACAAACAAGTCAAAGGTTTTTAGATGTAATTTCACCTTGTTGACACCATGGATGAGGAGATGTTGATTTGATCTGATGTACTGGTCTGGACAGAGTGAATTTCCTCCTCTGAAAGGACACACTCTACTGCTTATGAATCCATGATTCCTGCTGTCCGAAATTCGCCACGAAATTTGCCTCACAAATGCAAACACTCACAAGGACTTGGCGGATGGTGGAAATCACACCGTTCCACAGTGGTGCCATTCCACATGCGGTGGAATTTGTGGGTTAGTTGCTGTTTTGTCCTACAGTAAATGTTTACAATGAGTGATAAATTTAATTGTAAACGGACAAAACAAAATCAGCAACAATATTATGGTTGTTTTTTTGTTTTGTTTTTTTGTCCACAGGGGGCGCAAAAATCAACACATGCAGAACATCTCCCACAGGAGCTTTAAAGACTGATTACATACAAATGTGCAGGCAAAAGTCATAATGACAGGTGAAAAAAACAGCAAATTTTTAAGCCATTCAACCATGCAGCAAAAGGCTGTTTCTTATGCTTTAGTAGAGCAAGCATGAAGCGTACAGAAATTTTGATTTTTATGGCCTTGTTGAAAAATGCAAAAAATGTTACCTGTTCAAGATGATATATTTTAGGGGATGAAATCAAAAACCTTCATGGATTGACTCTTAAAATAATCTTGGGCAGCTAGTAGTTTCAGTAAATAATAAAGCGATGATGAAAAAAACTCAAATAGAACCCACAGCAGATTTTTGCATCCAAAAGTAAGCATATAAAAATGCTTGTTTTTCTAAAAACCTTGCACTAAATAGATCCATAACCACCCCACAACCCTATTTTAACTGCATGTCATTCAAAATGAACACAGATGTCTAATTAAAAATGAAAAAGGATGTACATATAGGTGTGAGTGAATTCTGGCTCAGCAGATCTTCAGTCTGAGTGCGTGCTCTCTCTTCACAGCTCTGTTTCCTGTCCCACCCATCTGTCTCTGTTCCTGTGGGGGTTTCTCTCTCCATCCCACCCTGTCCTGTTCACCTCCTTCCTTCCTGTCCTCATCCTGTTTCCTCTGCTCCTCCTTCACTCCTCTTCCTCCCTCCCAGGCCTGTAAAAACTCACAGCCAGAGTTATAAATGTTACTCTTAACACTAACGTTAGATATTTTCCTCTCACAGGGCCTTTTTCCTCTCAGTAATGTTTTCCAATTGCTGCTGGCTCATGTTGTGACACTGGTTAATCATTCTGGGAATAACTGTGTGGTTGAGATAGAAATACCACCAGTTTTGTGACTGTACAGTTTCACTTCAAGGTTTTTTTTAGATATTCCCCAACAGTAAAGAAGTGAAACAGCACAGGCAGCATCAAAGCAGACTGTAATGAAACTAATTTTATGTCTTAAGGACTGTATTCAATGGCTGTTAATTGTTATTTCCCACCACCACCCACCCCTGCCACAGTTCCCGAATGTACTTTCTACTTTCATTTATGACTAGATATGTCTAAATCATTGTGAACCAGTGTAAAACTATTATCATTGTTTTTATGAAAGCATGATGCAAACCTGACACATAGTGTGCCTGGTCGCTGAAACAACAGAAAAGGATTGATTCACATTTATGTGAGTCACATAAACTTATTATGAATTCTGAACAGGTTTCCCTCAGAATTTAGGTAATGACTAACTGCATTATTATATCAGAATTTTTTTTAAAGCTTGGGTCAAACTGTATGGCTAAAAAAAAAAGTTCTAAAGGGCACTTAAAGTCTGTTTACATGTATACTGCTATAACAGCTGTTTAATCATACTCATCAAACTGTTGGTGTGTTGTATCGTATTGCGTTATTGTATTGTAATGTAGTAGCGCAGTGTTCCAAGACATAAAAGTGTATCTCATTCTAATTATTGAAAAATATTTATATAACTGTTTCAGGCTGAATTGTATCACATCTCATCTTATTGTATCATTTTACACATATAGTATTTAATTGAATTGAATTATATCCCACCCTATCTTATCATAGTGTAACATATCCTATTATAATATATCAAATCAAATTGAATCAAATCACATGATTTGATTGATATCGTATCATAATGAATTGTATTGTATCACTTTGTGTCATATTGAATCGTATTTTATCGTATCCGTATCGTATCATATCATATCGTATTGTATCGTATCAATATCAATATCATATCAAATCGTATCGTGTCATATCGTATTGTATTGAGTTGTATGGTAACATATTGTTTTTAACTGTATTGTAGAAATTGTACAGAAGACCTTTGTACCCCGAGCCATCAGACTTTGTAATTCTTCTATAAATAGTAGATGAGATGAGATTTAAAACAAACAAATTTCCATTTGGGGATCGAAAACGTTCTTGTTTTGTATTGTGTTGTAATGTATTTTGTCATACGCTGTGTTGTGTTGTGGCTTTTTGCATTTTTTTTTTTTTTTTTCATTATTTGCAAATCGTTTGGAATATGCAAATTTTCTGGTACTTCCTGGCCACTGTACCGTATGGTTTAATTTAGTATTAAAGTATCATAAAATATCATATCATTTTGCATTGTATCCGTCATAGCATGCATATCTTGAATTACCATCCGTTCCCATGATGTAATGGTGCTATATGATAACACAAAGGTTACATTTATTCATGAGACCTAAAAATTTCCCCTGAAGCTCTTAAATTTCCAAACTGTTGCTAACGAGACAGCATGACCTTCAGTTTCGAACAGAAAAAAACTCTCACTTTGTTGCATCACTTGAATTTATCTCTTCTTCACGCCTGCTGTCCTGCTCAGCTGAGTGCAGCTCTGCCTGAGCGGAAAGAGTGACTCATTTTAAAACTTGGTGAAGTAGCAGGAAAATCTTCTCCGCAGAAGCTAAACAAAGTCAGGAATGAACCTAGGCATTGTGGAATAACAAAAAGGAGCTGGCTGGGAGTCAAGAAGCTGCAGGAAACACTTAGAGAAGTCTATAAATAGAAACTCTGACCCATTCCCTTATGAGATGCTCCTTCTCAGGGTGACCTATTTTCATTCAGCTTTGAAATCCCAAACCTGCTGCAGCTCCTGTCGGATGCATTTAGCTGGTGTAAATGATAAAAGCTGAGTGCATTTTTTTTTCTTGTTCTGATGCCAGACTTCCACTGTCGTAATAAGAGATAATTGCTTTCATTGCATAAGCAGATAGTAAATGATGCCAAGATGTGATTGGAAACCACAATGGAGATGTGGGTGTACGTCATACATCTGCAGAGAAAATGAACCGGCTGACATTGTTTTAATCATTCAGATAATTTTCCTGTTTGGACAGTTTTGTTTTATTTTATACACCTTATTTTTTTTCTACTTTTGTTTCATTTTACTTTCAATGGCCTTGAATAAAGCTTTCTTCTTTTCCTCATAAATGCTTTGTGGACTGTCTCTGAACTGCCACTGTAATTTGACTTGATATCATTGTAATTTTATTTTATTGAATTTCCCTTTGGGGATCAATAAAGTTCTTCTTCTTCTGTAATTGAGGGTTACACTCGATGATCTTTCAAGTACAAATAAATGCTGAATGAAAATGAAAATGATACCCAATAATTGGCTAAAATAAAATACAGTATGGTAGGATAAAGAGAATATAAGAGAGGAGGATGATATATTGTAATACAATACAGTATGATACCATACAATACCATACCTATGCCACACAATGACATACCATACTTTAAAATACAACACGATATACAATACAATATAAAATGATACAATTTGATACAATATGATACAACAGAATATGTTATGATATAATATGACACAACACAACACAATACAATACGATATGGTGCGACATGCCACAATGTGATACATCACAATATGATATGATGCAACACAGTATGATACATCCCAACGCAATACCCTACGATATGACACGATACGATCCGACACAACTCAATGTGACACAATATGATGCGTTACGATATGACACGACATGACATCACACAACCTAACATGAGAATAAGATACCATACGATATGATAAAGCCCAACACAACACAATACCATACATTATGATACGACATGACACCACTCAATGTGATACAGTATGATTCGATAGGGTACAAGATAATAAGATACAATATCATATGGCAAGATACAATTCAATGTGATATAAAGCAATGCTATTTAATGCAATGAGATACAATACAACAGAATGTGATATAATATGATACAATACAATATATTGTTTTGATAGGATATTATTGAAGTATCATAGGATATAACACAGTAAAAGACAGTGGAGCACAAAATGATTTGAAACGATCACAGGCCCACCACTTACTGGTACTTGAAACCCTTTTATCATCTGTATAAGGGAAATTTCTCTTGAACATGTGGGTTTCACATTAAGCTGCCCAAAGTTTGACAATAGAAAAGCGAAATTAAAACAACCAACCATGAACAGCATAAATGCTTCTTATTTCCGGGACAGTGGATTAGCCCAGCTAGTAGAGTAGGCGGCTCATGTACGAAAGCTATAGTTCCACACGTCTCTAGTACAATCTCAGTAGGATCTTGATCTAAATCTTGTTTTAAGAGACGTTAGAACACCACCATTCACTAAAATTTATGACATATGCAGAGTAGAAAAAGTTACTATACAGTGATCATATCAAACTTTATACAGCTCTATTTATGGCAACAGTCTCTATGCTTTCTAACCATAAATGTCATGACTTAGCAACTGGGTCACTTCCTTGTCCTACCAACCAACCAGTGTTTACCAGTGCAGAGAGAAGAAGTGAAGGTCTGTGGAGAAACAGCAGGCCCCACCCTCTTACACACACACACACACACACACACACACACACACACACACACACACACACTCCAACGCCCATTTGACCTGAGGCGGAGGCAGCATAAGCACAATCACACATAACAGTCACCATAGAGACCAGTCGGGTACAGACCTGAAAGTGAAGTCATGTTGGGCCGTTTTCTTTGCTTAAGAGCTGCTCGCTTTGTGAATCATTCTGTAAATGTGCAGCTTTTATGCTGTGTGAGGTGATTAAGTTCAACTTAGATTTGCAACACGTGTCGGCACCAATGGAACAGTTTAAATGTCAAAACTTCTGCTTTAATGGCAAACGTGATCATAGTTAATGCAAAAACAAGGCTGAATTAGACACTGTGGTTTGTATTCTTTAAGTCTGACTCCAGTTAAGGTTATTGTTTGGACATACTAGGACTTTGACTTGGTGATTTGGTGAAAAACAAGCAACTTAAGAGAAGGGTAAAAAAATGGAAAGCTCATACACATCATTATTACTGAAAAAAAAAAATGACAATGAAAAATACATCTAATACGGGAACAAAAGGATGCTGCAGAGCTGTGCAGAAATTTCCAAAGTGAACACAAACCTCTTTCATTAAAAATATAAGACAGTGTGCAATGCAAACAAACAGACTTGATTTAGATCCATATGTGATTCATGTTTTATGGATACAACAAGCCGAAAGTAATTTATTTTAATTGATGAAAACATTGCAATGTAGCAAAAATATTCTGTTAAATTTTTTTTTTGACCAGTACTTAATGTAAGCTTACTGCGGTGGAAGCAATTTTCACCCATTGAAATTAATATAATCCTTATTTTTTGCCTGTAATATCTTTAAATGGGATCTATCTAGACTTATAAAGTTAAGGGGGCTACACTGTATGTAAGGAAACAAATTGACAAGTTATAGGATTTTTTTTTAATTTGACATTTTTTTGTACTTAATTACCTCTCCTTTTGCATTTTCATTCCCCCCTGATACTTCACATAAACTAAATACTGTGCTGAAACCTGCACTATTACGATCTAATACTTTCAACTTCACCTGTACTCACAGCACTTTTGTTTTCCTCTGTGTTTGAAATCTGCTTTAAAAAACTGCTGTACTTTGTCTCAAATATACAAATGACCCTATTTTTGCTGCAGGATTTTCCAGGTTCTAGATATTTAAAAATTGTATAAACAGCAACATGACTTTCCCCATTTGAAGCTTACAACAATAACAGATCTTGGCAGTTTACCAGAATCAGAATACCACGGCTAACAGTTCAATATCCCAGCTCCAGATGTGTTCTCTCACCGTAATGCATCTGCAGCCCGGACATGGAAATATTGATTTAACCGGATATCGGTTATTTCTCAACAATCATCGTCACATTTGTAGTCATCTCTGATCAACACATTTGGTATCCATTACAGTGTTAGTGTTTGGGATGCCGTGCACACGTCACGCAGAAAGGAGAGTAGCGATGGAAGAGGTTTCCATGGTTACAGCTCGCAAGTTTTTACAGCATCTGACAGCTCAGGGTGGTAACTGCTAATGTTACAGATAACAAGTTTAATTTGCTCCCTGACTAAGCAGTTATGTAACGCTGGGTGATACTTGTATGTCAGCCAGAGGGTCATGTGGTTGTAAAAGCATTTCTGAAGATGACGGCATAACTTTATTGGCTTTTGATCATGCAATTTATCTGATTTATGACCTCTGTGGTTGTTATTTCCACACAGTTTTATGGCTTTGTTTTGTATTCGCACAAAGAAGGTTCAGAGCTTAGGAAAAATGGAAACATTTGTCTGTAATTCTTGACTTTAATGTTGCATAAAATTTGGCCAACAGGGATAAAAACATCTAAGACATCCCTTACCTCCAAATGTCAATCTTTATGCTTGCTGTGTCGAGAAACATGTGTAACATGTAACCAATCATGTTAAATAAATACTTCAGTTTATAAATGAATTAATGAATGATTAACAAAATGCGTAAAATCATATGGCATGTTTTGCTGCAAGGGGGAAATTTGCATCACCGAGCAACATAAATTAGAATAAATAAACAAATAGATAGATAAAATAAAAAGCTCATGTGGCATACTTTGTTTTTTGTTCGTTTGTTTTTGTTGTGTTTTTGATGGAGCAATTTGTAAATTATCAATCTAAACTAAAAACAATAAATCTATAAATGATTTGAGTCTGAAAAAAACATTCCGAATTTTTTTTGTTTATTTTTATTTTTTTATTGTTGCACTTTGAAAAAAAAAACATAGCAATGTTTTAAGTGCAATAAAAGTAAATAATAATAATAATAAAAATAAAAAGGTGTTTGATTTCAGCTTTGCACCGTCAAAATGAGGATATCATATTTCCAACGGTCCTTTAAAGCGTTATACCGGCGCTCGCGACTGGCAGCTGCCTGCCGTTTGACCCCAGACTGCTGCCTAGTAACCTAATTCACACCGGCAGCAAGTCCTTATATGGCGCTGAGGTGTCGTCATCGCCTCTATGCTCGGGTACACAGCAGAGCGAGGACGGGGGAATTGAGAGAGAGAGAGAGAGAGAGGAAGGAAGGAAGCAAGGGGAAGTGGGGGGGGGTGGCTGCGGTTGCGCGTTCGCGTCATGGCTCTTCCACTGTGCGCGTCCCCACGGGGCTTTACTACCGGAAAAGCCATATATGGAAGCCGAGAATGCGAGTGAGTGACGTAGCGCGTATGTATGTATGTCAGCGTGAGAGCAGAAAACTCCCGAGAAACTGGAGACACGTTTCCTTCTCCCACGTAAATTCTTCGAAATGCCGCTGGCTGGAGTTTTGTAAAACCAGAATGTAAACAGTGACTCCAATATCGATTCAAATCCCTTATTTCCGGAGTGTATTTCCCTCTCTTGATACTGAATCCCGTAAATAAATAAAACACTTCCTCAAACATGTCACCGTAACTTCGTCAAACTTCCTCATTTCAGACAGGCTAAAATATGTCGGAAATAACCCCTTACATCTTCATTACATTTGTATTTAACCTTGCTTTAAGGGAGTCACATTCAAAAAGCTACACTATATTCACACCATACTACAAGTTTACCACCACATCATAAAAGAGAAATGATATACTTTTTGAAGTAGGCTGTAATTTATAAGCTAAAGAGCAACAACTGCCCCCCATCTTAATATAAAGGTAAAGGTGCTTATTTATAATATTAACTTGTGCACTAAAATGTCGATTTATTGGAGCATTTGCTACTTTTTGCAAAACCTTTTTAGTCTGCGAATAAAATGTGATATAAATATATTTATTTCATCTTTTTTTTTAATGGTGATAATCTCGATATAAGTGTTGATTTATGTTGTAGCCTAATAACTTTGACTGAAACGTCTTTCATGGTATTTGTGTGTGAAAGCCACATATGTTAAACTGAAAAAAAATGGATTGCAGGAGCGGCACAAGATGTCTTGAAGCAGAAACTCGAAACCCAAATTAGAAGAGAGCTAAACTGTGAGAAAAAAACGGTAGACGGAACAGATGGTGTGTGTATGTGTGTGTGTTTGTGTGTGCGTGTGAGAGAGAGTGTCTATACAGCAGGTGTGGGCGGCGCCTGTTTGTCGCTCACTAAGGAATGAAGTCCACGTTACGTCAAAGGGGAAATAAAACGCCACCCTGCTCCCCTCAGCCTCTCATTTCTCAGAGTACAATAACTGAAGAACATCGAAATCCCGAGCAGAGACAGATAACTAACTACTAACTTAAGTCTAACTCGGGACAGAAGAACCTCTTCTTTGGGGACAGTGTCAAAATAGTCGTGCGTAATTACGCATAAAATAACTGAACAATGAGTGCCACAGACGCAATGGAAGTCAACGCCGAAGCCAGACGGATCCTGGCGGTGTCGATAAGTAAATTGTACGCTTCCAGGACTCAGAGAGGCGGACTGAGACTCCACCGGAGCCTCTTGCTCTCCCTGGTTATGAGGTCTGCCCGGGACATCTATCACTCCTCCCGGGAGAGCGAGGGGCCAACTCCGGAAGAGCCGATGGAGACAAGCTCCGGCGCTGAGGACGAACAACAACAAGCCGGCCTGCCTGAGCCCCAGCCGGCACTGGTGTCCTCTGAGAAGCTCCCAGAGGAGCCGGACAGCGCTGAGGAGGAGTGTGAAACCACAGAGGACAAAGAGAACCTGAGCCCGACGAGGCAGTCCAGGAAACGCCGGGGTAAGGCGTCGGCGGCGCCTGACTTCCTCCCCAGCAAGAGGGCGAGGTTGGAGCCCGGGGAAGAGAGGTATGCGGCCCCGCTAAGCAGCTGTCGCGCCGGGGCAGGGGACTCCCTGACCGCTTTGTCTCTAAATCGGGTTATACCTGCCTGCTGAACAGATGGAGGGAGAAAATAGCCTCCAATGGGACTTTGGAGCAGAGTGATTCTCGACTCCTCATTAACCTACAAGGGCGATTGGATCCCTTTACGCGCCGAGGAGCTGACCTACATCGGCCAGTCCCAGGACAAAGGGATTACCGGAGCCATGGTGCGAGCTGTCCGGTCGACCTGAGACCTTAAAGCCCCAGCAAAGAAGGAGAAAGAGGAGACCAGGTCAAAGGGAGCAAAATGTGCCCGGAAAGTTTGAGGAAGAACCAGAAGGGGAACTAACTGAGTTGCTTTTAGT
Organism: Xyrichtys novacula; assembly: GCA_962446985.1. Taxonomy (NCBI): domain Eukaryota; kingdom Metazoa; phylum Chordata; class Actinopteri; order Labriformes; family Labridae; genus Xyrichtys; species Xyrichtys novacula. The sequence continues at coordinate 14,131,893 of OY660866.1, read as the reverse complement.
TTCCTGGTGATTCACCTTCAGTTAAAATGAGTCCAAACAAGTGACTGCTGCTGACTCAAAGTGTGTATATGTGTGAATCAGCAGAGAGTGATGTGAGTCAGAAGAAGAAGTGAAGTGGCTGACCACAGACACACACACACACACATACATGAACACACAGACAGAAACTGGACTTCAGGGAATTTCCTGCCTGTGTGTGTGGGGGGATATTGGACTCAGACACTGAAAGAGGAAGGACGGTTGTGGCTGCCACAATCATGCGCACACATTTACACACATTCAACTGCTGCTGTGGACTTTGATCAATCCATACTACTGCTTAGGGGCTGTCCTGTATACTGAGTTCACATGGTGCTTTGAAAAACAGGCTGACCACGTGGTGTTGTGAGCCCTGTTATCTACTTTTCAACGTTTTCGTCACTTAAATGTTGTTTTTGTTTTAAGTTAACATGTGAAAATAATATTACCTCACATTCAAAGCTGCTTTTTTACTTGTATGAAAGAGAAAAAGGTGTAGATATTTGTAATAAACACGTTGAAATTGCACTCAGTTGTCTTGTTCTCTTTGTTTTTCACTTAAGAGGTATCTAATTTGCAAATAAAGGGCTCAGCCAGTCTATGTAAGGCCACAAATCTTAGGGTCAATCCGGTTATAGGAGGTTGGTACAAGCCAGTGCCAGTCTGGCCTGCCTCTGTTAATCTCATGCTTACAGAGTAACACACACACACACACACACACACTCAGAGGAGCAGTTTCCAGGGCCGGACCACTTCCCGTGGATTATGACAGAATTCTGAATCACATCCTTCCTTCCCAACATGACCTGACACCTATCCAGAGAGGGTTTAATAAAAGAGTTACGCAATCCAGCTGGGGCCATACACCACCACCACCGCTGCTGCTGCTACTATTGAATAATACACACCAGCAGGTGTTTATAGCCCGAGGACTCTTCATCACCACATTTACTGTCATCGTCATCATCATTCGAGGCAGCCATATGACCTGAGGCTGAAACAACACCCTGAAACTCAGTGGTAGCGGCGATGCTGATCAGGTTGTTCTCGTTGCTCGGGTTTTTACATGCTTGTGGTTACAGTTTAGATCCAAGTCATCGTCATCATCCTAATTTCTTTCTTGTGGGATGAATATTAAAGCAGCATGAGTCACAAAGACGAAGAAAGAGGGAATAAATGATGAAGCAAAGGTTAGTAATACTGACAGAATGAAGTGAGGAATGGTGATAAAACATACTTTTAAGGTCAAACGGAAGAGTTACTTCAGTTTCATGAAGGATTATTTAGGATTTATAACAACTTGTGTCTAATTTTGTAACTTAAAAGTGATAAAAAAAAACATCTGTGAGAATACAGAAGTAAAGTTGGTTTAGACAGGAAAGAGACATGTTGACAAGAGTGTGATGACTTCATTCGTGTGAATGTTTAGTTTCACTCAGAGTGGCCTGAGGTCACCGTGAAGGTAAACACTTTTCCAGGAAGTTCAAGCGACCACGTCATGATATCTCTTGAACAAACACTGCTCCACTTGTTGGGTGAGGGGGAGACCAGGGGCAGGTGTGACGCAACTTACTTAATAAAAAAACACAACTTAACATCTGCACTTTTAAAATATAACTTAAAGCCACTGTGAAGAAGTTTTAATGGGTTGTGAAATAAATCCAAATAACAGTGATACTTTTCAAAGATCTGCAAAAGTGAACAGGAGCATGAGCAGTAGAATTAAAAGTTTCTTTATATATTTTTAAAGGCCTGTTACAGCTGTTAGGTAACTGCAGACTGGACAAATGACAGAAGCCAAGAAAACTGCTTATTTTACATTTCCCAAGGCAAATTCTCGCTGTGAGAGGTACATTTTACTGTTACAAGAAAGCAGGATGTCAACAGGGGGTGCCAAAATCACTTTAAACCAAAGGTCCCTCACAGCAGCATTCAAAACAAAACTATAGGTTAAAGCTCCTGTCAGTAACTCTTGCTTTGTGAGGATTTTGGTGCAGTCTTTGTTTTACTCTGGGCTTACTGACAATAAAATATCTAATTTGACGAGGGATGGGGATCGAGGCCAGGTTTCATTACAAACCTAATTCTGCATTTTTCAAAACCTAAAAATCAATTGTTTGGGCATCTCAAGTCTGCTCTTGATACTCACCAGTCCAAGGAAGTACATTTTACTTTGAGTAAAGTATAATTCATCAATTTTTTCCCGTAAAGTTTGAATTGGCAGCTTACATGAAACTGCATGAAGAAGAAGTGGTGAAAAAATGTGGCTACATTTTTCCAAAGCTAAAGATGGTATGAAAAGAAATGTAATATATGCTGCAAAATATATTCAGGAAAGAAGGTGAATGCAATGTCACGCTAAGCACATAAGCACTGTGCCTCAAATCAAACCAAAATGCAGAACCTTTGGCTGTCTCAGTCTTGAAACAACTCTGTCATCGCTGGTTTTGTGAGGCTGTGGTTGTTGCACTTTCATGTGGTTTGGTTTGCATTCACAAGACACTTGGTCATTCATACCAAACCATCTGGAAAATGGAGCACCATCATAACGACTGCTCGTTTGTTGCAATCTTGACCCAAATAAACACTCAGTATGCCAACATGTTGTTTGGAAAATAAAAATATTGCTGCATTCCAACTAGAAGCGACGGTGGCCTTGAAGGTCAATGGCAAGGCCGAGACGCCAAAAAAAAAAACAATATTCCACAGAACACGAAAATATTTAGTAAAATGCAAAAAAAAAAAAATTCTCACAAATACAAAAATATATCATATGAACACAAAACAAAAAATGTCTAAAAGCACATCTTTTTCTCGAGAAAATATAAAAAAATCTACAAATTGAAAAAAAATATAGATAAAAAAAAATGCAAGTTAACTTTGGAAAACATCATATTTTTTAAAACAAATTTAAAAAATACCAGTATTTTGGAAATGCAAATACATGTTGAAAAACACTATTTTCAGTCAGAGGAAACAAGATTAGTAATAACTACAAGTCTATCTAGACACAGGTGCTGCCACACAGTGTCAAGGCAATGCACAACAGTGAGTAAAGACCATAGACTGTATATAGGATATGGACAGCGTCTGCCTCCTTGCTGGATGAAGCCACTCCGAGAACAGCGCCCTCTGGTGACGGGCTGCAGTATAGGTCATAAATCCCGCCTCTGCCAGCAAAACTTATGGGGCTGTGTACAAACTTTAGAAATTTATTACACAGAATATAAATTTGTCTCCCCCCTGCTTGTGATGTTGACATGTAGTTACAGTAAGACTGGTTTGTGCTCAAGTCCTGGGTTCATGTTTTCTATGATTGACACCTGATACAGCCTAATGGCGTTCAGGGATTGCGTAGCTCACCCAGGGGACACGCTGTTTGAGCCGAGCGTCATCACAGCGACTCTCCTGCCGAATGCGCACAATGCTACTGCGCAATGCTGGTTTCACGAAATGAATAAAAATCCTGGAAATACCGAGAGCTATTTGGCTTTATATCTGTATACAGACGAGAGGCGGAACCAAGTTGTCCATAGTATATACAGTCTATGGTAAAGACATTTAAAAACATTTTTTTTAAATGAACAAGGAACATCAACAATGAAGCAATTAATCAATTTAGGACCTTTCTTTATCACAATCAATTAATTTGTCATCACAACAAAGTCACCAAGGTACTGAGTGCTGGGTCATTTAAGGGCTGAACATAAATTCCCATAGAGCAGGACAGTGCAAGTTAACTGTAACTGTAGACTCATTCAACCACTGGAGACAACAGTGGAGAATGGTCCAGCCAAGTGAATAGTGTTTTATAAGGAGCTGGGTCTTTCGCTGTCTTTTGAAAGTAGAGAGGGACTCAGTGGATCGAATAGAGTTGGTAATTTATTCCACCATTTAGGGACAACAGAAGAAAAGTGTCAGGCTCATGAATTTTGAGCCTGATGTGCTGGAAGCACCGGGCACCTTTTTGGGCTAAGCGTAGTGGGCGAGAAGGATGATGGGTTTCAGGTAACCATAAGCAGTTTACCTGGCTATATTTACCCGTGTTATTTTTATATGAAATATTTTTGCCATTGACCTTCAGAGCCACCCTGGCAACTGGAACGAACAATAACATTTGTTCGAAGTAAATTCAAAGTGTGAGGATTTTAAAAGGGCTTAAAAAGATCTGAATTTGGACCAATTTATATTTTTCTTAACAGCTAAAATACACAGATTTGGGGAAAACAAACCAGTTTAGCTTCTTTCAAGCTTAAAATATTTTGCCACCCACAGATTCTTCAGATCTATGTCAGCCCCTGTGTCAGGAATCACCACCCTAAAATAATCTGTTATTGTTGCGGAGAGCTCACATCCTCGTGTTGTTTTCATCTCTCAGAGGCTCAACAGCTGCTTTATCACACTGTGAAGGCTAAATCCTCCTAATATCCACACGGCATATGAATGTCCACATAAACCCACCAGATGAGGGTTTTATTTTTCACACTGACCCTGATCTGCCCAACTCATGACGAGCTTAATATGGAAATATCTGGGTCATATGGAGGCTTTCTTTTTTAAAAACATACACAAATCCCTCTTTAACCAGTGATAATTAAACAACTACAGAGAGTGTGAATATTTAAAACCTGAAAGAACAAAGATTTCAGTCATGCAGCATCACTTAACAGCATAATAATTGGCCCAAGTTACAAAGACAATACTATTTTGTTTAGAAATCTCGTGTAGTAAAATGACTTTAATGGTGTGTGAATGAAATAAGAACTGAGGATGATGAGTAAACTAAAAGAGGGATTAATGAAAGTGAAGGACCTAAAAATGTGAAAATGAAGACTCCACAGAATCAAAAACCCATGTAGGTGTTGTTCTTCTGTTGGATGCGGCAGATGTGTACATTTAACTAAGATGTCATATGGATGTTATTGATGATTCAAATGACATTATTTGAGTATCTGCTCTTTTATGGGCTGCATTCCTCTGCACTTTGAATATTATTAAGAGGAATCTGGCAAATTTGAACGTTAGAAGATGTCGCTGAAAGTGGGCTCCGAGCTGGGAGAGAGGCTTTGATGAGCAGAGTTCGATTTCAGTCCTTACTGACTTATCCCTTAGCCACTGGCTTCGATCTTCACCTCTTTAATGTTTTCAGACCTTTTGATATATTTGCGGTTTGTCTCCAGCTCTCAGCACTGGAGGATATTTTCACCTCACGCTGCCAGAGGAAGGCTGTCAGCATCTGTAAAGATCCCACTCATCAATGTCCCCATCTATCTGGTAAGACACTCAGGGCCTTTGCTGCCTTCACTCCCAGATTAAAAACAGTTTTATCCCCCCCAAGTCATAACAGCTCTGAACCAGCCCCCTAAATGCCCCTCAGAACTTGTTTTGCTGACTCTTATCCATACCCTCTACCATTGCACATAAGCACATATAAACTCTACTACCTCTTGTGATGTCTCTACCTCGAATCAGAGTCTATCATCATCGCACAGTTGCTCTGTTATCACCCTTTTATGATGTGCATCGACTCTACTACCTCTTCTAATGCAGCTGCTCAATTAGGCGATTTAACTGGACTGCTGTCCTTGTCCCAGTCTAAAAGCATCAGGCTAGAATTGAACTGAATACTTTTACATGCACTTAAACAATAGATCTATTGCAAAAGTCCGACAGAAACTGGACTTTTAAAATGCATGTGAACACATAGTGCGACTGAAACCAAACTACTGTCAGGTGATATGGTTGGAGATTAATTTTCTCTGTCATGTATATGGTTTAGTTGAACTGAAGCTTGTCCACGTGCCCCTTTTAAGCTTGTTACAGTTGGGTCTCTCCCTTGCTAAGTAGGCTCAGACAGTTAGAACTGGCTCGGTCTAGACCAGCTCTTAGTTATGCTGCTTTAGGTTTAGACTGCTGGGGGTCCTGGCACATTAAGCACCTTTCCCTCCTTCTTCATCCTTTTTCTGTCTTTGGCATTATTTTTGAATCATCATGTCCCATTAGAGTCACTCAGACTCAGTCTTTTCTGGGAGTCCCTGAGCTCCATCATGACACTGGTTCCTCTGGATTGCTATGCAGCAGATGTTTCACCATCATGGACTTGGTTCTGCTCGAGGTTTCTGCCCGTCAGAGGAATGTTTTCCTCTCCACTGTAATTGCTAAATGCTGCAAAGTGTTTCACTCTTGTGGTTTAAGATGGGGTGGGAGTGAGTCTGATCTTATAAGATGACGCTCAATCTGATCCCATCTTCACATCAGTCTTTGTAAATAGAGTCTGGTCTAAATCAGCGAACAACATGTAGATGCACTGAATGTGTCTTTTAATATTGATTCTTCTTCTTTTATGTTTCACAATGGTAAGCTGCCAACTTGTGTTGTGTCCGGTGCAATAAATAAGCTACTGTTAAGTCCACAAACATGTATCTCAGTGAAGGGTTCTTAAGGCTAAAACATACAGGATCTGTGTTGAGTGCATTCCGTCAGCGTCATGTATCACACAGCAAATAGGTTCCCATTCTAAATAATGCAGCATCGCATACAGGACGTTTCGCAGCACCGTCTCAGAAGCGCGTTGCGTGCGTCTCTGCTTAGAATACGCGCCAAGTCTATTTTCACTGCTCTATGCCTCCAACACACGTCCATCTACACAGGGAAGATTGTTCTAGACAGGATGTCAAACACAAAAACCGCACATGCCATCTGGTAAATTTTAAAATAAAACACCAAATGTGGACTCCGGACTGTGTATCAGTTCGTGTGGATGAAAAAATACTTCCTGGTTATGGATTTATCAGTAACACAGAACAATCAGATGGTCAATCCCTGATCCATGTGGACCTCAACAGGACTTTGAACTGCTAACTCTGTTTGGAGGTAACAGCACAGCATAAAGGAACATAGTTTACTTTATTAAACACGAGTAAACCTGCAAAAACCGAAACTGTAAAATCACGTTGTTTTTTCAGATACAGTAGAGGGTCAACAGTCACTGAATTACTGTATATCCAAACAACCAAACAACCTGTTGTGAGCATGTTGTTTCCTCTATAGCTGACCGGGGCTGCACTACGCTGCTGCTACGCTCCAAATACGCATCCTGTGTGCGACAGCGCTGCTTGACGGAGCAGATACGTGACACTGAGGGAACGTGCTCAACACGGACCCTATATGTTTTCGGCTTTACTCTGTGAAAGCTGTTTAACCTGTTTTACCCCACCCCACCCCCTGCACACATAAACACACACCTCTCACTGCATACCTCTCTTGTCCTCACCTGAACCCACCTTCTCTTTTTTAAGTATCAATAAGAACTGCTCAAACACTGTCTTATTGCGTCATAAGTCATGAAAGTGGACGTGGACCACCCTCACTTAGTCATAAATCATTAAAACGTTTGATTGGAATTGGCAAATATTAAAAACATCAGCTACATTCTTGGTGGGTTTAAAGTTTTGTGTAACATCAACTCGACAATATTTTATTCACAGGGACTCCTAGGGAGCCTCAGATGAGTCACATAAATGCACCACAGGGTTTGGATTGATTACATATATACGACTTAACTGCTCAGAAGAGATTCAAGCTGAGCTTTAGTGCCTGTTTGTCTGAAAGCTGCGAGTGATCATCGACGGTAATGCAGTAGCAGCGGTACATCATGTTCCACACAGTCGCTGCGATGAGAGAACAACATGTCCTTGTGCAGAAGATACTCACGCTCAGATCAAACACTACTACAAACAGAGAAGGAGGGAAAAGAGTTTTCTTGCTTAGATTTTACATTCAAAAAGGTAGAGCAGCACAGGGTGTCATCGGTGTCTTTATTTTGTGTTTCAGTTTGCAGACTAATGCTGTGAGTGTCAACATTAAAGGTGTCCTAATGGATTTACAAGAGCAGCTTTTTCTTGTGCTTGTTTTACCTTTTAGTTCACATCTTTTTGCTGAAAATATTAAAGGAGACTGCTGCTTTACACCGTTCACACTTTGTCCTGACCCTCACAGCATACGGCAATTATTCACTATTTGGAAACTGAGCAAACATGCTATCATTCAGAAATGGTTAACTCTTCAAAATCTTAATCTTTATGTGGGAAAACTTGGATCATATAATTAAACAAAGAGAGCAGCAATAGTTTTTCCATTTGGTTAAAGCTCCTGTAGGGAGTTTTTAACTGAGACAAAAATGAACTTTGAGGCCTCTGACTGACAATCAGCACAAGATTTTTTTTCTTCACAGGACTTTAAAAATTCAATCTGATGAGTTACATGTGAAATCCTGATTTTCAGAGTTGTGAGGCCCTCCAAGCTACAATAACCAGGCATTTACAACAGACCAAACTGACCCTCTTACAGAAGTTTATAATCCATTATAGCTTCATATTTCACTCAACATTGGCACCCCCACAAATCTGTACCTTCTTGTACTGTTTTTCCATAAAATCTCTAATCGTTCTTTTTCTTTTGACAGACTGTCAGTATCAGCTGTAGAAAATATTAAAAGGTTTTTTTTTTTTTTTTTTTTTCTGTGGACAGTGAATCATCTCGTCTGACACCTCCCCCCTCACTGTACCATTACGGGATAGACACCGTCAGTCTTGTTGGTGGTTGCGATCATCAATAATATTTGTAGCCTGTTTCGTGACAACTCTAAAGCTCTGAGCATCTTGACTGACAGGATCTTCTTTCTTTTTCTTACTTATTTCCAAATTTTAGAGCATTTGAAGTCGACACATTGGGTAAACTATCATGAATTTCAGCGACTTATACTCATTCAAAAGGGATATTTCAAGTATTTTTATTAATTTCCATGAACAGACCAAAGCCAAAATATGTCAACATCTTTTGATTGTCAAATGTTTTCCTAATGTTCATATTTCATGGGGAAATTGTGAAAGCAGAGTTGTTTCTTCAGCTGACTGGCTGATACTTACCACCTCTCTCTGATTTTCACCGTCAAAATTTAAGATACAAGTATTTCCAATGTTGTCACTGATGGTCTTGTTTGCGTTAATATATCTGTTCCACTGACTTAAAAAAACTTCTTATAGGAGCTTTAAAAATATATAATGGACACATGAAGAAGAAGAAGAAGAGGTCGCAGACCTCTAGCGAGCTAGCGGTAGCAGCTGTCTGAAAAATGATTCGGCACTTTTTAAAAACAATGTCTAAAGCTCCTCTGAAGAGTCTCTTGATGTTTATGAAGAAGACTGAAACTCATATTAATGCTTTTTTTTCTAATATCAAAAACAAACAAGACCACTGAGTTACTCATTAATTTAACATTTACACTTTAAACTGCTTTCAGTTACGTTAACAGAAGTAGTATCCTTCAAAATAAAAGCATGGTTTGACAATGCAAAAAAACATCAGACAGAAATACATCAAAGAAAAGCATTACAAACAACTGTTTTGTGACTGGTCTTATGACCGATTGTGTTGTTTTAAATATTGCAATAATATTGTCATCATAACATATTATGACCACAATAATCTCGAGGGGAAATGTGGGTATTGTAACAGCTCTACTCCAGTTAGTGTGTCCTGCTGCAGTTCTGGTGTATTTTGATCGGGCAGTGAAAGGCAACAGTGTGAGTGTAATGAGAAAAAAGGAACATGCTGTACAGAGCAACAGTCTGGCTGACTTACGTTTTATGTTATTTTGTAGATCATGATTGAGCTCTTTGGTACAGAAAAGGAAGATGGTTTGCGTGGCAGATCAGTTTATTGTCTTTTCCTTATTTGATGTATTGATTTTGACACTGAAACCAATCATCAAACCTTTGTTGTTTCAAAAAAGGCAATTGATTCACCTCTAACATGCCCTGTTATGTCTATTTTATCTTCATATATGCATATTGTCGCTGTAGCTGCTGAGTAATGTCAGGCATGTTACCAGTTATGGATTTCCCGGTTGATTCCTATGTGTTGCTGTCCTGATTAAGATGCACAGAGCAGAGGGCAGACAGCCTCAGTGACGTGCAGCTCGGAGCTAAAAAAAGAACAGCGCGGGATAATGTCTTCACACAGGATGTAAGCATGCATCGACCGGGGCGCCTGCCTGCGATGGAGGAAGATAACACACAATGGGACCAATCAGGAGGAGGGAGTCGTGTGCAGATGTGCAGGAGCAAAAACAGGTTCTCTGAATGTTAATCTCACGATGTAAAGCTCCATTTTGATGACTGTGACGTGTTGGTTTGAGGATTTATACACTATATGATCAAAGCAATGCACAAGAAACAAGGTAGATGCCATGTTAGTGTGTCACATAAGTATGTCAGCCAAGTACACGACTGGAAAAAGGGTGCTGCTGCAAGTTTATTTTTTACAAAGTAAACCAGTAAAGTCTTGAGAATGGAGAGATAGGGAGTTTGCACAGATGTGAGAGTAGTCTGGGGAACTTTAGCCCTTTAATGTTTTTTGTATCATATTTGATGCATACTTTTATATACTTCTAACAAATCAATATGATCAACAAATTACTAAAAAAACACTCACATACAGTATGATAAATGATAAAAATGTCCTCTTGTAGTTTATTAGTTTCCAAAAACATCTAATGTATCAAACGAGATAAATAAATATGTTAAATTTTCAGGACATTTTGATTTTTTTTTTGGTTTTCAGTAGTAAGTAAAATAAACATTTCAGCTCCAAAAACATTTGAATTTTCTGGCCATAATTTGTGGTGTCAGGGATTAAAAAGCTGCACTTCTCTCCAATCGTGTGTCCGCCTGTCAGTCAAGTCAGCTGTGCCTCTGATGGGCTAATCTCTTAACCTTAATAACTCTGAAAAATTCAAGTAACAAAAAAATCCCTGCTAGTTCAGTGGGTGCTGTGGGGGCCCTGAGTTATTCAGTCCAAAACCTTTTCTCGAACCAGGCTGTCAAAGTGTTTCTGCTCCGAAAAAAGGGTTTTGTTGACCAACCGTGGACGCAGTTCCGGTGCTTCAGCAGCCAACCTCAAGCAGTTCTTCACACTTCTGTATTGGCTTCGTTTCTGAAGACCGGAGGTTGTCTCTTTGCATGCACACAGTGTTCTTCAATGGTGTTTTGATGTGACAGACTGATTACACATTATCACCACCTACTAGTCTGGCATACTAATGTGAGTGTTTGGACAAAGAAATGTTCAAAAACACCTCAGGTGTGGATTTTTTTTTTTTTTAATTGAGGGGGGAAAAAAATCTGTTTTTATAAATATCCACGGGCCTGAACTTATTTTGCGTAGATGTGTGGTTCCCTGTGTTTTTGAAATAGATGTTTTGTTTCTCTAAGTGTCTTTGTAATTCTTTTTGTTGCTTTGTGGCATTTTTGTCTCTTTTTTAATCCACGTTTTGTGATGCTTTGAGATATTTATAAAAGCCTCTTTGTTGCCATCAAGCTTTTTATTGTCAGTCTGTATTGCTTAACATTTTTAAAAATAATAATTTGTGTCTTTTTTAAATCTTGTTTTGTTGTTACTTGTCTGGTATTTTTGTATCTCTTTGTGATTTTTTTTTAAACCCCCCTCTTTTGCTGCTGTCTTGTAGTTTTGGATTTATTTGTTATCCAGTAACTTTCTGAATCACATTTAATTGCTTCAGGGTTAGTTGTGTGTCTCTATGATGTCACTTTGTCGTAGTTTTCTGTCTCTATGTAAATTTTTTCATGTTTTTATCAGCGATGGTCACTTGGTTGTAGTTTTTGTGTTTCTCTTTGTGCTTGATCATGTATTTTTATCCCATGTTTTCTTGCTTGGTGGTATCTTGTTGCTCTTCTGAGTCATTTTTGTCACTTTGTGGAGCTCCTTTCTGTCTCTTTCTATTGATTTTGTGTCTTTTTGTGTTTTTTTAAATTTTATATTCAGTGATTTGAATAGTCTCTCACTTGGTGAAATCATGTTTTGCTTAGTTATTTTTTTATGCTATAGTTTTAAATTTGGCTGTTTTGTGTCTTTTTTAATTATTCCTGAAGTTTGGTAGACGTTTGTGTGTTTCTTTGTGGGGATTTGTGTCTCTTTAAAATTGTGAGTGTCTCTTCTCTTCATCATTAGTTACTCTGTAGTAATTTCACACCTCTTTAAAGTCATTTTGTTTGTGACTCAAACAGATGTGTGCATTTCTGAGGAAAGAAAGCAAATGTGGAAATCTGCGGAGGAAGTGTTTTGTGTTTCTCTGGAAATGAAAGAGGAAGTACTTATTCGTTAAACAGCCGTGTGATTGCATGAGTGTGTGTGTGTGATCACTTGATGATCACATGTCAACAGGCTATGATCACATGACCTCATTCATCTCTCAGTGCTGACTTCGTGACTGACTGAGACGTTTGATTACAGCGTGGGACTGACTAACTGAGCATGTGTAACAATGCCTGCTACTGTCTATGAATGTGTGTGAATGTGTGTGTGCGCGTGTGTGTGTGTGTGTGTCTGGCAGCAGCAGAGACAGGAAGTGATGTGTCGATGTTAGCAGGCAACAGAATGTGTAGGAGGAGTCTATTTTTGGACTCAGCTGCTGAAGGACAGAGATCTCGGATACATCTGGCAATGTGTGTGTGCAACTTGCACATGTGTGTGTCTGTGTGTGTAATGGACAGAATCAGCGCTACAAGTGTTTTCAAACATCCTTAAGGCTCGTTATTGCTCAGATAAAGGCCACTCAGTGTGTGTGTGTGTGAGAGAGAGAGAGAGTGTGTGTGTGTGTGTGTGTGTGTGAAGGTGAAGGAGAACAGAGGAAGGACAGAAGTGAGGGAGGGCTGCAGGAAGAGCGGAAGAAAGAGAGAAAGAAATAAGGAGGTGGGAAGGATGTCAATAAAACGTGACCTCATGGGGAGGGGTGGTGTAGGACATTGAGGGGCTAATGTGTGTGTGGGGGTGGGTGTGTTTCTGTTACAGCCCACAGTGGTGACGCAGTGCCAGACGTAGACAGAGGAGGAGGAGGAGGAGGAGGAGGAAAGGGGAGACAATCTGAGGACACTCTGTGAGTGGGCGTTTCATTTTCACATGTTTGAAATTCTTGAAGAATAAGAAATTGAAGACAAAGAAGAAGAGGAAGAAGAAGAGCAGGAGGAAGAAGAAGAAGAAATCATAAGAATAAAAATAATAACAATAATAATAATAGCCTTCACCTGCTTCACCTGCTCTGAGGGTTTCTAAACCTCGTCTTCTCACAGATGTTGCAGTCTGCAGGGAGGACTGAAGGAGGAGATCATTCTGATTAATGTTGAGAGTAATGTTGTCATTTCTAATACATACACACATGTTAATACATGCGCAATGTACCTTCATCAAGCTGCAGTATCAATTACTAAATCATAGACTTCCCGTTTGCTGTGTGAATTATACATGTTGCTGTGGATGCATGCAGTGAAAAATGAAGTTATTCCCAATTTTATCATGTAATGTTAAATGAAAAGACAGGATCACTTTGTCATTTGAGTACATCTAGTACAAATCGATCAAACCTCAACCGATTTATCAGTTTTGTTTTTTAAAAGTTGGAAAAAATGTACACTGACTACTGCACAGTTATTCTTATTGATACTTACATTATCATTACTCCTTAATGTTTCAAGTCGTTTTTAACACTGCTACTTAGTCCGTTCTGTTATCAATGATGTAACATATCATTTATTTTTGCTTCATTCTCATTTTACTGACACGATCTTGAACTCCTTACAATGTATTATGCCACCTCAGTTGGTTAGCTAACCAGCTTTTTCCTGCTGATTATAAAATGGAATTCAACACTGATTCAGATTTTCACAAATGGGTCTTTCTCTAAATCTTGCTGCTTTGGGTGAAGAGGAGGATGGCAGCCCTGCAGCAGCAACCTGAGTTGACAAAGTACCTTCCAAAGGTTTTGCATTTTCTTTTGATATGATGCACAGTGCTGATGTGCTTGGTCATGGAGGTTGAGTTCCCCCTTGCAAGACATACTTTTGCAACACAAACTGCATTTCACTTCATCTCTATCTTCAGCTTTGGTATCATGGAGCCACACTTTGGTCCTCTTTGCAAAACGATCAGCCATCATTACAAACAACTGACCACCAGAAGTCTTCTTCTTTTGGGTGTGGAAAAATGAGCTGGATCTGAAATGGACCCGGGTCTGGATCTCCATCCCTAACAGTGCTTGGGTGGTTCTGCAAAATAAAATCTTGAAGGTCTGAGGCAAGAAGAGAAGGGTCTGCACTCATTCTGTGAACTTTCTATTTTGCAGAACCTATCACTCACTACTCATGATCCTGCTGATTTCCTGGTTAATAATTAAAAGTATGAGGAATGTTTTCAGCATTTTTAAAAAGACTAACATTTAAATCGGTAAATTTATTTGGGATCTTATTTTACAGGTAACAATACAGAAGTGAATGTGTTCAAAGGTGGATGACGAGTTGTGACCTCCTCCCTTGGGCCAAAAGGGAAACCATTATACCGCCTTACCATAGGCGCTAACCATAGACTGTATATACTATGGACAATTTGGTTCCGCCTTCAGCCAGTATACGGATTTGAAGCCAAAAAGCTCTTGGTATTTCTGCGGTTTTTCCTCCACTTCCTAAAACCAACATTGAGCAGGAGCGTTGTGCGCAATGCACCACTTGCGCGGTAACATTGTACGCATTCGGCGAGAGAGTCGCAGAGAGCTGCTGTGATGACGCTCGGCTCAAACAGCATTTCCTGCGGGTGAGCTACACAATCTTCGTACACCCATAGGCTGTATCAAGTGTCAATCATGGAAAAAACATGAACCCCCTAATAACTTTTAAAAATGAAGCTATACAGAAAAAAGAGGACTTGGGCACAAACCAGTCTTACAATAACTACATGTCAACATTGCAAGCAGGGGGGAAAAAAAATTATATTCTGTGTAATAAATTTCCAAAGTTTGTCCACAGCGCCATAGGGATGGCTGGAGGAGGCGGGATTTATGACCTATACTGCAGCTCGTCACCAGAGAGCGCTGTTCTCGGGTGGCTTCACCCAGCGAGGAGGCAGATGGCGTCCATTCTATGGTGCTAACATCTTGCACTGGGGACAGTTTTGAAGACAAAGTATGCTCATTAGGGATTGGCTAGTGGAGCCTAGTCCTGCCCCTCAATTCCACCTGTCCTACCAGGGTGAACAAGGGCTAGGTTCTTTATTTTCAGAATTTCAACAATCAACAATGCGTATAAGCATACGTCATTAGGTCACGGTCCAATCTAGGTAAGAAAATTAATAAGCAAAACTTAAATAAAGTAGGAATTGAAAAGAAAAGGGTAAAACAAGAGAAAAATTACAACAATAACCGATCATCAAATAAAGAAGTAAGTGTCCCTGAACCAGCAAGAAATATTTCTTATCACCAGTCACCAGTCTTCTGAACCTTCTAAGCCAATGTTGCCCCTCTGGATGATTTCACTAAGACCTTTAGGCAGGTAATCCATTCAAGGCAGCCATGTGTCCACAAACGTGTCATCATTTTGAGCAAAGGCTAGGTTGATTCAACTACCACCATCACTGACACTAAAAGCATGGTGTATACAGTCTTTAATGGTAGACAGACATCTACAGACAGGGTAAGACTTCACTGTGTGTCAGTGGGTGCAGAATTAATAAGACAGACAGGAAAATGGTTAGAATGCATTCTCTCTGGTTTATTCAGGTTCTTTAGGAAGAGATCTGTTTGAAATTACAAAATGCACTGGTAGAAACAGCAGAGATAGATAGAGAAAGAAACAGGGGGAGAAAGAGATGGTCCGGGAAAGAGAGACAGAGAGAGGGTGAGAGAAAGAAGGGATTTCATAGCCGGAATAAACAGGGATAACATCACCAGATTCAGTTTCAGGCAGCTCTTTACTCTCAAAGGGATTGTTTTTCATCAAGGAAAAGTTCTGTATTTCTTCTCCCCCTTTTTTAAAATCGTTTTTTCTTTTTTTTTTGTAATGTTAGTTAAAGTGTTATCTATCCTTGTTCCCCTGCAGTTTATCCCCCCCGTGAAATAACTGGCAAATATAACAAACAAACATTCTTTGATTTCATCACCAAAGTCATTTCCATTTTTTTTTAATCAGGATGATTTTTTTTTCAGTTTTTGTTACATTTTTTTGGGCAGGTGTTTTTGCATTTTTTGTTTTTAAAAATAGAAGAAAAAAAGAAACACATTGCTCTTAAAAACATCTATCTATATATATTTTTACATATATATACTTTTTTCTTTATATTTATTTTTTTAATTCCTGAAGTTGACTTGTTACCCCACATAGTGGCATGCACATTGCACATGCAAATCTGTAATTAAATACTTCTCTTTTATCTTAAATTGCCATGTATATTTATTTTTTCTCTTTTTTCCCCATCTTGCTAAGTGAATCCTGTATGGTTTTCTACTGTGGCACTGGTTCAGTTTCTACTGGGTCGAGATGATGGTGGTTTGCATGGTGGTTGAATGAATGGCTCGTAGTTGCTCCACAGATGTCCCCAAATGCATCCCTTCACCTTCAACACTTTTGGACCGCTCATGGATTGTTTTAAACATTAAATATTTTGAAGCTACTTACTAGAGTTGGATTGTGGCTGGTTCAACCATTATTACTTCAGAGGAAGGTTTTGATGCAGGTTTTGGGCATTTTCTGTTTCCTAACCTACATATAACCCAAATAGAGTCTTACAGATAATAATAATTGTGGAATTGTAAAAGGTAATAATTCTAAAACTACTGAAATATTTGGTTTGATATATTTTAAAGGGAATTTAAGTGTATATGCTAGGGAAATGTGGCGAAAAATGTCCTATATTTTCGTTAAATTGTTAAAACCTAAAAAGAAATGTTATAGAATGTGCCACTTCTGTCTTAATTCCTATGTATCATAAATATAGATATAGCCTACTACTTAAGTTTTACAGGCCAAATTAATCATCCAATCAGGGCAGAAACAGTCTTTTTTTTTGGACATAGCCAGTAGTTTCAAGGTGGAAGGACACAAGGAAAGATCCTCTGGATGCAACTTTCCCTTACTTTGTTCATGGTGATGAAAACAAATGGAGAGAGGGAGCGAGAAATAAAGAAAGTGATTGATGACAACGATGAGAAAGGGGTATTGGGGGTTGCCATGGCGACAGCAGGAGCCACTGCACCTGGAGCTCTAAAGAATCGGATTTAGTGCAAGACAGAGCAAAGAAGGAACAAGCATGGGAGGTATGACTGAGAAAAGTTTCAGTAACAACAAATTATTGTATTAATTTAAGGGAATAAGCCCGGTTCATGCTGCCTCAAACACTTGTCAAAGGTTGTCTAAGTATTCGGTGTTCTGGCGCCACCTGTCTCCAACTAAGCATACACATTTAACAAGGCGACTATCACTCAACTCTGCTGTCTGTAGGCTTCATGTGTCACCAGATAACAGTAGACCATGTAATGCTGCTGCAGTTATACTTTGTAAGCCAAGAGTTAGCAGCTAAACTTCACTTTTTGCCCATAGTCAGTTAACAGTTGGTTAAAACAATAAGATTATCAATGTCTCGCCATCAAACCACAGTTAGCTAGTTTTCACTAATGGTCACATTTTTAGGAAGTATAATAGCAATTTCAGCAAAAATGTACCATGTGTCTTGCAGCTGGTAAGTACAACATTTAACAAACATTGTGATTTTTTTTTCTCAATTGTTAGTTTGTGTATGCTTTACTTTACGGACAAGTTAAATTAATTAGTTGATTCTGTTGATTCTTTCAAGTTTGCGGTTAAATAACTGACTCACTACTGAAAAACTTGTCTTTGAGATAACTTAGTACTGATAAATTACAGAAACATTTTCTGCATTTGCACCTAAACAGAAGGTTGCTAAAGTTAGCGGTTAGCTAGCTTGGTTTAGACCAAATAGACCTGTAGGGGGCATGATCAGTCGACGCATTCATTAGGGAGGGCTCTATTTTAGTACTTATTTTGTTGTTGGCCAGATGTATGAGTAGCCAAAGTTTATATTTTAGGCTCCTTTTTTTGGAATGTCACACTATGCAGTTTAAAACAATGGCTATCTTTAAATCTTATGGCGGTATCACAGTCGAGGTTGTTAAAATTCCTGGACTCTGGCGGTAAATAAATAAAGCCAAGCCAAACCTCATTGTTTGGACAACAAGTTGTTTCTCCTCTCTCCGATATTGAACACAACTTTTGTCGTTATTATGGTAAAATTTAGAATTTCGAGGTAACATTTGATCATTTCTGGTGTATTACTGAGAGATATGTGTGCATAAGTCATCGAGAAACTCACCCAGAACATTTGCTGCATCCATAAATGACTGAATTTGCACACAAAGAAACATACAGTATATTTCAGACTGATGCTTTCAGACAAAAAAAACCAACAACACCCACACATGCTGGCATGAACTCGCTCAACCTACACCGAGACATACAGTACACCATGTGAAAAGAGTTAGGATGGGGGAAGCTCAATCTCACCACCTTGTGTTTGTGTTAGGTACTGCATGTGGAGAATGGGAAGAGACCGAGAACAAAATGTGAAAATGCTGAGAGGAAAGAGGAATGAAGCACAGCCAAAGGGAACAGAATTAATGGAGATGAACACATTTAGTTTTTCAGAAAGTTTATGGATTATATACACAAGAATTACAGAGCCAAAATACACAATGGGCGGCACAGGAGAAAGTGGGTAAGAGAAATGACATTATTATCTATCTCCCCCTTTACCCCTCTCCCCAAAACTCATCCAACTAACCAGGGTTGATTTGACGCACCTGAAAGAAGATGAGGTTTGGGTTAAGGAGTGGGTGATGAGGATGGCGACAAGGACATTAAAATCTTTAGTGCGTGCGCTGTGATTGTCTCAGAGGGAGAAATCGGTGTGTCCTATACAGTTTAAGGCACTGAGGGTTACCTACTGTAGCTGATGGTGTCAGGACACATGCACACAAACACATACATACACACACACACACTCATACCAACACAAAAAAATAAGCGCAGAAAAGATGAGCTGATTCACTGGATAATATTACGTTATTGATGGTTGAGTCTTTTCAATTGATAATTGATGCAAAATGCCCCCCAAAAACTCAGTGGTCTTAGGAGGATTTTCTACTTCTCTCTGCATATAAAACGTTTTTTATTTAACATTCACTTTGAAATATTTTTGTGGTTTAAAGTTTGCTGTAAAGTAGCTGTCCCTTGCATTGTAATTTATAATTTACAACTTAATTTGACAAGTTTTTATCTCGGTCTGAACAACCATAACATGTAATGTTTACTTTTTGTTTACTTCAATTTCCTCCTGGTAAAATTTAAAACACTTAAAATCATAATGCACAGGGTTTAGCCCAGTCTTCTACTGCAACAACTTTAAATGTATAAAACATGAATATTTGCAATTTTAAACACTTTATAGATGTTTTATAAACTGCTTAACTTAATGTTAATGTTAAATAATGGATAATAATGGAAATATTGAATATTGATCAAAAATGAAAATAATCAGCTTTAAACTAGAACATGCACACATATCACTCAAACACCTGCAAACATGTCCACACTTGGACAATCCAACACACGCACACACACACGCACACACACACAAATTATGCACACAGTCCCTCTCAGTGAGTGAATCCCTGTCACAGCAGTAGCCCCGCCCCTCTCAAAGTGTGACCAAGTGTGGGTGGCATGACTTATGAAATGTCTTCTGAGCATGAGGATGAGCCTGAGAAGTGGTCCAGTGCCATTGTGAAATTGTGTTAAACATCACTACAACCTCTGCTGCTGCCCTCCCTCCCAAGAATCCCCCCCGGTCCACCCCAAACACAACCCTCCAGTTATTAAAATCTCTCTCATTGCCTTTTAACCCGGCCCCACCCTCCCTGCCTCACTCTTGACTCCCTACACGCACACGCATGCACACATCTAGTGCTGTACAACGGGGAGACCACGGCGTGGCTTCAGCTACATAAGCACAACTTTTGGCAGCACTATTGTACAATAAAACCCACTGCGTACTTTTTTAAAAGAGCCCTTTTTCGTGATTTGTTGACACATCGCCTCACGACTGACCCACTGACACAATTTCACAGCCGACTGAGTGGATGGGTTGGGTGCGTTTTGTTAGTTGTTCCTTCCTCCAACTACAAAGTAGAAAGAAATATCCATATGTCAAAACTAATGGGTGGAGCTGCAAAAAGCAGATGTAAAGAGAAGTGATGGCAAAGGGAAACCTTTGAACACCCTGGAATCAGTCGAGAAAAAACTGCCCAAATACTTAAAAACAAAAAAAGAGATCAGTTCACTTTTCTCCTTAAAGAACAGTATCTGTGTTCTCAGTAAAGCACACACAACATGATTTCACACAAGTGCGCTGTTGTGTCAGCCATTTTGGATCTGCTGTTACAATTCTGGACAAGCGAGTGGTTGGTGAAGCCAAAATGAAGGTGGGTTTTTCCTGTCTGTCCTTCAACGCATCAGCGTTGAACGTTGGTGCATCAGCAGGCCAACGGTGGGCAGGTGGAAGGGGTCAGTATGATGTAGGGTTAGTGATAGGAGGAGGGTTTGATGAGGTCGGACGCCATGCCAGGTAAAACCATACAATAACTCATTCTGAGGACTGCTGACTCTACGTTCACAAACTAACTAGCTGGCTACCTAATTCTAGTGGGACCTGAGAAGTAAGCAAACTGCTTTGCACCTCTATAAACCTCCTACTACACTGTTTGAAAAGGAACCCATGATGTCTCTGGGATGGCCACACAATGCAAAACCTACTGCTGCTTCCTAATGTGCAGCAAGCGGTCAAACTTTGGCATATGGTGTACCATTCAAATCATCAACTGGACTATTAGTTTCCCATCTAAGCAAACAAGGACATCCTTATTGAGAAAATATGATTTTTGATATGCTTATAGTTAGGAATCGGTCTAACTGGGACATAAAACCAAGAAGGCTAGCTTGCTTGCAATATTCTTAATATCAATAACAAACATTTAAGATTCTGATTCAAACACTGAATCTGCTCTTGACTTTTGGAAACTACATCAACTTTTTGTTTGAAAGGCAAATCCTTTGAGCTAAAACCAGATGTGGCGTTGAAGCTTGTTCGTCAAGTCTAGCTTCTTGGCTATTGCTTCGCTGTCGTCCAGTCACCAACTGCTCTCCGTGTCTCTATGCCAGCAGGGAAGCTGGTCATACTCCACATTTAAGGCGTAGTTTTAATGATCTCAACTGCTTCAGAGGTACATGGGGAAATGGGTGGGAGAAAGGGGCTGCTGGGGTGGCGGGTGGCTCAGGTAGTGATGAATGTGACTGATACAGAAGGCACTGTGGCTCTGTAGGGGTTCCCGCCGAGCCTCTCTAAATGAGAGGCAAGGAAAGAGGGGTTTTGGGTGTACACCTTTGACTACTGCTAAACAAACAACCAACAATACACCCCCCATCTCTCAGTCTTAACTACACTTTGCCCCACTACCATGCCTGGAGGGAACAGGAGAGCAGAGTAGGGAAGGAGAAGAGATTAACTTGAGGTACATGAGTGAAAAGGGGTTTGCTGTGGGTGTGATGTCAAGTGACGTGCAAACATGGTGTCAAACTTCACATTTTTGCTCTTGAATTATTATTCCCTTTTACAGCTTTGCAGTTTATCCAAAAAAATTCAAATGAGGATGCTTATGAGGTCTGCATAGAGTCAAAACACGTGGACTGGGGTTTGTTTTCTGGCTTCAGTGACAGTGAAGAAAACAGTACTATGTTTTCAAGAGTAGCTAAATCTTAGACTGTGTTATGAGCATGAATGGTATGCAAAATAAAATCTCTGAAAATCTAATTCTTAAAACTCTTATCTATAACTACATCTACTGTATCATATCATCTAGATTTATACGTAGTTTATAATCTATATTTATTTATACTTTATCTTTGTGTCCTAGAGTTATTGAATATTCAATAATTGTTGTCCCTCATAACAATAAGGATGAAATTATTGTTCCTAAGTGTTTCTGTCCTGTAATACCTTTTGTGTCTTAAGTGTCGCTTTCTTGTATGATGAAAGAACTAATGCGAATGGACAGAAAAAGAAAAGGAAAGTTGTATAAGACAGGTTGGTGGATACTGGAGTGAGTTTTGGCAGAGGAGATTTCAGTTTCGCTACAACCTCCAATGATTGGATTGGTGATCTGGTGACTGTTCTCTGGTTATCCAGACCTGAGAGAGAGGGCCGAAGGGGGCGGGGGCCAGCGTTGGCACAGATAGGCAGATCAAGGATGGCCTGACAAACGGACAGATATGGCGTCTCCAAGGCTATATCCTAGCCTCTTGACTGGGGCTGGACTACATCTAGGTATCTTACAAAGATGTAACAGAAAGCGGATATCCCAACCCAGGTCCAGAAACTAGGAGGTGGCCTGGAGGCTGTCCTGTCAAAGGGGGGAAGGCAGGCCGGGAAACATGTGCTGATAACTGCCCCCTGGTGGCAAAACTAGAGAACAACACCGTCTAATACTGACTGGCACTATGACTGTGCCACCAATACTGTGCTGTCACCATTGGGAACCAACCTCACTACAAAGCTACAGAGGGTATGTTGATATTTGTTTGTTTTTGGCTGCAAGTGGAAGAATTCAACCATTACAAAACTTCAACCTTGATAAAACAGGCTTGAGTGACACCTCTGCATTGTTAAACTCTGTCAATGTTATCAATGTTCTGGTCTATCCCTGTGTCTGAGCCTGAATTCTTGATCTTTGGGTTGGCTTGACAAGAGTACTGACCCCATGAATCCTTGCAAGTCAGGTACCAGAGTTCCCCCTGACCTCCAACCTTCTGAAAAGCATGTATCGTAAGAGTTGCGTTACAACACGCAACACTGCTAAATGTTTGTTCCCAAGCCATCATTGCACCATAACATTGCAAGAAGGCCTCAGGAACCCGGTAAACGTCATTGAATGTGGGGAATCAAAACATAATGGATGTAAACAAGATGGACATAGCATACTTAAAACTCCAATTAACATGACCACAAATCTACAGCAACAGTTCAACCAATCAATCATCAATCATCAGTTTCATCATCATCATTGTCATCGACATTTTGCATTGACATTGATATCATTATTCATACTATCATCAACAATAATAAATCAAGTGTGGTAGAAGTCCAACTCTCCCCTTACTCATTCTCCCTCTTGTTTCTCGAGCACAACAGGAAACTTTAATGATGGTCCTGCAGTGATTCCTGTTTTTTTTTTTTTTTTTTAACAAGTTGTAGAAACTTTTAAACTGTGTCGGCAGAAAAACAGACAAACAAAACGGCCGACAGTCAGAACCGGTTTTAGGTAAAAAGTGAAAGAAAATGCCATTTGAGATGTAAGAGAGAGAGAGAGTCTGAAAGAAGAGAACTTCCTTTGTAAACCTAAATTCAAAGTTTTTTATAAAGCCCCTAGGTCCCACCCACACCAGTTAGATTTCCTCTCTAGTATGTGTTTAGTCAATCATGCAGGTTTCCATCAAATTTTGGACTCCAAAAAAGATCAAAGGAGGCTGAGCGAATGCAACAGAAGAACCAAGCTCCAATGTCCGAAGAAGAAGAACAAGAAGGAGAAGTAATCAATAGAAGAAATACTGAAGAAATTAGTCTTTTTCCCCTTTTCATCCCTCCTTTCCTCTCCTCCGCCTAGTCAACTTGTGTGATGTCATTTCCTGTCAGGTCATGCCTTGTCTTGCACCTGGTCTAGTAACACAGCAGGGAGGAGTATAACGTGGTTTCCAACTCCCCTCCTCAGTTACCTCTTTGACAGCGCAATGAGCCAGTCGAACCGCACTGTGCTCCGCCCCCCTCACTATAACCACCGCCAACACCAGACAGGAAGTGATGTCACACCAGTTCCATCAGCATTAAGTGAGTCTCTAACAGTAAACAGAGATGATAAAACTCATCAAATATCAGCCAGCGCTGTGATTGGCTGGTTTTTGCAGTATAGGCGGAGCTTCCTGGTTCTGTCCCTTGGAAAGGAAAAAGATTAAAGATAAAGTGGTTGTTCTCCCTTTTTTTTTTCTTTTCATAGTTTGTCACGGAAAGTTTCACTTTTGTTCTTCATAGTTCAAGTTTGATTTTCGGAGGCATAGCTTGGCATGTAAGGGTTAGGGGGTCCTGGCTTTTGTTTAGTTATTTTTCTTTTAACATATCTGTTAAACAAGCAGAGTCAAAGCAGTGGAATTAGTGTTCCAGCTCATTTTCAGGCTTTTACATAAGCTGTAACCATCCAGTGACAGATTGCAAACATCTGACTAGGCTAACCAATCACACAACAGTCTTGGAGAAGTGCTTTTGGCCTTGTAAACTGGGATCATCTCTGGCCATTTACATGCTCCTCCTTTACACTGCTCCCACACTCCTCTCTTTCTACCTGTGCAGCCCGGTCTTGCTGGTCAAGCACAGGATTCTGGGAGGTGTAGTTCTGAGAGCCAGAGATGCAGAGGTAAACTGGGCCCTGGCCGTGCCTTGGTTGTCTTGGCTTTGTCTTTTTTCGTTTTATCCATGTGCTGCCCTGTCACTGATTTAAGTCCTAAACAACATCTGTGAAAATTTCAGCACCTTCAACTCCCCCTCCCTTTGAGCTCTCTCATTAAGAGTCTGAGGAGGGAGGTTAGAGGGTCTGGGGGGTCATTCCACCCCCGGACATTTTCCCTACCTTATCTGTATTAAAAGTTTACATATCCAAGGCCAGCACACCTGAGGCTGCTATTCTTTTTCTCTTCTTCTGCCCATATCCCTCGCTCCCAGTGGTTGCTAGCACCAGTCATCCTCATCTGTCTCACTGTAAGGTTCATGCAGGCCTTTGCGAGGCCCTCTGGCATGGGGAGGACGGTGGTGCGGGTGGGGAGGCACCCCAGGGGGCCCCCGTCGATGTGGGGAAGGCGAGGATGAACGGTAGCCATTAGGCACCCTACGTGGATGCGAATGAGGGGGCGGAGGGGGCCCGTGGCGGGCAGTCCTTGGTGAGCGTGGGTGTGGATGTGGATTTCCCCCATGCGGGTGGGGGTTACCATGGGACAGACTTTGCTCATAGGCAGGGGGCTCATGGTGTCGCTCATACTCATAGTCGCGTTCGTAGAATGGGCCATCACCCTCCAAGCTGTCCCCTGGCGGAGGCCCACTCCATCGACCTCGATGGGGGGACCTAGGTGAGCCGTGAAGGGGTGAGCGCGGGGACTGATGCCTTGGAGATCGTGGGGACCCGTGCCGGGATGAGGAACCCCCATGGTGTGGAGAAGCTTGGCGTGAGGGAGGTCTGTGGTGGTATCCTCTATCATGGTCTGGTGGAGAGAAGTGTCGAGGAGAGGGAGAGCGCAGTCGGCCTGGCCCTGGGGGGCCATAACTTGGTTTGCGTACAGCAGGGGAGTAGGTGACATGTGGACGGGGGACAGCAGGGGTCTGGGGCAGCTGGCGGCGGCCTCTACGTGGAGTGCTGGTCCCCGAGGTGGAGGGGACTGGGCTTCCGCTGACCGAACTACTGCCCTAAAGCAAAATGTAAACAAGGAAAATCAAAACGCACCACAACAACAGAGACCAGCATAGAGCAGAGGGGCGGTGAGCAGACAGAGATAGAGAGATAGAGAAGATATAAACAACATTGAAAATCATTTCAAAGCACAGTGATGGTGCAAAAAATTGACATCAAGAAGCCACATGTCACGTTGAAGGAAAATGACAGAAAGAGTAACAATGATGAAGAAAAAAGCATAAAACAAAAAAGAGAGATTGAAATCCATAAGTAGGTGTATGAATTTGTGCGATTTCTCACTGGGTAACAGAACAGTTGCTGTGGTGGGTGAAAAATTCAAAAGTTACAGATCACTGCACAAACTTTTAATCAGTTCATCACCTCTTGGAAAGCAGATTTCTATCCTGAATAACTGAAAGTTTAAATGGGGTGCAACATGATTCAATGTTTGGTGTTATCGCCAGCACAGAAATCCCCATGACGATGGAATCAAGAGTAATAGGGCCTCTCGCCAGTATTCATCATTTTGACATGGCTGCAATTTTTCTCTGATATTATGCCTAGAGGGAAACTAAAATGTGCTGCTGTAGTCGAGGCATGAATCTTGTATGAATACAGAGAATTTGACAGATGTCAATCCATCAAGGTCTTGTTTTGATGTAAAAAAGCATATTTGATGACTTATTTGTTTCTGACAGCAATGCCCCGACAACTTACTTTGACCTACTATAATATTATTGACGTTACTGGGTTGGCAAGCAAGCATTACTGTTATGCTGGGATATCCACTGCTTTTAATATACAGTACTCCTTCAAATTCCTTGATACTATGTGGATAGGTCACCAAGGAAAAAAGCCAATAGTCACCAAGTGTTGCCAGGGATGAGACTAAAGCCTGATCTCAACTAAGGCCAGTTTACTTTTAGATTAAGCTTTAAATCATCATGACCTCGATGACTGAAAAGCTCCACAGCAAACACAGCAGTATGAAATTAAACCAGTATTGGATATTCCCAGCCTGAGCATTGTATCACAGAGAAAATGCCCTGTGTTCATTTGGGGTATACTGTGGAATACTTCTGACAGAGGAATTAAAAAGACAGCAAAATCATCTTAAACAGTGTTGGAAAACTGTCCCTACTATCTTATGGCCCTCGACATTAATCTCGGTGACTTCTGAGCCCACCTGTCTGTGACCTCTTCCATCTGGCCCCTCGCTGGGTGACCTGGACCAGTGGCGGTCATGGGGATGCCTGTGGGAGTAGTCATGGCGGTCTGGGCCGTAGCGCTCCTTATCCATCGAGCTGTGATGATGGTGATGGTGATGGTGGTGACGACGGTCCTTGGTCCGGCCACGGTCCCGCTCATGCTCCTTAGGTGGAAGGTCGCCCGACTGCGTGGTGGTGCTGAGGTCTGTGCCCAGGCCTAGCAAAGAGATGTCTCAGATTACATTTGTAGATGCAAGACACTGTAACAGTTTACTTTAAAGGATACCGTATAACGGTGCAGAAAAAAGTAAATTCAAAAAGAATTTAAATTAAAATGACCATTTGATAATTCACTCCACCTGTACAATCAAATGCACAGAAAAAGAAAAATCATTTATGATTACTGCAGGGTACGAGAAGCACTAAGCGTCTTCTCAATCAGATAAAAGATTCTCCAATCATAACGGGGATTATGAGTTGAACTGCGCCAGCTTTGTTGCATTAGTTTCTCATCTCAAGCATGCAATTTGCTCTCACAATTACTGACAAAGTGGGCTATCAGCTGGCAAAGTGTCCTTCTTAAGGACCTCTTTGAGCCGAGACTTGAGTCGCACAAACGGTAGTGGATATGAGGATGCTCTCTTGGCTCAGTAAGAGAGCAGATTGCACTTAATTGCCTCGACAACTGTTATTGAGTTAATTTTGAAGTTCATTCAAAGCCTACTTAAGATACTGGGTTATTGTCATCCACCCATCCTTATGAAAGCACCAGTGACGTGAATGTAAGCACACGCACTCTTAAGGATCCTGGTTTGGTGGTTTGAAAGCATGTTTTTTAACATGTGCTCAGTTAGATTTTGTAATTGTATATGCAAATTGTGATATACCAATCATATAGGTTCACAGAAAGTAAGGTACCTGTTTTCCCAACAGTTTCTAGAGGATCTGGTCAGTGAAAGCTAGCAATGCAACACAGGTCACACACGAGCGACTCACCCGTGTCTGCATCAGTGTATCTGGTCAGGGAGCGCTGTGAGGCACGGTGACTCCTGTCCCTGTGCCTTCGTCCTCCATGTCTCCCCTCCTCAGACACCACCCTCTCCAGGGAATAGTCATCCAGCCTCACACCCCTGCCTGTGCGCCCATGGACCAGGCTGGAGGTGGAGCGACGCATAGGGCTTGTGTCTGTGATGGTCTGCAAAGATGAAAAGTGAGGCAGAAAGGAAGGGGCGGAGGGGGAGAAAAGGAGAAAAGAGATACAAAAATAGAGGGGAGGAGGAAAGAAGAGAGGAGAAAGAAAGTGAGGTTTAATGGATCCCGACTGGTGGAGTCCATGTTTAGCTGTGAGAGGAATGACAAGCCGTTGAATGACTTCATGACTTTTTTACAGGGCTGCAAATGATGGTTCAGATTGTGAACTCTTTGAGTAAATACGTGCCAACTAAATGAAAATATCTGATTTGGGTCAAACAGCAGGACCAAAAAACTTTTCGTTCAGGACAAATTGGGGTTTTCACATGTTGCATGTTTTTAAAGCAATGAATATTTTGTCTTTTTATTTTTCCCATGAGGTAACGAATACCCATAGGGATATGACTTTCAAGTACTATTTGACCCCTCTTAAATCGCATACCAGCGGACAGGCTCCACGTTCATCTAGCTTGAAACATATCCAATCCCAAAACTACCAAGCAGTTGACAAGCATATGTAATACCATGCCTCATCAAAACATGGAGGAATGAAACAGATAGAGGTATAAACAGGGAGCTTACAGGAAGAGCGCAGAGACAGAGAGCGAGCATGAGGGAGGGTCATCGAAAACCACATGCCTCACATGCACAAGGCACAAGAGTCTACTAGACTTTTCTCAATGGCAGCCATATTTGATTAAGACCATTCTCAGTAAACAAATCTGTTTTTCTCTCTATTGCAAAGATTAAACAGCAGATGTTTGACACTTGTTGGAAGATCACTGACTAGATAAAAACATCAACATAACTATCATATTATTATACTGATTGAAAGATAGTGGTAGATTAGACTTATTCAAATATTCTCTAAGCAGGTACGGCCCAAGGTGTATCTGCTTCTATTTGACCAAATGGCACATTTGCACAAGATATATTTGATTTGTATCCACACACTGGTATGGAATTCAACGGCAGACAACAAAATGATTTATTTTTATTTTTTTTGCCATGATCCTTTCAACTAACGATTTAGGCGATTTTACCAGAGATGGCCAGCATTATCAAGAGATGATTTGGGCCAAAAACTCATTTTCATCAAAGAATGACTTAGGCCATTATTTAATTAGGGTGACGATATTACCCGCTAAGCAAAAGACAGCTATTAGACGTCTAGTTTTTTTAAACCTAATTTCAACCGTTTTAGATGGAATTTAGAAGTTGCACTTTAACCCATTATTTGATAACTATTTATTTCAAAAAGCAACAGTCCAAGTACTTAACCAAAATAATTATGATTGCTGTTGAGCAATACACAGTGTAGTATAGATATAACCCAGATTTAGATTTGGTCTAAACTTGCACTAAATTTAGACTTCTACAAAACTTTCATTTTTAGACCTGTGGTAGCCTGATTTTAAACCAGTCTTCTAGGCTACATTTAGACTTCTATTAGACCTCTTTTAGTCCAAAAAAATGCTCAGTGGGTAGAATCAATGTAAACTTTGATCATTTTGAACAGAATCACCAAACTAACATTTATATCGCTGCTGGATAAATAGTAGATTTTTAATTCACTGAATGCGGCACACAAAAGTAAATGCTAGACGGTGATGAACTTTTCCTTCATCACAAGATGTTTTTTTTTTGCTTATGCTTGAATATTAATGAGAGAGTGTTATTTTCTTTTATTGTCTTTATCAAAGCTCTTGAACACACTGATTTCTGAAAAATGACTTCCAAAAAATGGAAATAGGATCATAAAAATGTAGAGTAAGACAAATCAAATATGGCTGCCATGTGGGTGTTGTAAATGATTCTCCGTAAACAAAGAGCCTGGTCAAAACGATCCTTCAGGACCCAACAAAAAAAAAAAATCCCCAGGTATTTTAAAGTATTTTGAGATATTAGTCAAAAGGTTTAAGACATAAACAAAATGGTAATAACTTGAACCTTAGGTGGACAAAGTGACTGGGTTCAGATGTGTGTTTTGAACCCAGACTGGATTTGATGTTTTCTTTTTTGCTGGGTTCTGAATCTGGCTCTTTTGACCAGGATAGGACCCCGTTGACACTAAAAAACCCACAAAGCTTCACATTAATTCGATGCACACGACTGTCAGCAAGCAGCAGGTCTGACATCATCACTGTCCAGAGAGAAGCTGCACAACACGAAGAGAGCCACTAGTACACTCTCCAAACAGCTCCAACAAAAGCCATGCACGCCCTCTAGTAGTCAGCAGCACTTTGCTTGATGTGCATAGACTACATATGCTTACTAAGACACACGCACGCACACGCACGCACACACACACACACACACACACACACACACACACACACACACACACACACACACACACACACACACACACACACACACACACACAGCTGTTCAACTCTCAGTCCACGTCTCACGCGACTTTGAGGCAACTCTTTGGATTCATTTCTGTCAATCATATCAGCGGCAGGACTGAGCTCTGCCACATCATGCATGACTAATGACATGCCGACACCCTGCCAGTCCCCCCTCCTACAGGCTGACAGATGTGTATCAGGCCAGACCATGCTCATGTCATACAACCATTGACCAGGTCTGCAGCGATGCAACGGACTGAAATGCACATAAAAACACACAGAGGGACACACAATTCCACACACACTGCAAACAAGCTGAACTCCGAGGGAAAGTCGTAACAGAGAACAAACAGTGAGAGCAGAGCAACCTCGACACGAGCAGATGAAGGAAGAGAAAGAGAGATGGAGAGGGAGAGAAGAGGTGACAGGATAGTTTCAAAAGGGGAAAGCTGACATGGCACGTTTATCTGAATTGTGACAAGAGGTCACAGATGATTTTGAGGGGCTGTGAGAGCCAGGTGAGTGGGCTAAACTGCAGTTTTACCTTCAAGTTGAAGAACAATTCAGGTATTTGACTCATGAACTGTTTCATTTGACTGACAAAACGAAGCAGTGTTTCCCCTGCAAGTTGCACAGGACACCCTCCAAAATCAGAAAAAAAAGCTAATCTTGTTCTGCAATGTACCCCTGCATTTATTGTATTAAGAGGATGCAGGTGAATGTGTTGTATAATATCAGATTATTCCTGTATGCGTATAAAATCAGTCATCTTAGGTGGTGCCTTTACTGTATCTTATTTATCTGAGGACTTTAGTACGTAGACTTTGGTATAAGCAGGGAAACCAGCTTCTATGTCACTGCTTCCTCCAACCTTGCACCTCTTTTTAACTTTGTATCTGGTTTTACCAGTGTCATATGTGTCGTCACTGGTGCTTTCTCTGGTTTGTAACCTAGGGGTCTTTGCTATTGATCTTCCTGCCTTTGCTTTGGTCTGTCACATATGCTTGCAGAGGGGCAGGCAGCTCTCAGAGCTCAGCCATACTGCCAAATACAACTTACTGCAGACTGATTAAAATGTTCATTCTTTATTGTTATCAAATGCATGAGGAGAAAAGAAAGACAGGTGATAAAGAAGGCTAGTTTAAGCTCTTCAAATGAACCTTTAATAATGAAGCTACTTCAATGGAAGCTCAGGGTGAAATAAAGATCTGAAAAATGTTAGTATTATAGACTTTTGCTAAAAGTGATTGTGGTACTCAGCAGCCTCTGAGGGTTTCGAAACTGAAATTACATCTCAGATAGCCAACCTTTTGTCACCTGGCTCACTGCTGTTTAGCCCACCCATTTAGCAACTCTCATTGGGTCAAAACAACCAGTGAAGTCCACTGTGGTTTCATAATAACTGATAGGAAGTTTGAAGGGTCAAGAGAGGAAAGGTAGAGAGTAGAGAGCCAGAGAGAGAGAGGTACATACACTGAGGTTATTTCCGCGAGGCCTGTGTCTCCTCCGCTGCAGAGCAGGCAAACACAAAGATGATACGTAGAGCAGGGCAGTGTAGCACACACACACACACACACGCACGCGCGCACACACACGCAGAGAGCATAGGCCCGACATAGCATAGCCGCCAGGACCAAAGGAGGACAGAAGAAGAGAGACAAGAAAAATATGGATGGAGGGGAGGAAGAATAAGGGGATTATTTTGACGAAATAAAGAGTCAGGAATAGAGGAGGAGGGATAAAGAGATGAAGAACATGTATATAAAGGAAACAGGGGATGAAGAGGAGAGTAAAAAAGGGACAGCAAAGGTGACAGGGAGACAGAAAGGTGTAATAAAAGAAGGACAGAGAGGAGAGAAAGAGAGAATCCGGTTAATTTAAAAAAAGCCAGTGCACACACAAAAGAGCGAGGTGGGTGTGCCAGTGAGCGAGAGAAGACAGAGGACAATATATGATGCTGGTGCATCCACACAAACATACACTCGTACACACACTTACCGAAACAGCATGAGCTCTCTGTAAGGCAGAGCAGTGTTAGAAGGCAGTAAGTAAAACATATAAAGTGTATACGAAAAACATAAATATACACACACACACAGACAGGCACACGGGGGATATACTAGCCTTACTTCTGAGTTCTGATCTAATTATGTTAATAAATAAAAAGTGGTTTACAAATACATGACCTGTACAGCATGCTCCAGGACTTAAACCAGAGATGAAGCAAGGGGTTTTAAAAGAGCTGCAGGGGAAAGGATCTTCACACTAACTCTTCTCTTCTCTTGAACAAAGATTTAATCATGAACATATCAACAGTTATCCTCTGATTATGTACGATAACTGGACAAGAAAAGGCAAGGCATCATGAGCTAAGCTAGTGTAGCTAGCTGTCTGTTGAAGCATGGCTGTAGTCAACACGATCAATAGGGAGACGCCTATCTGCAGACTAGAGATGGACTGTTGAATCAGTAGAGGTGATGCAGGGTGTTTGGAGGAAAGCAGCTGGTCTGGACTTGTTTGCAAGGGTTATCTTTATCTTTATCATGGATGAAAAATGTAATGGAAACCAATTGTCTACTCTTCATTAGAAGAAAAAAAAACAGGGAAGCAAACAGTTACAGTGAAATTCAGAGGGTAAAATCTTGGGCTCAATTCTACATTTTTAAGTCTCAAACCATTTGGATAACCCAAATAACTTCATTAGAATCAAACTATTAATTCACTTACAATTAAATCATAAAATACATCAGAAACTTCAAGTTGCAAATAAAGTAACAACAGGTCCGGGACTGTCTCTGCTAACACCTCTGTTTATGTGTATGTCACATTTCTCATATGTGCTTTTTCTACCTTGTCCCCTTTAAGTTCATACACTCCATGGAGCAACAAACGCACCAAAGTGAGAGCAGCATGACTAGATGCAGAGAGTAATATGTCTGAGTCTGGTAAAGGTTGAAAACAGGCATGTGTGTAACTGTAGCCAGAGGCTTATCAGTATAAAGTTTTCTCTGAGCACAGTAATCTTTTGGCTTTCAAATGAAAAATAAATGTACAACTGTATACTTGGTGTGCAGATGGCAGCTGTGAGCAGTTATCAGTCTGAAACCTCAATCATTTAATCACAAACTGACTGACAGATCAGGACTGACCAAGTTTAAAAATCAACAAATCAATTGGGTTAACTTTTGAACTTTTATCTCTAGTGGCATGCTCGCCATTTTTGGAGCATGGAGTGAACATAATTGGACAAGAGATTAAAATATCATAACTTGATAAGACAGGTAGCAACATGTTAGCTGCATACCCTGTATTAACTGTTATGTAACACTACCTGTACAGATGCAGAAATAACAAAAATTCTGTTTGAAAAGGGCAAAGAGTGAAGTCAAGATTTTTTCTATCCTTGTTTATATTTCTATTGTACATTAAGTCGGTTAAATCCATCAAACCTAGGTTGAGGCATTCAAAAACACCAGAGAGTATAAATGTACATAAAAACAACAACAGCACAACAACATAATAAAACAATTGAAACAGGTCAGGTGATAAATCACAGAGGCTAACTAATGACTGAGACAGTAAAGTTAAAGGAAAATGTGAACTGGTAGTAATCTGAACAGGATAGTTGGATCTTTTTATTAGACTTTTCTATGATCATGTCTTACAGCAACCAGTGGAGTCACCCCCTAGTGGCCAATACAGGGAAGGCTACTCTTTATCATTGGCTCCCATGTCCTTTTCTTTCACACTGACTTAAGGTTGACCAGAAATGATTATTTATAGAGGTTTTAAGACGGACTTATCCAAATTACAATAAGTCAGCAGGAAATGTGATAAAGCTGAAAAATAACTGAAGTGATTATGATGCACTTGTTAAAAAGGCATGATCAGATAGGTCATCCGCTGTGGCTAATACATGTACTTCGAACTTTGTCATGTAACTCGTACAACCTCACTTTAAAAATACTGAAATATCACTTCAAACAGTGATCTGAACAAAAAACTCTCAACTTTACCATCTACCCCTTTCTTTTCTCACATCCACTAAGTCAAATATGCAGTTGCCTCAGCTGGACTCATGATATCTGAACACAGAGGATGTGGGACTTGCTGTTGACGTAGTTTTGGTCTGGATGTGGATCCAAATGCAGCAGGAACTCTTAAGAACCACACTTTATAAGTCTTTTGTATTTCCTTCAGTAAATTGCAGGGAGAGACAGACTACCTCTGGCCACAGTTAACACAGGACAGACACACCAAGGATTAAATGGAAATGGAAAAGGAGACAGGATGAAGTTGTGGGACTCTCACAGATAAACTATATCTATAGTTGCGTTTTTAGATATGTATTTGTACACATATCCTGCACACTTATCCAGACATGCAACCCACTTTGCTCACTGCTCCAGTGTTAGCATGCAGTTTTAATGGAGCCAAGCAGAAGTGGGTTGGCTGCTGGATGAGTGGAGGGTGAACATGAGAGAGGTGGAGAAATGATGGAAGGAATAGAGGGAGGAAAAACAAATGGGAGGGTAGACATAGGAAGCTGAATTTGAAAAAGTCTTATAGTGTCTTTGCATCCTGTCAAAAGACTTCAGAGAAATGAAAGAGGAAAAACATGATGTAAAAATGCCAAAGATTCAAAAGATATGTTTTATTTAAACATATCTGCATATTTTTGTTTTTTTGTTAAACAAGAAGCATTTTTAAAATGATTTCAGATGCAAATAGAAACTTTCTGAATTTGCTTCCACCGTCTGTGCTAACAAGCATAAAGGTGGTGGTGATGGTGGGATGAAGGTGCTCACTTGGTTGTCTGCCGTGAGGCGGGGCATGGAGAGGGTCCGCCCATGCCCATCCATTGGGTGATAGGGCTCAGTGTCAGAGTACCCGTCCCGCCCCATCTCCCTCATCTCTACCGTCTGTAAAACACAACGAGAGGGGGCGTGACCACTGCCTGCTGAGGGAGGGGCTTTGACAGGGGGGGATGCAACTTATTTTGGGAGACCTCAACTAAGGGGGATGTGGCATCAACTAAGAACTGTGTCAAGAAGATCTTTTGGTCTTTTTTTTTTTTCAAATTGAAGGCATATAGAAGGAATTCTGTCATAATGAGAGACGTTTAAATAAATCTCATCTAGCACCTTAAACTTTGAAACCAGATTTGGCTGACCCGTTACATCTGTTATCTAGGACTGACTTTGGGCTGGTCCAGCTAAATGTGGACTTACCATAGTGGTCACTGCAGAAGAGCGTAACATTGATAAACTCTATTTACAAGGGATAATCAGACTTCTTATAACTTGTTGCAAGAAAAAAAAACTGTATCTTTCAAACCGGTTCATTGTCTTCATGATTACATACAGATCTTCTAAGGCAAAATCTGGGTGCACCATGATGCTTTTCTGCTTTATTATTGCTAGCAACCACTAAATCCCCTTTGCAGGCACTTTTGAATCATATAAATTAAGGGGGCAAAAATTGGGCTTAGTATACGCAGCTTTATTACAGGGTAGCTGATAAACTTGACATGTAGTTCATTTGAATGGTTTAAATATTCTCCACGGGACTTGGTGACTGGCTTTACGCTATACATTGTGAAACAGCACTCAGAGACAGGGTTATGTCATGCAGTGCCTGGATTAAAATGTCAGTAAATTCAAGGAAAGACAGGTGCCCATCGAAAACAAATGGTGCTTTGGAAATACTTAATTATATAGCTATGTTTTCAAAACAGTCTATGATTTTAAAGCTTCTGATTACCTCTGCTTTTTTTTTATCCCAGGACAGATTATCTGAAAATGTTCTCGAAAATGTCCAAATGATTGAAGCTCACTCTGTATTGCCTGACATACTGGCTATTTTGTGTTTTTTTCTGCTTTAAAATTGATATCTTTAACCGTCCAAAAAGAAAAATAAACCCTCGTAGTTGGACTTCAGTGTATAATGCTGCTTTAATTATACCCAAAACTCAGCATGAAGACTTGTTCTTTGCTTTTTTAGCAGTATACAATTCAGTTTAAACCCCTGATTGTGAGGCTGAAGAGAGAGATGAGGGGCCGGGGAGTAGGGACATTTCAACAGACGTGTGAAAAGGACCAGACGGTAAGGAGAAGACGAAACATCTCTCAACTCCCAGCCACTGACTCGAGAGGAGGTCGGAGAGTGAAAATTAAGGAACAGGAGGGTGTGAGGACTGAGAGAGTACAAGAGACATGTACTTCAAGCAGGAAGATGGAGAAAGAGACAGATTGAAAAGGAAAAGAGCTCAAAGGACAGAGAGACACAACAGACGTAAAGACTGGAGTCACAGCAGACATCCAGCAATGCAGATACTGAGAAGTTTGGAACGACTGTAATTGAGGTTTGTCATTACTTAAGGATGATAGAGGGATTTTTTTTTAAAACAAGGGAACTCAAATGGAGCTAAAAATGACTTTGTATCAGTGATTGGACACTGGATTCAGTTTCACCAATTTCTTTTGAGTTTGCGATTAAAGAATCTAACAATCATCTTTTATCCCCAAGTTCCTTGTCCAAATACTTTGAGGTTGGATGCCAATCAGTGACGGTTACCTGAATCAAAAGACTTACCTGGAGGAGAAAGGTACGCAGGATTTTTTCAGTCACTCACTCACCTTAAAATCTTGTTTTTTTGATATTTTCATTTTCCTCTTTTTGTCAATCAATCAGTGCAATAAAACAGCAGAAGCCCTACAATATTTCCAGCCTTACTGATTATTGAATAGTCTTAGTGTGATGGCCTCAGGGTTGGCCTCTCTAACCCTTTTTGCCGGCCCCCTCATCCTTGTTTTAGGGAGCTGTGGTCTAAACTTGATCGATGACGGGCATTTGTGTTCACCTTACCTGTGGGTTATGGCGGTTGTCGTGGAGATCATCGGGGTAGGGTCTCTCTGGGCTCCAGTTACCCGTCCTCTGGAACATTTCCTGGGCTTTGGTCGTCACCCATGACTGGCTCTCAGTCATGCCCCCCTCAGGAGGTCTGGAGTCCACACACATACAAGTCAGGGGGTTATAAATCACAGAGACATGTAACTAGACAGCTGACTGCTAGTTACCTTGACTTATAAAAGAAACAGAAAACCTGCTCTGTAAAGGGTTCTACTGTCATCTGATTCAACTTTAACTAAAGGGGTTGTGCACAAGAAACAGGCTTTCTTGTATCCTATCCATGATCAAGTTCCCTTTTCTGTGTGACTTAGGGCAGCAAACTGTCCTGGGGCACCCTGTATTTCAAACTGTATTGATCTACTCCAAAGAGAGGCCCCCTGTCCCATCTGGAGATATGATGTAACACTAAAAACACAGTATCCTTCAAGAGACAAATTTTGACCAAGCAAGAATAGAAACTTTGGATTCATTCATATTTTGGTCCAAATGGAGAGGAAACTCGATCTATGTTTCCTGGTGTTCCATGTCTTACACTTTACAACATACAGATACCCTGTCCACTAATGCCCACTTTACTCACATGCTGTTGAGGTTGTCCGGCTGGGTGCTGGGGAGGCCGTTCAGGCCTTGGCCCCCCTGGCCTTCCGTGCCCCCTCCCTCTGAGGGCGGCTCCATGCGCTGAAACATTAATGGCGTTCGGTTCTGTGTGAGATACACGACATGGCCTGCAGGCTGGTATCAGGCACACTCAGGGGGCAGACACAGGACACAAACACAGGATGCACTCGCAGCATGCACCCACATGGGGGCGCCATCGACAAGCACATGGCTGTGGGTATCCAAGGTAGAGTTCCCTGCCAGAGCACTGATTTGAGATCTGCTAACTGCACTGAACACACGTTTGAGGAGACCTGTAGATCATTTGACATTTGTCTCTATTTGGGATGTGTTCAGTGAGCGCTGATCTCAGATCAGTGTCAAAAAGAAACTACTACCTTAGGCATTTTTGGTCTTAAATCACAAGTCTTCAACCACACTACTATACTCATGTAACACATTATCAAGAGAGACGTTTGACTCAGAGACCAAACAATCTTCGTAAAAGAAGATTTTGAATAATGTGACATTTAATAAAAATTACTGATCTGACCCTGAACCAGTTACATTCAGCGAATTAATTTTACTTCCATTAGGTCAGAAGTCAGGCAGCTTTCCTCCTCAGGGGTCCAGGGTAACACAGTCCTCTCAGGGGTAGCATGAGGGTGACCGTTCATGACTGCCTACAGTCAATGTCACGACAATAGCTAACATGAAATGGAGAGCTAACATGGATGCTAACAGCTAGTCTCATAAACTTTTAGGTCAATCCATGACTACAAAGCTGTGTAAAAAGTAACATCCACTAGCTGAGTCTACCTTTATACCAGTGAAAAAGGAGCCAAAGCTTAGTGTTGCGGGCAGAGGATAAAACATGCTGAAATTAGGGTTTTCACAGATGCCAGTCCAAGGAGTATTTTGGGCTGTAGATCATGTAAAGTTACTTTATGCCGTAGACTGACAAGATTACACTTGGACCTGGGGAAAGCTGCAAAAAATAAATAAATAAACAAATAAAAATCACCTTGACTGATGAATTTCGTTTAGGCTTTTAAGCTGCATTTAAACTGTTGCTACAATATTGGACACCCTTATATTTTCTGCTCTGAACATTCAACAAATAATAACAGCGAGACGACAAATGCTGTCTTGTAAAGCCAGTGGAAAGTTTGTCTGATCCTGTCTTGGTAAATTGTTCAGGTTCATCTCTTGGCCGTCAAGTTTTGCACTGGTTCGCTCAAGACACTTGTCCTGAGAAAGAACAAACATTTAGTCGCAATACGGCAAACAAACAATGCCGATGCCAATTAAATGGTGTAATGCTTTAGCAGTGGCCTATGTATCAATGAATAATCCTGTCTGATTACATACGGAGCCACTGGTCACAGGAGTCTCCACTCAACATCCCACCAGCCAAACACAGAAGACAGACTGACAGAAAGACAAACAGATTCATGAGCAAATATGAGAGAGACGAATGTTTGGTTAGCGCAACTTGGTGACAATCGATCTGGATTGACAAAATGGTGAGAGCTTGATGAGTCAAGGTCTCATCTCCTCCTGGAAGGATAAAACGGAGAGCATCAAAAGGACAGAGACAACATGACAAGACAGAGACAAGGGAGCGCAGACAATAGACGAAAGAATGACAGACAACAGACAAAATATCTGAGACACATCAATAAACACTGAAGAGAACAACTTAGAAATAACTGGACTGGAAAGGAACACAGAAGGTCAAGATATGGAGGAGGGGGGCCAAGAGCACATAAAACGAGGAGTTACCAGAAAAACCCACCTAATGGTTCTCTTTGTCTGTTCTCATCAAGCCTGACTCAAGTGTAAAACCCAATTTCACTCAATTTCTCTGACCGAAAACAAAAACAGGCCAGTGATCTTAACTGAATATGTATGAAAATAATAATGCCGATTTTGAAAGTTGTCTTCTGGTACCTTTTAATGTTAAACGGTACATCACAGTGTAGGAACATGATAGTGAAAATACAATCTGTTGTATACAATAGCGTTGACCCCGTCAATTATCAAATCCTGAGTATAAAAGGATCCCACTTTTTTCAGATGTATGTTGAGAGACATCTGACATCTGCAGACTTTGAGTATGACTCGTGTTAGTGCTATTACCGGGTGGATTTTTCTGTGATAGGCAAACCAAAACATAAAACACTGTGGGTGATAGAGCGATGATGATGTGAGACACAGTAGAGAAGGTGGGTAAACAGACAGACAGACAGACAGACTGGCTGAAGTCCTTGTGTACTGCTGATGTTGAGAGAGCCTCTGTGGACCTGTCCATTCAATTCAATGGGATGACTGCATTCAGGAAAATACCACCACACTCTGTATTTGCAAGGGTGAAGTGTTGAGGAGGATAAAAACTAACATACTCTCCATCCACCAATGCACTCCTGTGTTCTTGCAAGATGGCAACGCCATTTCAGGGAACGCATGTCTTGTTAAAAATGAAGGACGGCCAGCATATGGGCCGTGCTGTCTCATGTAACATTTGAGGTCAAGAGCTTACTTTATGCTATGACTTGCTGGTGTAAACAGGAGATAATGTGTGAATGGAGAGATGTTTCCACTTGTCCACAGTGTGGACTAAGAATGCAGAGACGGCTGAAGCGAGTGCATCTCAAAGGCATTCATTGACAGGAGGAAAAAAGCACTGACGGGGAACAAAAAGGTAAGGCCATGTGGTATCATCATCATCATCATCATCATTGTTCAGAATGTTGTCAACAACAAGAAGCAAAGCTGTCAATCAGTAAACCTTTGTGAAACATACTCCTAATGACCACGCTCAAACAGCACGTGGTGAAAAGACAAAGAAAAGTCGAAGCAGCAGGAAAGGGAAAGGTTGCTCACTAGCCAGAAAAGTAATAACTAGAGACCCCTATTAGCAAGCAAAGCTGAAAATATGAATCTGGCTAGGGAAGCAACATGGTGCTGAAGAAAGGACCAAGATTTTCAGGTATCATGCTTGTAAAAGGAGAGTTGCAGGCTTAGAGGGGGTGGGGACGGGGATATTTGGGAGTGTGGCTGGAAGTTTGACAGGATTTAAAAGTATAAGAAATTGTTCTTAGGCTTTTAAATCCAGGAGAAAGGGAAAAAACAGTCCAGGCACAGGGCAAGTTCTCGAGAGGGCCTATCGGAAGAAGAAGAGGGAACAGGGACAAGGAGGTCTTTTTGCATTCAGGAAATGTCTCTGGGAGTCTACCTGTTCCTCTCGTAGGGCCTGCATCTTTTTCGTCTTGCTCTGCCGGTAGTATTCCATGATCATCATGGCTGCGTAGATTTTGCCCACTGTCAAGTCTGTGGCTGCTGAAAAAATGACAAGTTAACCTGCAAGATTAGACCGGGGTGGAATGGGACCCTGAGCCGTGGGGGGGATGGGAGTGGGGGACAAGACAACATATTGAAACACAAACCACAGACAGAGAAATTCACAGTAGCATGCAGAATACACCAGCAGTTTGGACAATTCTGTTTCATGTCTTGGGGACAAGCCTGAGTTTTAAATACATAATTTTGGACTGGATGTTTAGAGTTTGGTTTGGGGGATTCATTTGTCTCAGTCTCAAAGGGCTTGGTGACGTTCTGCCACAGTTTGATCAGCGGTAACTGATAATCATGAGCCAAAGAAAAAACATAATGTTTTCCTTACTAAAGTAAACATACTTAGTGGTACATAATCATATCCAAATAAGTTCTTTAAGGTAAACCTACTTGTAAAACCCAGTGACCCCATTAACAGTTGTTGTGTCTCCAAACCATATCCCCTTCAGTTAAAGCCATTTAGGAAAGTTTTAAATCAAATCCCTGAAGCATGTTTGTTACACTGGTTTTAAAACAGACAGACTTGGTTGTACGGTACATCCCACAAGTGCTTGACTAGACTGAGATGTGGGGAATTTGTAAACTGAGCCAACACCATGACCTCATCGTGTTCATTGGGCTAGCTTTTTTTACTGTTCCATTTCTGATGCTGACGTGACAGATAGCACTTTGAAATTACTTTATACAATAGAGACTAAAATGCTCTTTTGATGTCTTCAAGGCACATTAATAACTTCTCTCCAAACTTTCCCGAAAAAGCTTCATATAAAACAGAACTGAGCCCACTTGCTGATGTACAACAGACAAATACAATATAACAAGACTGTACAGTTCTTTACACAACAAAGCCATTAGTCTTTTCACAGGCAGATAATTTACTTTAACGTTACCATTAAACATCTTATCGACTATTATCTAACATAATCCAAGCTTATGAATATATCATCTTTATACTATAGCAAGGACTGGATAGCCACACCACTATGAAAGCCTTTGACACCTCAGACTAATGCTCAATGGGAAAACAGGAGCTCAATTTTTTTCTAAAAACTCCGGATATATCCCCAGAGTTTGGATGAAAAACATTTAACATTTAAAATCAGAAAAATACTGAGCCTTGTTTTTTGGTGTAAAGCTCTTATACTGAGGAGTGTCCTTTTCAAAGTGGCGTGTCTACAGGTTTCCAGCACTACAATCAATAAAAATACATGATAAGATATGGCAG
Source organism: Xyrichtys novacula (assembly GCA_962446985.1). NCBI lineage: Eukaryota > Metazoa > Chordata > Actinopteri > Labriformes > Labridae > Xyrichtys > Xyrichtys novacula. The sequence continues at coordinate 14,089,575 of OY660866.1, read as the reverse complement.
AACATATCTTATTCTCTCATTTTATCATTAGGTAATAAGACATATCACTGCATATCTTTTACCTCAGTAGTTGTCATGCCTTAAGCCAAACAACTTGGCTTTATTACTAAGCATGCGTCATTATGCTACTTCATACTCAAAATCACTGAAATACAGTTTTACAATATCTATTCATCATGTTCATCTTGTGTAAATTTAATGGCCTAAATCTACTTCTCTGGTTCATTTCATTTAATTCTCCCTGTAGTGAAAAGACTTCTATAGAGGATCTTCTATAGCAGGCACCCCCTGATACCAGGACTAACTGAAGTGGTAAACAGATCAGCTGTGCAGGCCAGTGTGCTACAGTGTCCATTCTGATGTGTTCCGTGTGGGTCTGTAATCATGTGTATAAGCGTGCTTGCAGTTCATGTGTGGCATGGAAAATTATTGGATGGGATGTCTGGGGAAAAAAAATTGTGGAAACAATCTCTGCAAATAAGTCAAGAGCTGTTGAAACATGTCTGTGGATGACAGAGGCACTCGTTGTTGAAAGTGGATGAAAGTTGGTCTAGGTAGCCACAGGTTATGTAAGGACAGATCAGCCAAATCCTTTCATCTCATTGGTAAAAAAGTGTTGTGCTAATTGTTCCAACTTTTCTTGGCTGGTAAAGCCTTTGAGCTCATTGGCACTTAATTTCCCAAGACCAAGAAATTTTAAATCAATCATCGGGGTCACTAGAACCCTTGACTTAGGCCCCGTCCACACGGAAACGAATTCAGGAGTAAACGCAAAAGGTTTTTTGTTGTATCTGCATTTCATCCACACGGAAACAGCATTTTGGGCGACTGTAAGCAATACTTCTTGAAAACGGATTCCAGTACCTGTACAACTACTATTTTGTTTCCGTGTGGATGGCGATCTGCAATTTTCTTGAAACGATTACATCAAGCACAGCGTAACTCCCTAAGGCACCTGCGCAATTCCTGCCAAAACACCTTTATATGCGTGCTCTGTACTCTTCTACTGTCACTTAGTGCATCTTTGGGATAGCATTTCAGCACTACTTCCTGGTATATGCATCAGATTTTTTTTCAGTAATTTCATGTTAATACAGATATTTTCTGGAACAATTCCAAATCTTTGCAGAAAACTTTTTCAGAAAAGAACCTTCAATATATCATTTTCATCTCACTGTGGATGGGGCCTTAGTCAACCTACTAAACACATATTACCATCTTGACCAAAATAAAAAAAAAGAAAACATAGCATTTTATTAATCACTAAATTATGACAAAAGATGATCCCATTTTTTCCAGGTGTACTTAAACAAACAAAAAAATTCCTTTCTAATGTTAACACCAGTGTTAAGTGTTTATGGTTGGGATGCCGATGAGGGCATCATGTCTTTGTAGCTTCAGTAGTTGATTTATAAATTGGTGGGGACAATGAACCTCTGGGGAAGCATAACTTGCTATCATAGGCAGAAGAATTGCCGTTATTTATAACAAATCCCCCACAGATTGAAAACTGATGCCCATTCATGAGAACCAGGCCAGTAGTGGCTTGAAAATTTCCCCTGGTCAACTATAATGGGAGGGTGATTGAGGTAAACACTCTAAGATTATGTATATGTTTGTGCTGTATGTGTTTCTATTGGAGTGGCCTGATCAGGAGATGCTAAGCAGTGAATGACACTGGTTGGTGGAAGCTGTCCTCTTGGTGAGTTGGTGATCGGACACAGATACACCACTATGCTCAGTTTTTCCTCCAACTTACCCTTGTGTGGTGTAACCAGCAGGTCCAGTGTCTTCTGCGATAAGTTTGGCCAAATAGCCATCATCTCCTTTCGGAGCTCCGCATCCATCTGATGCTTGTCTGCACCGCCTGGGAGGCCCGGCGACCCAGAGTGCCCACACACGCACACACACAATCATCAAACAGATGGGACAACCCAAGTGCATACATCCACACATTTTGCAAACATCCCACACAAATTAAAATGGCACAGGAAGTACAGACCAAAAGAGACAGATTTAGCCATTCAAGCATGCACACATTCACCCAAAAACAAAGAATAATATATTAGTGTCAGAATCAAAGACGGAACTCTTTTACATTTTCAACCAAACTCTAGAGCTTTCTTCTTGGAGAGAACAGAAAGAAGTTTTGAGGGAAAAGTCATACCCGGGAATACCCAAGATTATCAGACAGCACAGGAACTCAGTTGAACAAAAAGAGTAAAGGGATTATAATAATACTTCAGGGGCATACCCTTGGCAATCTTTATATCCAGTGCTGTCCTGATCAGAGCCATGAGGGTGGAATTAAAATGCACCGTGTTATCTTCGGCAACTGGTAGATCCATGCGCAGCAACCTCTGTGGAGAGCCAGTCAGGATGAGAGGATGAGAAAGGTACATGTCCTTACTCTGTCTGATATGCCTGAACCTCCAGGAAGGGGGACGGGGTAAGGGGGAGGGGATAGGGTTGAGAGAGCTCCATAGACAACAGCCAATTAAAGATGGACTGGCTTCTGGTTTTTATTTAAGGCCTCTGAGACTGATTTGAGTCAAGGCAAGAATGATGTGAAGTGTCATCATGATCCTTTTAGGCTTACCTCTAGTCACTGTGACCTAATACGTCAAGTCAGTGAACTTTAATTTGAGGTGCTTTGAGTTTTAAGTCTTTTAATGACAGTCTGCTTATTAGGCGACTTTTCAAATGTCAGGTGTTGTCCACAGCCAGTTTCTTTTTTCATCAAAGTGTTTTCAAGTGCAAAGGTATTAGCTTGAACCTTAGACGGATGAGTCCCTGCATCTCCTGTTTTTCCAATGATACTCTACGAGACAGCACAACTATCCAATGAGGGCCATCTGCTGCTAAGCAACTGTGAGAGCCGAGAACCACAAGGGAGAACAATCGGAGCCCAGATGACCTCCGACCCAACCTGTGCCCATGTTCCCTAAATGTGTGAATGCATTGGCGCATTTACACATCCTTTTTGTTACACACATAAATATAAATATATAACAGTACACATACACCAACCACCCGCCCCACTCAAACCCCAACATCCAACCCAGTCCCCACTTACACAGATTTATTAGCAGACTGCAATTAAGGGCACTTAATTGGAGTCCTTTAGAGACAAAATAGGTTGACTGGAGAACAATAACAGCATCACTGGAGTAATTGTGCCATTGTCAGGAGACTGCTGTTGTCAAATGTTACTTTGGCATCTGCTATAGAGCTCCCCCTACCCATACAGAGGTTCCCTGTCTTAACATGTTGATACCAGGTAAAACCAATGGAGGAACCTGCGGATAGAACGAAACAAGCTTGGCCAGCTGGTGCCACTTGCCGTTCCTATCCCGACCAGTTGGAATCCATCGAATTTACCTACGAACATGAGCGTTGGGTACTAACAATGGCAAGCACGGCAGTACGATGACTGTGAGGTTGTGTTCGTGCTCGTGTGTTCCTGAGTGTGTGAGAGTGTCAGGCATGCCCAAAGCCAGGTATGCAGGAGGCGGAGGGCATCGGCCAACATCCACAACGCTCGGCAGGCAACAGGCAGACAAGTAGGCTTGATGTCGCCTATAGCCATTCAACAGGAAGTACAAAGATGGCATGCAACACCACACAACAACCCCCTGGAATCCCACGAGCCCAGACACACAAAGCATGCAACATGCCTTAACTTCACTCCCATTACTTGAAAATCAAAATTTCCCATCTACCCAGCCCACTACCCTTGGATTTCCCTCAAAATCCACTTTCAAAATACAAGCAGCCGTGCATCCGCGCAAAGAGAGTATCCACAATCCAACCGGATTGGTCCTAATATTCCATTTCATATGACTTTTTTTGCTATTCACATTTTGGTTCACTTAATCAGTCAAATTTGTCAGCGATGGTAATATTCATGTCAAGTCAAGATCTCTCTCAATGCCAAACGGGTGCAGTGTCTTTAGGGGTTATAAGAATTAGAGAGGATTAGAGTTGTGGCATTCCTGAAAGAAGAAAAAAAATCATAAAGAAGATCAAAAAGAGATGACTGACGTTTCTTTCTATTTTTGTTTTGAACCAACCAGACTTTACTTTAAGTAAAGGGAAGGGAAAGGGGGGGTCTATTACGGGGGACACATGGTGGGAACAGCAGTTAGTTGAGCTAAGGTAGGCAACTCTAGGCTTGGTCATGAGATGTAGTTACAGATAAAAAGGGAAGGGTTGAGAATGAAGAGGGAGAGGAAGGTGGTGAAACATTGAAAGAGTAAAAGCAGAATAAGGGGATAGTGCGTCAGTTAATTAAACGAGGGAAACTCAGCGTCTTTGTAGATAGAAAGGAAAGAGAGAGGAGAAAGGCTACAGAACAAGACAAGAAATAAAGACAAGGACTAAAAACAACACTGACATTACTTAACTAAGAAGAGGTCACTTCAGGAAACAAGGTTTCATAGTGATACACATCTGGTAAAAACTACTTTTCCCAGGAGGGTTGAGGCATAGTGTCCACCAAAGGGAAGGTCATTTGTAATAGGAGTGATCACCGTCAAAAGGGTTCAAAAAGTCTAGCCTTCCCCTTCTCCACTCGGACAAAAAAAGAAGTCCTTCTAATCTCAAAAGGCCCTTCGATGGATTTTATTCCATGAAATTATCTCAATGAATACTCAAGGCTTTGATGGCTGAAGTATGTGATGGGGCCACTGCCAATACATTCTTCACAAAAAGGAAAAGAAAGAAGTGAGTACAGAGGTAAGGTAGAGACAGAGCTGGCTAAGATGGACGGAGGGATGTTATGAAGGGATGACGATGGATGCTGATGGCCTATGAGCAGACTTGTAGTTAAAACATTGGAGAAATGACAGATAGACCTACAGCTGACAGGTGAGAAACAATGCAAAGACTTGTGAAACTAAAGAAGAGAGCGATGCAGGAGGAAATTTGAATGTAATGCAAAAGTGAGAAGAGAAAGAAAGAAAGTCAGAGGAGAATCAATTAGTGACATCTGGATTCTATAAGAGTAAAAATCTATGGGGTTTTTTTGCACTTATGACTGACAAGTGCCTCATACAGAAGCACTTCTAGGGATGGGTGTTAGAAACTGATATTTGATCTGATGACTGTTTTAGTTTGTCTAAGCATAGTTTATAAATCACTAGAACCCGCCCAAGAAAAGGGCTGTCAGCAGTGACATCGATTGGATCAAGGTATGACATTTACGTCATTTTTAAGATTCACGTGCTGTGTTCTAGCGTCCATAAGCCACATCTTAAGAGCAGTAACCAGCCCTTACTGCTTACCATAGCTAGAACTAAGACTTTCACACCAAACGGGAACTCCTCAACAGTGCAAATGATGTAGCAATCACCGGGGACCCCTGGCTGTCAGTGAGAGATTCAATTGCATTTATTTAATTACCTAATCAAGACACTGTTATAAACCACTTTACACTGTTAATATGGACATAAAGACTATTTGGAAATATGGTATTACATAAGTTTGTTTTAGACCTGATTTCAGAGGGCAATTTTGGTAATAGAGATTTTTGGCTGCAACAATAGTTAATAGGTTTACATGGATTGTTTGCTTTGTCTTATTAAGCATAGTCAATCTGAACTAACCAAAAAATCTTGTTAATACTATTTAGTTGAATCCGGATGTTAATTTAAAAGAGAATGACAGAGATGATACAAAGACCATGGCACTACTGAGGTTGAGAGGAGAGTGGACAAGACAAAATGACTGCTGATGCTGAAATACTAAACCCAAATCTGTCTGAGGCACAAAGAAGAGCCAGAGACGCTTTAGTGTCACTGGATGTCCAAAAGAAAAACAAAACAAAAAAAAAAAAACATCTTCACAAAGAGGGGCAGAGTTGTCCTTGATAGTGTATGGTAATGCGGGCATGTGTATGTGTGCACTACAGTGCCATCCACAGGAATAAGAGACACAGAGGACTGAAGACAGACGACCTTTCCTGTCCTTCTGTACCCGCATCGTAAGCAAATGGTTGCACTTTTTGTTTGTTTTGCTCTGGTTCATCTAATCTGACTTTATCTTAAGTTTATATGCCAGGCTCTACACTTCAGATTTGCACTGGAACAAATGTGTCCGCACAAAAACTTCACAGAAAAGCTTAGATAGAATAATTGCAGCCATGAGTATGGGTAGTCCTCAGGGTTTCATAATAATCTTTTGTTTTAGTTTTTTAAAGATAATACAATGATCATATTTTCAACCGAAAGAGAAACTGGAGCTCAATAATGTTTCCTCATTCACTGTGTTTCAGCTCTTACAGTTTTTGATGCCTCAGCTGTTTTATGTAATTATACAAATCTTATTTAGAAGTTGAGCTAATAAGCCCATTAAATAATTTATGTGTTTATTCTGCAAAATGCAGCAGGATAACATATGAAAACATTACTTTTAAAACTATAAAAAGCCAATATTTCTAAGTTGGTTGTGCAGAATGGGAAGCTCCTCCTAGATTTTGGAGTGTCTTCGTATTGCATGTGCATGCGTCCGTGCAGGTTGCAGAAGAACTGGCAAAGTCTCCTCCATTCTCTTACTCCTGCGGCCTGACGGGAGGAAATAAAAGAAAGAGGATTGACTACCACTTCACTATCACTTCACTTCACTGCACGACAAAAGCCCATCCCTCCATCCCCGCGGTCGGAGAGAGAGAAGAGAGGACAGCGCTCACCACCACCACAACCACCACTAACAGACAATGAGGAGAACACCGCTGGGAGGGAGGTGAGGAGAGCAGGGGAGGAGGAGGAGGATAGAGACGGAGAGAGAAAATGACAGAGGAGAGGGTCTCCTCCCCAGCGATGGGGAGGTTTTACAGGGCGGAGACTGGAGGGGAAAAAAGGAGAGAAGATGAATGATGAGAGAGGGGAGGGACAGAGGGAGGTGGAGGTGGTGGTTGAGGGGGGTGGAGGGGTAAGGTGGGGAGCGAGTCTACCTTATAGGCGACCCGGGCGGGACACCTCTTCCCGAGGCCTAGCGGCGGACACATGTGTCTTAGCATCTGATACATGTCTGTGTAACTGATCCGGCCGCTGGAGTGGCCACACAAACACACCCACGCAGACGTCACAAGCACACACGCATCCACACGTATGACCCACACACACACACGCGCGACAGAACAAACGAAGACGGACGACGTGTAAACAAACAAAAGAAAAACAATGAGGGGCGGGGAGAGGAAGGACGCACAGAGGTGTGTTTGGAAGAGGAGACATGAGGAGAAAAAAGAAACAAACAAAATAAAGGAAGAGGGAGGGAAACAAATACACAGAGGTTATTGTTTTGATCGCTGTGGATATGTGGTTGCTTTGGTGAGCGAAAGAAAGACAAAGAGAGGGAGAAGGAGGGAGTGTGTACATGGATTCTAGTCTGGTTTATCAAAAAGTAAGGGAGAGGAGAGGAAGGGAGGAAGGAAGGGTAGGAAGGTTGAGGAAGGAGAGGAGGTTTGGAGGAGGTGTTATTTTTTCAGTTAGTAGTTACTGAGATACCGTTCTATGCGAGGTGAAAAGGGGCTCTGGGATTTTTTCGCCGCTCGAATAGAACTGGCAGCGGAGCTTCTAGCAGGCGAAGAAAAGCACCGCTGCAGAGATTGAAGTGAGTCACAATGGCAAGTCAATGCAGTCTGTTACTGAGGCTGCGTGTCCACCAGGAACCTCCCCTCACAGCTGTGTTTGCAGGGGTTCATGGGAAGAGTTGGGAAAGCCCAACGGTGCCAACAGCTGGCTTTCAGAAAGTCAGCCCCCCTCCATCTTAAAAACTTGTTTTGTGGCTGAATCTCTCAAGAGAACCACCTCAACTCAAGAAGTTTCTTTTTTTTTTTACTCCACAGCAAATAAAAAGGAGTTAAATTGAGTTTATGTGGCTCAGTGCATTTAAGAAGTCATGAAGTTTTAATACATTATCTAAATACAACCCTAAATCCAGAGGAGCTGGGATGCTGTGTTAAATCAAAATTTGATAAATTGCATTTTATATAAACTTTTCAAAGTGTGTTAAATCACCTCTTGTCTGGACAACATCTGTAAATATTTAGGGACTGCGGTATTTCTGGAGTTTTGGGAGTGAGATGTTGTCCCATTGTTGCCTGATATGAGATTTAATCTGCTCAGAAGTCAGGGTGTCATTTATTGTTTTAATTTATTTATTTATTATGCACCTAATGTTTTGAATAGCCAAGGAGTCAGGACTGCAGTCAGGCCAATTTAGCAGCAGGACTCTTCTACTACAGAGCCATGCTGTTGTAATACCTGCAAAATGTGGTTTGTCAATGTCATGACAAACGTGAAGGTCTATCCTTAAAAAGTCATTGTCTGGATGGCAGCATATGTTGCTCCTAAACCTATATTTATTTCTCAGTACAGTACGGTGGTGATATGGGGCACAAAGGGCTGGATTAAGAAAATACATGTGATCAGGTGTGAAGAATGATGAATCCAGGGGCTCAAGCAGATTCCTCTATTTTTGCCTCCCCTATAATAGTTTTTTTTCTTTTTGCTTGATCAAAGGTGGCACCATATTCCAAAATTGGCCGGTCTTAACATGAAAACAAACCCAGACGGCTAAGTTAAAAACCTTGTAAACCTAGAAACAAGCTTGGCATCTTAAAAAAAAGGAATCGCTGCCTCATCTTTAGGCCTCCCTATGTCGTGTCTAATTAAAAAAAAGCAGGGTAGACATGCAGATTTTTTTACGCATTGCACTTCTGGGCATGAATGTGTTTTTTTTTATCTTATGGATGAACTGAGCTTTTCTGAAGAGCAAGCCAAAGCTAGTTGCAACTGCAGGACTTTCAAAAGCAGCTTGATATTAGTAAAGTCAGCCTAGATGTCCTGATCAACATTTTTCCCATGAGCGTCTGCAGACACAGTTGGTGGTAAAGAGGTGTCTGGTGGACACAAGACCTTTTGTCCACAGTCCCTGCCCCAAATCACACACACACCCTGCCCCTTTCTTTCTTTCCCCAAAGATCTGAGCCACAAACAGAGCAGGTTTGGCCTTCTTATTACAGTATTTACGGTAACAGCTGTTACCCATGAGGCCTGTTACATTCTCCATAAAAGGTCTGCTATCACAAACATGGATAACACTAGCGTTCTGCTCACACGGGTTAAATCAAATCCATGCGATCAGAGACTGCAGGGTTAACCAAACAATGGCCAAAAACACAGAGAGATAGGTTTAATAAGACATATTTTAAATATTTTAAAAATGCACATCTGTTTGCTTTTGATTTGTTTAGCTTGTGGGGCTATTTTACAGTCACTTGTTGTTGCTGTGAGCATTTTTAAAGAGCTTGTGACAGGCCAAAAAGAGAATTACATTACTTCAAGTTTTTAAAGACCAGCATGTGCAGAATTGAGAAAATCGGATTTTCAGTTACAACATTTATAACCACTTTAAATGAGGCTTAAAAAGCCCAAATTATATTTGTGTCTCAGCAACTGTTGACTGATATCTTAGTGAATTTAAACATTTGTATACTGCAAAACCTAATTTGTAACCTTAACCCCTGTGGAGGCACAGCTGATAACAGCATTGTAAATACTTGGCCTGTCAACGACATTAATGTTGTTTTTCTACAACTGTTTTTCTAAAGTGAGGGCTGACGGTTTTTGTAATAAAATCAGAGTAAATACCACAGACTGTATATTTAATTGAGCACCATAAGTGCTCAGTGACCATCAAGCCAAAAGATTTAGAGCTCCCCCTGTTGGCTGGCTGAATTCATCCTGTCTCCACATGTTAACTGATGGAACTAGGTGAACTGTTGCTCCCTTCTGCCCCGTCTCAGGCGTCTCATGTGTGTTTTGATACTAGATCTATTATCTGTGAAGATACTTTTAAATGTTTGAGCTTTTTGACACCACATTTCTGAATGTGTTTAATTCAAACAAAGATATAAAAGAACTGTAAAATCTGTAGCAAAAAACTGTAAAACTTGCTTACCAAGTTAAATGAGTAAAGATTTCACATCAGTCTTGCAGCCCTTCCAGCCAGGTTGATCTGTGCAATATGCAATAATCTGTCAAGGTATAGTTTAACTTCATGTCCAGTGTTGGGTAGCAGTGAAGGCTTGTTGATGATACAGCCCAATAAAAACAAACCTTTCGAAAGCTTCCGGTTTCCTACAAAGTCTTCAAATGTTACAGGTTGATTGCTATTTAGGACTCAAAAATCTGCACATGGTGGCTTTAAAATGCAAATATTGCATACTGCTGAGCACTGTGTTTCACAAATGTGTCACAGAGGCAAATCTGCAGGCTTTTTTGTAACCTACCACAGCAGCAGCTGATATCAGCTGATTTACTCTAAGTTAATCAGCATATTTTCTGTGTGATGGATTGTAATCAAAGACAGCAGGCTGTTGGGCTTTGATGCCACATGGTTGGAAAACAATGGCCTTTTTACGACAGCTATGTGATAGTATTCAGACCAAGCCCTCTCTGCATGTGTCTCTGCATTTAAGTAACCGCCCCACCCTCAGCAAAAATACCCCAACTCAAACAAGAACAATGCACATTGCTCGACCAATTTCTGCCCAGGCAAAAACCAGACAGCAAGCGGAAATAAAAGACAATGGCTGACCGGAGTCTAGACTCTACTGTTTACATGTAACACTGAATTCAAGTGAACACATCATCAGTGTCATTTTCCCAGCGTTCAGTCAGAAGACAATAGCGAGTGCAGTGCACCACCTCATGCTTCACACACCACTACTGGTGCGTGTGTGTGAGTGTGTACTAGAGTGTGTGTGTGCATTTCTGCATTGTCCCAAACATTCTCATTCTCATCGTCAGAATGCATATACAACAAAAAACATCCCCCCAAAATATGATTCAATGGTGGAATGAGTTTAAAACAAGTGAATAATGCAAACCCAAAAAGAAGAGTCAAACCAAACAAAACCAAAAAGTTGAATCAGGAAAGAATTTGTTTTGAAAGTGATAAAGAGCGACATTCATTCCAGTCTCTAAAAGGCGAGCAGGTTGCGTTTAAAGTTTGTGCTTTAGGGGTTTGGTCCAAACCTTGCAGGCCACCCTATGTGGGCATTTCTTGCCAAGACCCAGGGGAGGGGAGATAACTCGCAATAAACTGTACATATCCTTATAATGTATGCGCCCGCTGCAAGAAAAATACAAGGAGGGGAGGTTAGGTGAGGGGACACACAGAATACAGAGAAAGAGAGAAAGAAATAAAGAGAGAGGAGAAAAGATGTAAGGAGAGAAAAAGGAAAAGAAAGAAGAGCATTTATTCACACTGAGAAAAGGAGGTGTAACTCACTAACTTAATAGAGGGAGAGAAAAGGGATACATTCGTCACTGTGCACAAAACTGTGCTGTTACTGTGCGGTTTTAGAGAGAAGACAGAGGTTGTCGAAAAGAAAAGGAAAAAAGGAGCTTTGCTAAAACCGGCCAACTTTTACTGGCCAACTTTGACCATCTCTTCATGCAGATCTTGATTCACTTTAACGCATCTGTCCAGCGTTTGCCCTCAGTTCAGGCCGGGAGAGAAAGTCAGGGGTTAGCAAGTACGTTACATAGATCATCCGACTGTGTGTAACAGAGTGATATTTAACTTGGTTTAGGTCATACATTTATGTAACCTGTGTGTGATTGTGATACTGTCTGTGTATCTGCTCCCTCCAGTGTGTATTTTTGCTTTCTGATTGCCTCGTGTGTGTGTGTGTGTGTGTAAAGAGCTTGTGCACCACTCACCAGGCTGCAGGGTCGTACTCGGCCCATATCCTTACATACTCGTCCAGGTGATGCGGCCCCAGGATGGATGAGTCTCTGGTCAGGTACTCAAAGTTGTCCATGATGACAGCCACAAAAAGATTCAGCATCTGGAGCGAGGACAACATGAGCATACTCAGAACAAAACTGGTTCTTGGTAGCCGTTTGGACCATTTTAAATCCACGCTTTGGACACAAAACATTATTATAGTGCTGATTCTCACCAGGAAAGAGCAGAGGAAGATGAAGGACACAAAGTAGGTGTAGGCGAAAGTGCTGCCACATTCAGGTTCTGTGTTCCCTGAGTCCGGGTCACATTCTTTACCTCCAAGACAAGCCAACATGATCTCATGCCATGCCTCACCCGTAGCGCTCCTGCATAAGGGGGGAGCACAATTTGCGAGACCCAAAAGAGTACATGTGTTTGTGATTAATTTAGACTCCCTCTCAGAATACATCATCTGCTATGGCTTAGCTTTAAGTCTTCATAGACTCACCTGAACAGCAGCATGAGGGCCATGATAAAGGTTCTGAAGTTATTGTGCTCGTTGATGGCACTCTCCCTCTCCTCATCTAGTGCCAGATTCCCAAACAACTACACACAAAAACAGCAGGAAAAAGTTAAAGTGATGCAGTTATAATGGATTATAACTTGATATCATGCTGTCCTAACCCAGATCTCCAAACAGTTCTATATTTGGCTCTACATGCAAAAAAGAGAAGGCACTATCAAGTCTTTAGGAGTTATAATAAATGTGACACCTCATCAGGAGCTGAAAAGGACATATCTGCAGCACTTACCTGCATGCCAATGATGGCATAGATGAAGAAGAGCATGGCAATGAGCAGGCACACATATGGCAGAGCCTACAAGAGATGATAGAGGGAGTTAATAATCTTAACAGCTGTCTTTTATTTTTTAAATCATTATCGACACTTCAGTAAAACTGAGCTGATTAATAACTATGAAGAAAAAGCTCCTTGACGTACATGCACCAACTACATGACATGTAAAAAGTTCCCTGTGTTCTGGTGCTGGTTATTGAACCCCATCAAAGAGGCAAGATGAAATCGACAAGGACTAATGATTCAAAGGAAATTCAAGTGTAAACAGCACCTTACCTTTCTTGATAAAAAAGAAGAAAGTGTTTAACTTGATTAAGTTTTGGTTCTCTTAAACTTAGGCCTTACTTTAGGATATCTTAAGGTAAAAAGCCTTACTGGCACAAAAAGTTGTCAAACCCTATCAGATGCATCAGCTATAATCTGGTTAACTAATCAAAAGGCTACCAGAAGTGTGGTGTTCCTCAAGTCTCCATACTAGGACTCCTTTTATTTCCTTTTTACATGGGTGGCTTAAATTTGATTTTTAAAACTTGGCTTTTGGGTTCATTGATAGACCAGTTTATGAGAATGCATTTACTTTTTAGAGAAACATAATTATAATTTCATAAACTGATGATACAGATGTTTTCAATACAAGTGTACACAAGTTGATAGCTTATATTTACAGTTTCCTAAATTGCCAAGCAGTCACTTCAAAACTAAGCATGCTGGATACACAAGGAGGCAGTTCAGTGTAGTTACACCACTCCATGTATTTAAAGAAAACAATAGTATATTACTGAGTAAATTAACCCTTTTGAGAGTTGGTAAGACTGAAAAGACCCTGATTTAAGATAAGTAACCAATGAAAGGGGGTGGTGTAAGTTTTGGTCATCATACCTTTAAAATTACCAATGCTTCAGTAGGCTGTGCTCAGCTACCAGGTAATACTAGAACAAGCTACACATCTGAATAATGACTGCACATTGCTGAATGCTGAGATTACACCATTGCAACTTACAGTTACTGTACCGAGTTGTAAAGAGACCTGGTTAGATAACCAGGAGGTTTGCATGGAGTTGCTTTGGAAATAAACTTTATTTACTGCTATGATCATTTTATGTGTTAATGACCTTGAAGGACTGAACGAAGGTCCACAGAAGGATGCGGATGGTTTCTCCCTGTCTCAGGAGCTTGATGAGGCGAGCTGCTCTGAACAGCCTCAGGAAGCTCAAGTTGATGAAGTTATTCTAAAGCATAGAGTTAGAAAACACAAAGTTAGTTCCCATTAAAATAAAACACCGGCACAACCTCCCTCTCCCAAACCAAACCAAAATCAACTGCAGCAGAAAGAGAAGGGTGGGAGGTCAAACCCAACAAAAGAGAAGCAACCGTAAACATAATCATTCCTATTAGAAGTATAAACAAGAGAAAGTCAGAGAAAAGGTCAAGAGACAATTATAAATAAATAAATAAATAAATAAAAATACTGAGAAAGAAGTGGAAAAAGGAAAATTATAACTCAAAAAGCCTAAAGGTCATCATCCAATCTGGTAAAGCAGAATTTTTTTCTTTTTTTAAGAGAACCAAATGCACTGATCTCTGGGGGGCAAGCAGGCCACATAGGATGGAGCACAGTGCGCTGTGCCTGTCAACCACACACACACACACACAAACACACGCACGCACACACACACACACACACACACACACACACACACACACACACACAGAAGAGAATGGCTTGAGAATGTCTTACATTAAAATCTTTCCGCTTTTTAGTCAATTTTTCCACCAAAAACTGTCTAAATTTGGCAATTCTTACATAGACAACAGCAGCCATTGTGTGTCTAAATTACATAAACTCGGCATAAACACGGTATGTTTTCACACTTGTCCAAGAGTTTGGAGGATTTTTCTGTCCGTGTGAAAACTGAGGAAGGATTTTTTTTTTTGTGGAATTTAGCTCAGAGTTTTGTTCCAACTTAAGCTTTGTTTACTTCAGGACCAAAAATGTTTGAGGTGAAATTTGGGTAAAATGATATGCAAGTTATTCTCATGTTTCTAGTTTAAAAGTGCTATATAAAAGCACACCTAGTAGCGTTTTTACATTCTAACCAGCATACAGCTCTTGCACACTATGGCGCTGTGGTTTCGATCCAGTTTTTGTCTGTTTTTCACAGAGTCCCAGAGAGGATAATGTAATGCACAACAGCCAGACTCCCCGGTGATGTTCTTACACTGTGTGGCTAACAGGCAAGGCAAGAGAGGGGCATGAAGAGGGGGAGGAGGGACTGGGGGAGGGATGGACTAGCAAACAGCCTCTCTGCAGGCATAGTTTGGCACAACAGCAAAATTCTTAAAGAAAGAAGTGGCCCACATGCAGACCGGTGGGACCCAGTGTGGCCAAGCAAAGAAAAAGTGGTTTGTACCTCCATTTAACTATTTGCACTTAGTGTGTTTATGCACATTTGATCACATTTCTACAGATTCTGTTTAAAGACAAACTGAGTGCACTGAAATACAGGCTGCTGATGTCGGCAGGTGACCAAGTCTAAACCTATCAGTTTCTAAAATTAAAATTAACAAATCCAACATGCACAATCTCCAAGGTTATTTTCAGTTAATATAATCCAGTTTGCTTTATCATTAGGTCTTTACTGGAGAGTATTATCTTAGTGTTGTTACGCTTCAAGCACTTTCAAAGGACTGGAGGTTCAATTTCGAAACATTCCTTCATGATATAAGGGAACTTTGATTGAGTGCGAGGCTAACACACTTATGCAATCTGACAAGTTTTCTATTTTGGTATCATAAGAAGTGCAGTTATTTTAATGAGGGATGTGCATGTTTACTTAAATGATTACAGGCTGGGGCTCTGGCTCCAGAGAGTGGTGAATGCCATAATGCTTTTAAGCTCCACAGCCCCGGATGTAAAAGATACGGACGACAGATGGCGTTTCATAGTGCCTGGTTTAAGACCCACTCCGATGAAAAGCATCTTTTTTCTTTGTTTTTGATTTGACCATACGGCATTTTTCTGATGCTACAGGACACATCATGAGAAACTAAATGTAAAATTGCTTTTCGGAATATTTCTTTATTCAAATCGCTGTGAATCTCTGGCAGACCCAAACGGCAGGTTCAGGAACAGTGAGATTTCATATGTAACCAATCAAAACTCTGCCCCCGGAGCTCCGCTATGCAGGCCGCACTCTGCATATAGAAGAGAAATACAGAGGACAATCTTGGAACAAGCGTGAGCGTTAGCGGATTGCAATGCTCGTAGGAAAGCTTATTATGATATTAGCTTTCATCGTGTCCCTAAAGACATTAGTGTCCGAGAGCTGAATAGCTCCTATGTTACCTGCCACTTCTGCTACACTGCGCAATGTTAGGCTGCAAGCTAACGTGAAGACGAGGGTGCAAAGCAGCGCTGTCTCTGCCCACGACTCAAAGGCAAATTGCTAATGAGCTACTGAAGCTCTGCAGAAGAAAAGCCCTTGAGAATGACACAGGTAACGTGATTTTTGGTAAAAACTTAATAATCACAATTTAAAGACCACTGATATCACTTTAAGTAGTAAAAAATTTAAAAAAGGATCGGAGTGGGACTTTAACTAGACCATAGGCCTCCAGGACTGAAGGAGGACTGCAGGCTGTTGGCGCTAGCTCTGCTATTGTTAGCCAATCTGACATTGCTTATCAACAGACTGCAATCCTATGCTACACTATGTTCATATATTATGCTCAATTTCGTCTATTTTTGAGTCTTGTAGCTAGTTGGAAATTATACCTACAATTCAGTGGCGGCTGCTGGTCTTTCAATGAGGGGAAGCTCATTTTTCTGGCCTACATCATAATTGTATTTGTTTATTAGTATGTAACAGAACAGAGTCGCCAAACACAACGGCAGTCGTTTTTAATAAAGACAGAAGTCGCTGAGGATCGGTAAAGTCTCCGGAGCAGTTAAGAACAACGGAATGAATGACTTGGAAAATGCTCTGGTAGATGTTTTATTCTTCAAGATCGCTGATTCGCTTGTTTAGCTGTCAATCAAAAAAGGATTTCGCCTCAGACAGCTCATCCAATCATGGATGCAGAAGCTTGCAGTCCGGGAGAAAGTCGGGACCGCCCTCTCGCCATAGAACTCCAGTGAAGCTTAGCTTCCATTGGGCGGGACAAAGCCCAGCATTTATCCAATGAGCGTCTAGTTTCGCTGCTGGAACAACCCACTTTTAGCTTCCACATTGAAGTCAGCAGAAGCCCAGCGTCCGGCTGTTTAAAGCGCCGAGGCGCTGCGAGGATGAATGAGAACAAAGTTATGCCGGTTACCTGTGATTATCAGCTTCTTATCACAGTGTCTGAACAAAAGATGAAGGCTTTCTAGTGCGTATTTAGTTAATGAAATGTACACACAGCAGTACGTATTTCACCACTTTTTCTTTTTTTGGGGGGTGACATTTTAAGGGAAGCCGAGCTTCCCTTGCAGTCTTAGAGCAATCGCCACTGCTACAATTATATGACTAGGAAATAAGCTGCTTAAGGACATAAGTGATTTTAACCAAAAATAGCAGTTCTTTAAGTTTGACTTGGGTAACTGCATAGAAATTATCCAATTAAAATCAATCTGGTCTTCAAGCGAAACACGGAACCTGGCTGTACCCATGAAATAGTCTGTGAGAAAGGCAAAAGAAGCAAAGCACAATGGGCATGATCCGAGCCACTGGCCAGTAGACCTCGAGCATTAGAAGTAAGAGTTAGCAGCTGTTATCGAGCCCGAGTCGTCCTGGCTAAACTGAAACTTTGTAATGCATATCCAGTACTTTCCTGAACATGTGTTATTCAAGCTTTTATTATGTAACTGTGAATTACTTCGATAGTGTTACCTCTCTGTTTCATCAAGTGCAACATTCTAATATCATCATCATCATCGTCACCAGGAAGCGCATGCACTGAGGTGAAGGGGTTAAAGAGTTCAGGGAGGGAGGGGCTGATCCAGGAAGGAATGGGTCTGGGGTCCACATGACTTATGAGGATGCAGCAGAAAGCTTTGAGAGATAAATTACAAACCAACCAGATTCTACATGTTTGAAGATGTAGAAGGATGAATGGGGTGGGAGTTTTTAAAGACAGTTTGGGTAAGTTGAGGTAAATTGTGAGTGAGTGAGAGACAGTTTTTCAAAAGGGGAGGGTCGGTCGTGTGTTTTGTTGGGCGGGGGCATGGGGGCGAAACACACACCATCACCATCATTATCATCATCATCATCATCACAGCACCACCACCACATGTCATGGCGCAGCACGGATGGAGAACACGATGAAGGATTTCATAGTGCATTTTGATTGGATGGATTTTATCAGAGGAGGAAGGGAGTGGGCGAAGGGCGCCAACAAAGTAGAGAGGTTTAAAGAAAGCATGTAAAGAGATAGAAGAGGAAGACGGAATCATTATGGGTGTCATTGGAAAAGGCAGTGAAAACACAACTTCAAGTCAAACAACAACAGATACACTTAATCAACCCCTCTTTGATGCCAGCAATTCAAGAAAACCATGCCGTAGTGGCTAGTAAAACCTCGCGCTGGAGGAGAAAGCATCAATAAATAGTTACTAACAACTCTTGAGACAAGTGAAGACCAATTTAAGGTTTCAGTTTATTATCTAGCTTGTGCGAAGATCTGGTGTTCTCAGCCAGCAGGTTAAATGCTACGGGCTGGCAGGGAATCAATCAGATGTCTAAAATGATTAGTTCAAACAGCTCTGATGGCAATAATGTCTGCTCAGACAGCTAGGAAGTGCACTGAAGGTGTCCTTAACGAAATAAAAACAAGGCTGTTTTAGGGGGTAATCAGCATAACAACTGCTGATGGAGTCAGAGTGAAAGAGAGGAAGAGTTTAGTGCAAGTCAGAGATTTTCTACCTTCAGATGTAAATCTAAAATGCTGTAAAGTAAAGAAACATTTCAACAGCTGACACCAGAGAGGGGCTGACAGTCTTACTGAACATCACAAATGTTGAGTCATATATTCATAATCATATCAACACACACAGACATGCTGACGTATGAACAAATTTATCACAAAAAAGATAAATATGGAATGTGTTCACACTGAATATCCTTTTCGCAGCGCAATCCATCACTGAAACAAAACCTAATGAAGGCCATCAGACTCTCTCTGAGTTAACAGGAGGTTACTGCAAATCACAAAAGAAATTAAACTTAACCTTGTGTTTTGATAGTTGGGGAAATAGTTGAACATATCAGGTATGCTAATTGGCATCCTTACTGAGGGAATCTGGTGAACATTTCATGTGATAGTTAACACAAATCTATCACTGCAGATTGTAACTTACTGTAAATCCTCAAATAATGACCAGGATTCAGTCTGCAACTATGCAACCAGTGTCATGTTAACAATAATCATGCACCACCTGCATGTTCTGTACAATCATTACAGCCCATTCCCTGCAGTTTGCTCTAGTTTTAATTTGACTAAGATTGGCGGTAACTGTCGGCATCTTCACTTGCTGCTGCTCAGAGCTGCTCTGTGCGCTCTAATCCTGACAGGCTGAAAAGAATATAATGAGCTGGGTGAAGGGCGGAAGTCCTTAACCATTTTACTCTGACAGGTGTGACAGATGTAATAAATTATGAGTAGCCCATTTCCTGTAGCGGGATAGCAAAAAGCAGCTCATACAAAAAATAAATGGCAGAGTCTCTACCTGTAGGGGGTAGAAACAAATACAGGACCCTGCTTGTATTTGAGGATTTACAGCTTTCTAGCAGTTACAGCACCTGAGCTGATGGTTTAACTGAGGACAGATTAATGCAATTTTTACTTACGTGATATCTAATCTACATAAGGACTATGATTAATGGATGAGTTACAAATTTATATAGATGAGTTCTTTATGTTTGAGAAGAAACTGCATGAATTTTAGGGTGATAATACCTCAAAATCACAACACCTGGTCCTCACCAAGCATAGCCAAGAACAACAAACCTGAACTGCCTTTAAAGTCTACCGAACCAGTTCCATGTAACAAAAAACCCTTTGTAATTCGACTACTACAACTAACTTTCATTTTGTCCTAGCACTACCAAGCACTTACCCCCAGTTCTGTCACTAAAATGTCAGTGATGCTACCAAGGACGGACACAAAATCAAAAATGTTCCAGGCGTCTCTGAAGTAATTCTGTTGAGAAAAAGGAGAAGCAGGAGAGGCATTAGAAGAAGATAGAGAGCTGGAACAGGGAGCCAATGACATCCTTGCAGAGCTGAGGCCAGCTGAGGCCTTTCAGGTACAAGCCTCTGGCCAGCGGTGCTGTTGTTACCGTGGAGACAGAGCGGATGGAGGCTGATAGCGTGACTGCTGGGCGACACGTTATGCTCAGGGTTGTTTGGGGACAGGAAGAACATGCTCTGGATCTGTCTGCTAAAATAACCCCCTTCATAAATGAATAATAGGGCAACGTTTCTGGCCTTACCAGAGGGCCAAAAGCGATGATCTTCAGAATTGATTCCATGAAGAAAAAGGTGGTAAACACAATATTCAGGTTCTTCAGGACCTCATTGTAAGTATCCGATGCACCGTCGAACTGGGGACAGAAGAACAAAGGATGGAAAAGTTTGTGAGCAGTACAATAAGAGTGAAAAAAAGGAGCATGCATGTAGAGAGTAAAAAACTGAAGCACGGTTTCACACTGTCCTCTGGATGAACAGAAGGGTTTGTTTAGCTAGAAGGATTAGTATGTCTATAAAGGAGCTAAAACATGGCTGTTTGTGTTTCTTTAAGTGCTATGTTTGATGAGTGATATTATTTTTCCCATCCTAGTTTTCCGCAAACAGAGGAGAAAGAATGCTGTCCTCAATAAATGCAGTGGCAACTCAGCTGATCATTACCAGACAGTGAAGAAAGGCAATATAACAGAGTGTACTTCTATTATTAGTTCAACATGCCACTACTAGCAAATAAATCGCTCCTTCATGAAATTTAAACTTTGCCAATAGAACAAAGTAAAGATTGTTTAAAGAAATGCAACAATATTAAAGGCTGTTTCAAAGCTTCTCTATTCAAAGCCCTGTGTGATTGTGGAATAAATAAAGCTAAATTAACTTAATAATATATTTAGCAATTATTTTAAAATATACTGGCTATCATGTGAAGCATACATTAAACCCAGGCAGGCCCAAAGGTTAGGCTTAGCCTTCCTGCTTTTCCCTGCCCTCTGAAAACTGCTTAATATGCTTTTACCCAAGCTCCTCCGTTTTGCTGTATCCATGCATGTTTTCTGCACCCTAGGGGTCTTTGCTACTTCTCTTCCTGCCTTTGCTTTGCACATATAACAGATGGTAAAAATGTGCATTGAGCAAAACAAATGCTCCATAGATATATTTCACTTCAAGTATCTGAGTTGCTGAGGGGATGTACCTTCATCATGAGGACGATGGTGTTGAGCGCGATCAGAGCCATGATGCTGTACTCAAAGGGCGGGGACACCACAAACTGCCACATGCGATACTGAAAGCTGAGTTTATTCTTTGGCATGTGGCGTGTCAGGGGGCGGGCGTTGATGGCGAAATCTATACACGCCCTCTGTGAGTGAGGGGAAAGAATTTGAGATAATGTTAGCTTTTGTAGCTTTACTTTTTACCTGCTTTAGAAATAACGTCTGAATCTTTCCACACCTCATTCTTTTCTAAGCTGTAGTCCTCCATCATTTTATCCCCCTGTTCCTGGAAGGTGATGATGATGAGAGCCACAAAGATGTTTACGAAGAAGAAGGGAAAGACAACGAAGTACACCACATAAAAGATGGACATTTCCATCCTGTAACCTGGGCTAGGGCCCTGATTCTCATAGGTTGAGTCCACTGAGTGTTTTAACACCCTGTAAGAGGAAAGAAAAGAAAAAACAGTTTATCGAAAGTTATTTGATCAAAAAAAGGCATACACAAGTTTATCCTTTATGTTTTTAGATTCACAACTAAATTTCAGTTGTCTGTGATGATGAATATTTATCAGCTCTCCATAAAAGGGATGTGGTCACCCATCAGAACAATGTAGGGGAGACCGGGGCTTGTTGTCACACTTTTTACACTCTTGTATATTTCTTGGAATCAATACATCATATTTAAACAAAATCTGCACCAGATGAAAGACCAAAGTCTCAGGTATATATTTCATATTCATGTCATTTTCATATCTTGTGTCAGTGCAGAGTTATAAGAAATCAAATAGAGAGTGTGAACATGTGACATGATGCCCCACCATCGGGTAAGTTGTCTCACTACATGGGGTAAGATGTCACAGTAGATATTGCAGCTAACAAAACAAGGACAAAATTATTGTTGTTCCATTTTTTTACTTGAAAGTGAACATTAAAGTCGGGCACAGAAAATGTTTGTCATTGAGAAAGAAAAACTCATTGAACATAGCCATTAAACAATCGTTAACATAAAATATTAAGCAACATGTTCTGGAGTTTGGAGAGCTGTCTGACTCTGTATTTCATCTAAGGTGAATGTTTTGCAGTACTGAGCCAAGGTATGGTAGTTGACATTAAAGTCCTTTATTGTCCTTTATTGCACGACCCCCCAACCATGTAAAAGAGTAAAACTACCCTCTGGTGGAAAAGATAATTGCAATGTGACAACTTACCCATGTAACAACAAGCCCCGGTCTCCCCCACTTTCCTATCTGTGCAAAGCTATTACATGTGAACACATAAAGATTTCCATATAAGGTTAGCTAATGACACCAAAACTGTTTACCATCAACAGTCACTGTTTAAACTTCACAACTTAAAAAAAGTATGTATGTGTTTCTTTCCTCCCATATCTTCATTATACATTCCAAGACAAGACTAGCACTATGACCTTAAAGTATTTTCAATTGATACCTCTAGAGATACTGAAGTTTTCTGACTGCAATCCATCTGTGTGTGTGTGTGTGTGTGATTGTGTGTGTGTGTGTGAGTGTGTTTGTGTGTGTGTGTGCGTGTGTGTGAGTGTGTGTGTGTGAGTGTGTTCCACTCATTAAAATCCACTCACAGTGGCCACCCCTCTCCAGTGGAGACAGTAAAGAGGGTGAGCAGGGCCCAAGCCACGTTGTCGTAGTGAAAATCGTACTTCCTCCACTCCCGCTTCTGAGCTTTGACCTCATCTCTCTCATACTCCAAGTACTCGCCCCTGAAAGAAACACACAGGGTCAAAACGCATCAGTACAGGTCAGGAAAATCATCCCCCAGAATTACAACACATACACCCTGAGAAGTTGAGGTAAGTCTCATCTCGAAGTGCAACTGTGTTCTTATCTCCTCTAGGTGGCAGCATCTGCTCAGCTCTGATAATACCAACCAGAACCAAAACACATCTCTGTATGCATCACAGGCACACTCTATTCAGTATTTATACAAAAGTATTGTAATAATCTTATTTCTCCTGATCCTCTCTATGACAAGAACTTTAAAATGTTTTTATTTGGCAAAGCTAATCAGAGAAACTTGAGCTAGAGGAACTGGAAGGCCAGATTAACATATATAAAAGCCTACTGGAAAAATACCACATTCTAGTTTTTAAAATATGCTTTACTACAAATCTACCAATATCTGAACTCTGATATTTCAGGCAGGTCTAATCCTGTCAAACAAAGTATTACTTCTGTGCAGTAAGCTGAAATTGGATCTGTTCTGAGAGTCCCCTGCTCTTCCATATGAGTATGCGGTATGCAAGAGTGTGAGGCAAGGAGAATACACCTCCTCTCCCTTGCATATATAAAAGGCAGAGGCAGGCAGAGCAGCAGCAAAGACCCTGACACATGGTGAATCTTCACTGTGTAGAGAGTAAAAAGTTAGAGCTGAAACTAATAATGTAGGGTGTCTTTTACAGTGGTTGAAAATCATTGAAACTGACATGTGCTTTTACAAAAAAAGGTTCCTTCTTTTTAATAACAAAAAGCTCATGTCGTTGTAAACCCTGACTCTGCACCAACCTGCAGTCGCGCTCAAACTCCTTCGATTCATCCGTGCAGAAGAAGAATCGGCCTTTAAACAGCTGCACAGCCACCACAGCGAAGATGAACATGAAGAGCATGTACACGATCAAGATGTTCAGCACGTTCTTCAGAGAGTTGACCACACAGTCAAACACAGCCTGAAGAGCAGAAACAGACACAATCACACAAATATTTCAGACAAATTCTTCACCTCTTTTTTTTTTTTGTGAACACTGGATATAAATTAAGCTGAAGTTAACAGCTGAAAGAATATAGAGCTAATTTTCACCCCAAAGACCTAAATAGGAATAAAAGCTGAGAAACTGCTTTATCTATGAGGGCAGCTACAGGTACAACCCATTCAAAAATAATGAATTTCAAATGCTGAGTTATGTTATTCCAACTTTGCCCTTGTCCGTTTAAATATTCATGATTGCCGGAAGCTTTTAAAAAACCTCCAGAAAGATGCCTGCAGATTTACAGATTAAAGGGTGGCTTTGCACAAACAAGAGTCATCTATAAACTGTATGTTGACGGGAGGCAGTTTGGCCACCATGGGGATAAATGTAAAATCTATATCATCTTCCAATTCATTTAGTTTGGTGTTTAGTATCCGCCACATTTGAAACGTCAGATATCGTTTCAGTGAAGGAAATGTATGTCTAATAAATTCAAAAACATCACCCACATACATAAAAAAACTCAGTGTTAAGACGTTTAAGACACATGATGTAGAGACAGGAATAGTTGGTGGTCAGATTCTCGATTGAAACACTCCTCTGCTCACTCCCTAAGGGTGAAGCTATGGTGGCCTTAGAGGATAAAAAACATCTGATAAGTTTGACCCTAGTTTTGTCGTGTTTTTTTTTTTTTTATCAAAACAAATACTTTAGCGTACAACAACAACCAGCCTCTTCATCTTTGTTCTCCCACATGCCTCAGAATACTACACACTGCACCTTTAAAAATACTGTAAAGGGTTCAACAACAACTGAAAATCAGAAATTAAAGACAATGTGAAAGTGCATAAAATTTTCTTTCCTCGAGCATCCACATGGGGTTGGCTCCAAAAGCCGAGACAACCCAATTAGAGATGCTATTAGGGTGCCACACATGAAATGTGTGAGCTGCAAAAGAAACAGCTGTTAGCGCACTATGGCTGGATGTAAGGGCCTTACCTTTAGTTTGGGGAGTCGCTTGATGGTTTTCAGAGGACGCAGCACCCTCAGCACACGAAGGGACTTGATTGTACTAATGTCTTTGCCCTTGCTGCTCCCCCTGCAGGTCAGCCAAAGAAGAGAAGAACAGGAAATTAGAAGGCCGAGTGGAGGGATTCACCAGTTTCACAGGGCAGATGATTTCCTCTGATATCACAAAGACTGAGAAGCTCAAGTGCTGCTTTGAACTGCTCTGGTTCTGGTTAGCAAAATGTAGAAGTATAGGGGATCTGACGAGTGTACTTTTGGAAGAAGGGATAATGAAAGCAAGCAAACAGCTTCCTAAAATCAAGTACTGATTTTGGCTAACATTTGTGTTATTTAACACCATTAGCTAAACGCTAATATTAGCAGTTCTTACTTGTTTAACTCTTTCCACCATTAAACAACAGTTAACATTAGCAATGAACCTCTTTCCATCTAGTGCTATCAATAAAGTGACCAGATTTTTGTAATGAAATCTGGAGACATCCAAAACAGGGTTGTAAAACTGCTGTTCAGGACTGCACACGACATGCTTACTCGTGCTTCCCACATACTTGGCAACCCTAACAACCGCCGTCATGGTCTACACGCAACATTTTTGTTCTCATTCATGAAATGCTTAAATCGGGGACGTCTGGTCACCTTAGCTATCAACGCATAAAAATACAATAAATAAAACTAAAAAACAAAAGGACCCAAAAGCCAGGAAATGTTTGTAAAATAGTGGCTCAGATAGCGTTTGCTGTCATAAGAATGCTTTTAACTCTATGTAAACAAACTATAGCTGTCTTCTATCTACAGTTGCCATTGCAAGTCGCATCAACTCCAGTTTGGAAGGTGTTTTCCCAAAGCTCTATTCTAAGTGGCCTGAAACAAAGCTAGCATGAGGACACAAGGCCACTCCAGAGGAAAAAAAAAAACACACAAAAAGATGTTTGTCCAAAGTTACTGTTCACAGAACCAAGAGTGAAACACAAGGGTGCTTAGTTTCAGAGTAAGTAAGTAGCCAATCATGGTTTACGATGTCAGAGTAGCCATGGGGATGGTCATTCAGATGTTCAGGCTGGCTGTGGCTACACCACTAGTTATCAAATTTGTTGTTCTAACTGATCAATTTTCCCAAAGCTGACCATTTCCAGCACCATTTACAACATTACTGCAGCGTTTGAGCTTCCCAGCCTGAGCAGGATGTTGGAGGAAGATGGCTGGCCATGTGAAAATAGTGAATAAAGAGATGGATACAACATAAGAGGCCATCAACTGTTTAAAAACAATTCAGTCGTATTCATCATGACCTGTGCAGTGACAGTCTACGTGTGAGAAACATGTGATGTGACAGTAAGAGTAACAGTACATGACGTCAGTGTGGACAGTTCAATATTTTACGTTTTTTTTCTTCTGCAGAAAAAGAAACATCTCAGTACACGTCAAACATGAAACCAGTGGGAGGGGAGGCGATCAGCTGCCTGACCGTTTGGTTTCATGGACATCATGAAGCAGCATTATTATAGTAACTTTCCATCACCACA
This sequence comes from Xyrichtys novacula, assembly GCA_962446985.1. NCBI lineage: Eukaryota > Metazoa > Chordata > Actinopteri > Labriformes > Labridae > Xyrichtys > Xyrichtys novacula. The sequence continues at coordinate 14,063,268 of OY660866.1, read as the reverse complement.
CATTAAACATTCAGTCATTCAATATCCACAGGCATCTCCCGGCAGAGTGCCCAGCCAAACCTCTTTCTTTCTTTTTCAGTCAAACACGGGTTTTGGTTCTTCAGAGGAAATGGGAGATTTAGATGTGGACACATGAAGATTTAAGTACTGCACATTTATAATCCTAAACCTGGTGTACAGTTAATGTTTCACATAGCTTCCCTGCATTGAAATCCAGATTTAGAAAAAAGTTTTTTTGTTTTTCAGGGCAGGGCTGCACCTTCACTATAGGGAGCAAGTGCAGGAAATGGAAGCTATGCAAGACTCTTGGGACATGCGATGCCGCTTGCGAAACATGGTATCGCATGTCAAACAACACCAACAAACACGTTGCACCAATTGCGTCAAATGAGCCATGAGAGTGGCAGCAAGAATTGATTATGGGCCGGAAGAAAAACTACCGCAGTTGTGAATTTTAATGTGATTGTTCCCACCCAGAACCCTGGGCATTTTGCTCATGATTTGTATGCCCATAAACCAATTTCAGAGTGGAAAAATTGGGGTGTCGATGGCGTAAATAGCTAAGTTGATCTTTACTGTAAGTGGTTAAGCACTTTTTGAAAAAGTGAAAAAAAAATTTTTTGGCATGAGGCACTTAGACGTCTGCCAAACTTCAGCAGAAGACAGGTCGTCTATCAAGCCTCGCGCTTTGACTATGAACTCAGTTCCCGCAGCAGAAAACGTAAGACAATTCAATTCCAGGCTGATTGATTGAGTCTGAGCCATGGAAGTCTAATGTGTGTGTGTGTGTGTGGTGTGAGTGAGTGAGTGAGACTCAATCAATAATCAATAGGCCTCCCTCCTCTGAAGTTGAGTAGGACTGAGGTCTCTCTATCAGAGCAGCTGGAGAGTATTAAAGTAAAGCCTAGTAAGGCCAGAGGTGTTAAAAATTAAAACATCTGCACACGCTCACGTACACACAGGAACTCGATCCTGCACTCAGACACACTCAGCAGTCACTCTTTGAGTCTCATGTTCGATCTATGAGCGTGTCGGCACTGTTGAGCACTCTGTCATCTTGTTTAAAGCTGAATGCTGAACATTAGGCGCCTATAAGACCAAACAGTGGTTGTATAGAAGTTTGTCTTTATATCTGCAAAGTGAACAAAATGACAGCTTTGATTACGGAAGAAAATCCCGATTTATTGTACACATCAGTTAATTCCAAGAGTAATAGTTCAACAACATATCACTGTTAGTGAGTTTTCCTCAACATCTTTTAGCTCTTGGAAAGATGCAAAACTGGATTAAGTATCTATTAGTTTGTATGAAACTGAGGGCCTGATTCACCAAGCGATTGCTTAGCTTTTGATCAGCCAAATAGACACTATGTTCTGCACAAAGCACATGCAAAGGGTTAAAAGCTTTATACCCAGCACTGTCCAGCAAATGGCATTTCTATGAGTTGTTTGCATGCATTGAAATGAGCCATTATGCACTCAGTTTAAGCAAAATAGGTCTCTTTCTGTGTAGACAATGATTGTAAAAATCCACTATTTCAAAACATCAGTGCCAGAGTGAAATTTTTACCATCTGCCAAAAGTTGATGGTAATTGTGCTTAAGTAGTTGTAATCATTGTCAAGCTCTTTAGAGAGCTAGCATATCTTTACACACAGTCTGTTAATTTTACGTCAGTATTTTTTACAATGATCTGGATTAAAATCAGTTTAACCAGGGTTTCAGTCTGTGGGTGTGTGTGGCTTAATTCTGGCACATACACCACGACATACAACTAAAGTTAATAATTTTTTAATCAAATCAAAATTTTTTTTGTTGACCTGTTTTGCACTCTAGGCTGACTGTAAACCATGAAATCTCTATCACATCTGTCACGAACGGTGCTGTTAGGATAAGAGAGCATGGCTTTCTGTGCTTCACTAGTATTGAGGCAATATGCCTTCTAAGACCTTGAAATAGAGCTGATAGCAGGAGGAAATGATGTGCAATTCTTGCAATTGGTCTGTCTTTAAATATTTTAAGTGTGTGTTATGTATGTAAATAGTGCAAAAAAAACAAAAACGATTTCTGGTGTCAAAATGCTGCAAAATTCCTTAGTTGGAGCTTACACTTAAACAAAGATGATTGCTTGGATCAGTCTCTCCAAATCAGCTAAATTAGCAGAATACTGTAGCCTAGCTTGTATGCTGGCTCTACTGGCAGTTATTCAATGGGCTGAGATAATCATACATCAGTCTTGAATACATGCACATGTTGTTATACAATCTCACTTCCTAAACATGAGTGCTACTCTGTTTTTGTTATGTGGTAGGGATTTTTGGGTAGATTGAGACTCAGAGTGTCCAGTTTTTCTGTCCAGTAGAAAGACAGAAAGCAAGCATTTGAACCTGTTGAGTGGTTTATTTGTGAGAATTGGGGTGCAAAGAGCGTAGTAATGGTTGCATTGATATGTATAAGTGAGGTTGAATTACAACTTTTATCAATGTGAAGGACAAAACAACAAAGTTGTACAGCCACTTTTAAAGGATTCATGGTGCAAGTGTTAGATGACAAGAATTCCAATAAGTGGAGAGTCATGACGAATATTTAGAGACCTTAAATTTTTCTATAAAATCTTTGGCTACCAAACCAGACCTCTGATACCAAACCTATAGAGGAACGACTGTGCAATTCAGGTGAGTTTCTGCGGGACGTGAAGTATTATTGATGGTACAATATGGCGACAATGAGCACGAACGACCAGAAGAACAAAGAAAGAAAGAGAGAGAAGCCAATTTGATCCGGCTGATGGAGAGCAGGGGGCAGAGCGAAGGAATACAGGAGGTGGAGAAGGGATGAGGAAAAACTTTACCGGGTGGTGCTCCTGTCGAGTTTCACCGATGGTGGAGACAGCGAGAGTCAGTAAAAGCAACAGAGAGAAAGACAGTAACAGAGACAGAGAGAACAGAAGGAGGAAGAGGAAAGGGGAAAAAAAGGAGGGACAGGAAAAACACATAGAAAGACAAACAGACACACACAGATAAAAAGAGACACACACAGACAGAGAGAAAGACAGACAGACAAAGACACACACCAGACAAGAGAGAGGGGGTTTGGCAGAAACGGGAAAAAAAGTACATCCATATGAGAGACAGACAAAGAAGGAAGGACAGCAAGATGGACATACCTGCTTAGAAACCCCTCCACCCCCACCCACTCAGGTGCACACATCACTCACTCTTTAAACTCCCCCCTCCCACGCCCATATCTGTCTCCATGACAACCGGATGGGAAGTCTACATACCTGTCTGGTAAGGTTTAATTAGTGGAGTTCAGCTAAGGCAGGATTTACAACCCTAACTCCAGAAGAGTGAGGATGCTGCTGAAAATGCTGATAAAAATGAAGTTTCATGGTTTGTAAACCATTTGAACACATTTTTTTAATCTAAAATGCAACAGACACTATCCATAGATGTTGAAACTGAAAATACTTACTATTTTATTCAGATTTATAAGCCTATTTTCATGTACTATATTCCTATTTAAGGTCTTCCCTGACAAAGGCATCGTCTGCATGGCTCAAACACTTATGCTGCATGGTTCAGTATTAATGATGCCTTTACAGATGTGTTGGCTACCCATTCTATGGGCACGTACATTCAATCATAGAGGCTGTTTTTTTCACTATGAGATGATAAGCAGCCACTGGTCACATCCTTCTTTAGAGTGGAGGATGCAGAGTCCATGGTTTCCAAGAAGAATATCAAATTCTGACTCATAAGACCACAAGATAGTTTCCTTAGTCAATTTCCAATGGAATAGGACCCAGAAAGGTCTCCAGTGTTTTAGGATCATGGTTTCTTCTTTGCATGATGCAGTTTTAACCTGCATTTGTAAATGCGGCAAATAAATGTGTTCACAGGCAGTGGTTTTGAGGCCATGTGGTGATTTCCACTGCAGAATCATGTCTGTCTTTTAACGTCTTTTAAACCCCAAAGAACAAAGACCATGACCAGCCAGGATTGGTTTATGTCCTTGACCCTTTGTAGAGAAATTTCTTTAGATTCCCTGGATCTTTTAAAGATATTATGTTCTGTAGGTAAGTAAATCCATGTTTTATTGCACTTCTACAAGAAGTATTTGCTCACATAATGATGAACCTTTTCAGGGTTTAATTGATGTTCAAAGCATCAAAATCTGTTTTTATCAAGGTTTTGCACAGCGTCCAACTCCACTGGACTCAGGGTTGCATGGTACATTCATTTAAACTGAATAGATTTCTGATATGGTCTTATTGCTATAGTTTATTCCTTCTTACTCAATAACAACACATTAACTTATAACTTATCCACAATTCTCAGGTAACTTTCAAAGATCAATAATGAAGCTACTTGAGTAAAAACTCGCCTCTGGTTGACACTCTGATTGTACAAACCCTCCTTCCCTCCTGGCAGTCCTCTTCAGTGCTACACCAGCTCTATGAAGAATTACCTTCACGGTTGGAAGAGGAATCTCGATTGCTGCATCCATTTACACCGATTCTTATCTTATCACACCATAATGATCAATTAGACCAGGCCTACAGCACAAATTGCCCTCATTAGATGTGCAATCATCTAGTGGGATTTTATCAAAGCTCTACTGCATGCAAGTCTGCACAGGACTGAAAGGCTGGTTCCGGGTTTTCTTGACATGTTTAAGCACACAGGGACACACTCAGGACATTCATCATGAGTGGGGATTCAAGAAACCAGGATTTGTGTGTATTATCCCATACACACACACCATTATTCGAATGAAAATGCATCTCACAGAGTACTGCAACAGCATGCAGTTCCCTGTTTTTCATTCAGTTTATCTGGAGGATGAAGGGAGCCAGAAGCACATTTTGTCATGTGAAAAACCCATAAAAATACGAAGCCATTGCACCCTGACCATGCTAACACTTTTCCCCGTACAATGGTTCTGTCATGGACCTGTTGTGGAAAAATTTCATGCGTCAAAGTGAAATTTTAAAAGGTGGTTGTAAGGTCTTTGCCCCCGTGGAGGCAAATCTGTAGTTTAGCTCAGCCTTAGAGCAGATGGTGGGAGCGAGAAGGCAAAGGAGGAGAGATGATGAGGAGACAGGTTGGAGATAAGAGGCAAAGGTGAGGGGACCAAGGGAGGGAGGAAGGAAAGGGGGAGAAAGAGGGGTGAGGGGCATGGTGGAGAGGGAACCAGCAGAGGAGGGGAGGAGGCATCTTTACTTTGGCGAGGGAGTCATGCTGTGGAGGGTGCAGCAGTGGAGTGATTTTTCAGTTACAACTAGTTGTTGTTGACTAATATTTAACTTTGATTGAACAAGTTCACTTCTATTTTTTATATTTTAAAATATGATGTTATAAGATGTAATGTAATGTAAGGCAACAGCCTCATCAAATCTACCTAAACAAGCAGCTTTCATGCTCACACCTAACCAAACTGTGACTTTGCCATGTGTTCATGTGACAGAAAGGATGTAAAGTATGTGCCCCAAGTACTGGCATTGTTCAGCTCCAATACCATCACATAACTCCAAGTTAAGAGATTACGATCACGTGGAAAGACTCTAGCTGAGTTACACTTTTCTGAACATCTGCTCCACATTAAAAAGCAAAATCTGCTCTTGATGGTGATTTTTCTATGGGTAGATCTGAAGCTGTATAAACACAAAGGGTTCAGCTCTCTAGAAGTTGGACTCAGTTTAGAAATGTTCAATCAAAGTAAAATATCACCTCAAAAATGTTACCACCTGTGTCCTGAAAGCTTTGCTTTGAAAAAAGGTTGTATGTGCACCTTCCTCATCCTGTTCAATGCTTGATTTACATTTGAAACTTTTAATTTCTTTGACACTTTTTTACTCTGCATTCAGACTGTTAGCAACCACATCCCTGCCATACTGAGATTTAGCTACCAGAGTTTGCTTGTACTTACACCAATGGGTTAGCCATGGGTTTGTCTTGACAACCTTTCTCATGAAGTGAACCAGCTGAGATTTGCTGGTGGTCTACCGGCAGTGTGGCCTAAGAGTGGCAGCTCTAACCTCCACAAAACAACTTCAACAACTGCACTTTTTTTTTTTTTTGGCTGTGACTGTGAACATTGATATCAAAGCTCTGACTGATGCCGTTTACTGCATCACGTTTCGTTCCTTTTCATGCAGCCACTGAGACAGACATGCACTGGACATCCACAGAGGTGAGGAGGATGCACACAAGCCTCTTTTTTTCTCGCCCAATCACTCTTCCAACAAACATTCAGTCCCTCCAGTTGCATTTTGCATACATATTTAAAATATATGTATTTATTTATACACTACTTCAGCATAATAACCAATCATTCCACCCACCACATCCTGCCCCAACATGCCTCCCCCCTTCCCTCCCTCGTTCAGTCTGACTTCCCCGGGTCGTGCAGAGGAAGAGGAGTTAAATACCTGAGCCTCCGGGTACGTAAACATGGTCAGGACGACTGGTGGGTATGTGTGTTGGAGTGTGTGTGGGTAAAAAAGAGAGGGGAAGGCGGGACAGGATGGGGCGATGAGCCGTGGTGATGTTCCTCCCTGTGTTGAACAGTTAAGCCTGGGCACTTAAAGGGTTAAAGGTGTCTGGGGAGCCCTCACCCCCACGGACTGACCGACGGGGACTTCCAGTCGGGAGGACCAGAAGAGATGGAGGGGCGGGAGAGAGGGGGTTGAGGCTGTGTTTTGGCTTTAATGGTTGTTGGAGTGGTGTGGTGGAGAAGAGTGTTGGGAGGACAGTGGTAGATAATAAGAGTTTATGGGGTTCAGTTAGACAGTGATGGATTTGGGGAGGAGCAAGAAGCTAAGGAGCAATGGGTCACACTTGTTCCCAACAAACAGCCCAGAATCTCAATAAAAGTGTGCTAACAAGCTGAACAAAGACCAAAAATGACTTCTACTCAAGAAAAAGCTGCATCTTTAAACTGAGAGTGTGAGCAAGCTTGAATACAAGAGTTAGCATTTAGCTCAATCCACTATCCCCTTTGGTACAGACTAGTTTGTTTGAAAGTAAACCACTAGCTCATGGTACTAATTTGCAGGAATTTGGTTTAAAAATCATGTTGACTCAAACAAATATATCTAAAAATAGTGGGATCGTATTTAGGGTTAAGAAATTAATAAAGTTAACATTTTTGTTTAAACTAGTAAATGGCATGTAATTGTTGTGTTTACAATCCTCTCTCTTTCCCAGATTGGCAGCTTTCAGGTGATTAATTCAAAATGTTTCTGCAACATCCAGGAGCTTTTCCATCCCACAGTGAAGATCAGTGTATTTACAGAGACTGCCTAGATCCAGTTCTCCAAAAACAAAAGTGATCTGAGATGATTTATGTATAAATTTGAGTAACGTGTCTCTATCCTATTTTCACTTTAGATCAAGGCATTTGTTAGTTTAACCAGTTGAACTGACCAAATTTGCGCCTTCCAGATAAATCATGAAACTATAATCTGACTTTCTTGATTCGAGTCGCATACAACTCTGTTATTCACCACATTTCCACTAAACGGTTTGGATTAACTTTCAGTTTACTGACACTAACCATAATGTCCAGTGTGAGAACTGGGTTGGGCTCAGCTTAGTCAGGATTGGTGCCTGCATTCTTCAGATGGAAATTGTTGTCTTCTTTTGAGCTGCAAATTGTCTGTTTTGTGCTACTTCCTCCGAACATATCTCACCAGGTACAAATCAGCAGCATTCTGGCTTACTAAAAACACTATGAGCTGAGTTTGCAGAGATTTCATTGCAATAAAATGATGAGATAAAAATCCAACATCATGACACAACTTGTACTAAAGAGCACTGAATTTAATCAAATAATCCTGTGCTCTGTCTTTGCTGTGTGTTAGGAATAAGTAGAGGGTAAAAGGGATGAGGCTCGGAAATCAGGTATCACAGTGTAATGATACATAGGAGAAGAGAAGTTGGAAGTTGTCCATGAAAGATAAAGAAGGCCTGTGGTTTTGAGTGGGGGGAGTCTAGATGCAAGACAAGAAGAAGGCATAACTCACTGCCTGTTTGGTGGAAATACCAAGATGGCATGGATTGGAAAATTAGGGACAAAAAGAAACAGGAGCAAGGAAGTTTGGGAAAAGAAATGTTGTCAAGGAGCAGGTGATGCTTTGGATTTTATAAGGTCAGACGATAAAGGATAGTAAGGGTTGAAATTGGTTCAAGTGGAAAGATTCAGAAGGAATCAGGGCGTCAAATGAAAAAAAAAGGAAGGGATGACTTACTGCCTGTTTGGTGGAAATATCAGAACAGCATGGATTGGTATGTAGGGGAAACAGGAGCAAGGAAATTGGGAGAAGAAAGCATTGAGAAGGTGTTTTATAATGTATTAGGTGAAACAGTAAAGAGGAAAACGAGTTTGGGTTGGTTTAAGTGGAAATTTTCAGGCAAGGTTCGGGGGAAGTGTTGATAGGTAAATGTTTAAAGGGGGGATCAGAGTTATAAATGCAAGAAAAGAGGAAGGGATGACTCACGGCCTGTTGGGTGGAAGTATCGGAGCGGCATGGATTGGTAAGTAGGGGACACAAGGAAACAGGGGCAAGGGAGGTTGGGAAAAGAAAATGTTGAGAAGGAGCAGGCAGAGGTTAAATAATCAGACAGGTCAGAGAGTAAAGGGAAATGAGGGTTGGGAATGGTTTTAGGTGCCTGTTTGGCAAGGTATGGGGTGAGGGTAGGGCTGATGGATGAGTAACTACACTCTAAAAAAAACTTCTTTGACTTTCGGGATTAAGAACCATGGAAGACAGAAAATTCGAAGATTTGTGACATTTGTTCTGAAGGAGTACCTCAGGGCACTCCATTCGGTCCCCTTTAGATTTCAGCATCAAGAAACCAAAACAGTTCGAGGGACCCTTTTCTTTTTTAGAGTGTAGTTTAGGGGTTGATGATCAATCAGAACATGAAAGAAGATAATTAATAAACGATTATGATTAGTTTATTGGGTGAGGTGTTGATGAAACACAGAGAAAGACCTGCTGTGATGACAAATGTGACTGTAATGATGAACCATAGGGGAACAGAGATGAAAATAATGACAAATGTGGTCTGGAGGAAGAAATGTAAAGTGACAATGATACAACTACAGAAAAAAGTTTTGAGAATGGAAAGAAAGTAAGGACAGACTAATAAGACGCAGCTGAAAGAAGGACAGCAAGAGAGGAGAGCAAGAAGGAAAGGGCAAAGAAGAACAAGAAACGGAGGAACTAATTTAAGAGGAAATAGAGATTAAAGACGTAAAGGGAATAAAGAAAGGGTGGAGCAGGAGAAAGCCAAGAAAGGTTGATAGTAGAAGAAGATGAGGACAGAAGGTGATGATTTTTACAGCAGGCTGAGAAATTAGAAGAGAAGGATTAGAGTTTGCCTGTTGTATCCGACGCACAAGGCTGGGCGACGAGGGTCTTTCTGCTGATGGAGGAAATGTGTGCTCGTGTGTGTGGGTGGAGGTTGGTGGAAATTATGAGAGGAATGGGAGGGGGGAACTTACGTGAAGGCGAAGGCCACCAGAGCACCACTAACCACTATAAAGTCCAGAATGTTCCATAAGTCGCGAAAGTAGGAGCCCTGGTGGAGAAACAAGCCAAGCACCACCATCTGGAAGACATGGAGCACTTTTAGTACAAAATCAGACAAACAGAGGTCTAGCTAGGGCTGCCCGAAAAGTCGACCAAAGTTGAGCTGAGATCATAGGCCATGAAGTCAAGCTCAGCCTCCAGGATGTGAGCTGATTGAACCCCAGCCTGTATCAGCTGATGGCTCAGCTGATTACTTTTCAATGCTGGCAAACATCAATAAAACTGCTTTAGCCTGCCTACTTCTCTTGCTTGGCAAACTGCTTTGCAACCCCATCTCTGTCCCAGCCCTTCCTTTTGATGCTGAGTCTAATTTTACCAGTATCCAACATTTCCACCTATCCCTACTCCATTGTGTACCCAGGGTGTCTTTTCTGGTACTGTCCCTGCCACAGGCTTTGGCATTCAACGTACACATGTGGTCCTGACTAAGTCTTGGGTGCTTAACATAACTTGTCATTTAATGTTTAATTGGCAGAAAAGTAACCTCTACATCCAATATGTCCATTATCTTTACTGCGTTTTGCTCTTCTCAGGAGGTGGGGGATACCCAGGTCCTCGGTCCACCACAATGTCAATGTCTTATAATTTGTTGGCTTACCAAGAACTTTAAAGAGGACTGAGAAAATCTTTGGTCAGGGGCAGCCCAACATACACTACTATACTTCACTACTACACTACTATTTTAGCTTTAATAAAACTCTTTATAAAGCGACGAAGAAACCAAAAACACAAGACGAACACGCAAAGTATACTCAAAGGCACAAAGTCACAGACATTAATATAAACATCCCAACTGTTTTGTAAAAAAAAAAACCAGCATGCACTTAAATATGTAAGGTCAAGGGTATAAATAAATGTGACGATATACACACTCAGACACACAGCGATACGGTGTTACCTTGATCAACATTTCAAATGTGAAGACGCCTGTGAAAACGTAGTCAAAATACCGCAGCACCTGCAGAGCAGCAAAAGGTCATGAGATCAAATTGTATTGAGAAAAAAAAAGAAAGAAAGAAAGAAAAAGAGCGAAGATTGGGAGAGATTAACAGAGACAATCAAAGCGTAGCCTTCAAATTGATAAATTTGGAGTATTTGCATATTTCTCAAGTTCAAATCACATTTGACACACAGGTGTTGTTTCAAACTTACACAGACTCTTACAGTGAGTCAGCATAAGTGTCACTTGGGAAAACAAGCAATATTACAGGAATAAAACACTCACAGGTGACGAGATAGAGCCAAACACACACACGAGTGAAGTCTTACATTGTTTCGTGGTGAGTCGGGCCAGACGGGGTCCTCTGCAGCGAGGGCGATGCTGCTCATGGCGATGACAGACAGGATGCTGAACTCAAAATATTTTAGAGTCAGGATGTAGTGACAGCACTTCCGAAACCTGGTACACACACAAACACACACACATAGACACATGTATTTGGTAATGTTTCTGTATCACCAATGAAGACCAAAATATTTAAAAATATTTAACTTCACATAAATGCACTGATGAGTACTAACGGGTTGGTGGTGGACATTATAAAGCAGGAGCTGTAAGGAGGCATGGGTTTGGGGCCGTCTTCATCTCCGCCCTCATCCTCCTCTTCCTTTTTTTCCTCACTCTTCTTCTGGTCCGTGTTGGCGTTCTTGTTCACTGTGTAGATAGACAGAAGAAGAAGAAGAGGGACAACAGACAGACAGAAAGAGGTCAGCCTTAGCAGGAGAGACAAAATAATAAGACTTACACCTGCCAGCATTGTTCCAAGAATTAAACCAAATGAGAATGGATTTCCACAAGTATAAGCTGATTATAGAAGTTTATAGAGAGTACTACTTAGTGCAGACTTTTCATTGTTTTCTGTGAGATAACAGGTTTATGTCTGTGTCAGTCTGTCTCACAAGGAAGATGCACAGAGTTTGAAAGCTGTTTGACTGAGCCAGTTTTGAGCTGTGTTGTAGACATTGTGTTGCCCACTGTTTTCAGGCGTTGCTTGGGTCTATGAGCTAGGATTTTGTGTAAAACACGTAAAAAGCTTCATTTTTGGAGTTAAGGAAAATTCTGTGTGTATGTTTAACACCAATCAAGACATTTGTGGCTAATAACTTTAGAGACAGCTGCGCCTCAGCATGTTGATCATCTAATATTTCATTGATTCATTTACCTCAAAAATCTGGATTTTACAAAAAAAAAAAAAAAACTTATCTGGGAGGATTGAGAGGCACAATTTCATGTATCTAGGACCAACTCAGGAATTTGTGTATCAGATTTATGTTAAATTTTAAGGCCAAAAAAAAATTTCTTTACACTCTCATTACTATCTACTACTGTAGTGTTGCATGTAAACTTTTCACTAGGCGTCACTTTTGTTGTAAATAAGGAAAACTCTTAATAAAGGGGCAAGGGTAAGTGCAAGATGACCACTTGCTTTTTTTACAGAGCCACCTATTTGTCTACACATGTTCCTTTGTGGCTTAACCATCTGACTAACTTACTTACTTACTAATTAACTGATGGACTGACTTTTTCACTCACTGACTTACTCGCTATTTGAGTAAATAAAAAGGTAAATGAATGAAAAGAATGACTGAATGAGAAAAAAAAAACAAGTAACTGAAAAAATATGTACATGGTAATCTACATAAATGACCTAATGATCTATTAATCTAATAAGTAAGTGACTTAGAAAATGTATTAAATAATTTTAAAAAATAATATAAAAACAACTTTACATTAAATAAATACTGAATTTAAAAAACAAAAAACAGAGTAAAAAACATTGATTTACAGCAAGCAAAATAAATAAGTAAATGAAAGATAACGACTAACAAATGAATAGATTTCCCCCCAAAATAATCAAATTTATAAGAAAAAAAATTAATTTCTGAAAAAATAAGTAAGTAAAAACAACTGAAAAAGGTACTTATTGATAAATACAAAATAACATATTTATGTAAAATTTCATGAATAAGTGAGTGAAAAAATTACTACAAAATGGATTAGTACCTTACTTATTAGAGGAATTCATGAATAGCATACATAAGACAAAAAAACTGGCTAAAAAATTACAGTTTATAAATGAATAACTCAATAAATACTTTTTTTTCAAATCAATCAATGAATAACAAAAATAAATGAATGGTGAAGAAAATGAATAAAAAAATAAATAACACATGATAAATGAATAAATAGATAAATAATGAATAAATATATAATAAATGCACAAATGAATCAAGTAATGAACAAACAAAATAACATACCAAATGGACATCTACTTAAACCCAATTTTTAAGCTTTTAGACATCAGTTCACAAAAAAATAAGTAATAACATGAAAGTTAAAACCACTTCCTGTTTCCTGGTTAGGACAGGATACTGGATTACCTCATCTTTATCTGACTGATTCTCACCTTGGAGGATGGCATTGGTGGATGGGTAAGGATAGACAGGTGGCATATCTATCTTTGTGTACTCTGGTTTGGCCATGCTGGTCAGGATCAGGCTGTCCATGCTGTGGAGCAGGGTGTGGGTGTCGGCATCACGGCAGTTCAGCAGGTTGTTGACATGATCTGGATGGTCAGGGTGGTCTGGTGGGAGGGCATACGGATGCTCATAGGCAATAGCTAGCTTGCTGTTGTTGCGGAAATTGTCCAGGTCCTCGTTGTACTGCTGTATGGGTCTGGTGGTGGAGAGGCTGGGACAGGTGCTGTGGTGCTCCCTGATGGAGGACAGAGAAATTGAGGGAGAACATAAAGTTAAAAAGATAGAAAAGGGAGGACACCAGGATCGGCATTGACAGGGTTTAGTAAAAGGAGAGGCATGCTTTCAAAAACACCAGATGTAGCACCATATGTCACACAATGTGCACCTGCTCATCATACCCAAAAATACCTGATAAACCCTTTGAACCATGCAGCCAAAGTAACTCAAACAGATCTGGCATTGGTGTTTTTTGTTGATTTTCTAGTCAATCCAGCCCAGGGAGCTAAGCTCAAACTTTTGTTGAATATGATCAAGTCAAGTAGAAAAGACAAACAAATGCTATCAATTATCTTTTTGCAATCAAATAACTAATCAAAACTGAACTTGTCAGGATAAATAACACTCAAAATAAATCAGCATAACACAAACTAACTGGAATGACAGAAAAAAAATGTTGAAGAAAGATTTTTTTTTGCATGTTTTTTAAGGTTATAGTTTGACCATATCCCTTCTGCTAACATTGAGGAGATGACCCATACTGCAGCCAGCCAGGAGGGGAGAGCTCTAAATCATTTGGCTTTACAGTCAATGAAAACTTATGTTTCTCAATAAATGTTTGGTGCAAACAATAAGTTACAAGCACCCAACAGGCAAATCACTGAACCTGCTAAAATACCATAGTCTGGGAAGGTTTTGCAGAACTCAAAAGTCCTAAAACCACTTTCCAAACTCTCTCTGCAGCCGCGCCAGGACTGAGTTTTTACTCAGTCTGTCCTGTGTCTCAGGAAAAGCAGTGTCTGGGTTTACTTCCAAAACTAGTTGAAACCCAAACAGAGGGTATGTCCCTATATTGCCACACATAAAGTGATTTGAAGTATAAGTTACTGGAAAAGTTTGTCTGAAATGTCCTTTGTCTGAAATAACCAACTTGCTTGTGTGACTCCTTCAGTGGTATCAGTGTTAACATCACAGCTGTGATAGATTATGATAGCAGTACTATATATACATAACCTCTATGGCCTATCTCATCGTGACATATTGATTGAAATAAAATACCAATCAGTTACATGATGATGGGACAGGCCACATTGAGATGATATGTATTTAGTTACATTATCATTAGTTATCTCCGATCCTACTGAAACGCTAAAAGAGGGTCGAGAAAGAAAACAAACAGTCAAACATCTAGATAGACGTCTTTTTTATTTTAAATAATTTTTACCAGGTCATACATCTAATTAATAATATCTGTTACCATGACCTGGCTGTAGCTGGTTGTTATGAAATCTTACTTCTATGTCTCTCTGGGCCTCAGTAATCATTTGTGGGAATCAACTTCTAACCGAGTTTTGTCCTTTTATTACCAGTACCCATCCTTCGGCTTTAACCAAGACGTGAGGGCTCAAAACATCATTTAGATGAATGATACTACTCTATAAACCTGAAAGACAGGTCTGCCCTTCCTTTACTCACTTTCTGCTGCGATGTCCTCTGCTCCTCTCCTGGTTGCTGTGCCGATGTCTCCTGGTCTTGCGTCCCTCCCCTTCTTCACCTTTTTCGCCTTCTCCCTCTGTTCCCTTGGACCCGTGTCTCCGCCCCTCTTCCCCTTCCCTGGCTGATCTGCGGTGTTGCCTGGACCTCCTGTGTTCATGGTTCCCCTCTCCACTCTGGTGGTGAGGAGACATGCTGCAAGCGTCCCGGCCTTCCCTGTTCCTGTGCCGGTGGCCCCGGTGGCTCTTGTGGCTGTGCCTCTCCTCCCCCTGCTGACTCTCCATATTCCCCAGGGACGTGCAGCTGAACCCGTGCTCCATGCGGGTCTCTGGAGCCTGGCCTCCTTCTCTTGCATCTGTCCCAGTGGCTCTCTGGTGATGGTGATGGTGATGGTGGGAGCGGTGTCCCGCTCTGCGGTGATGATCGATGTCCTGGCGCCTGTACTCTTGGTCTAGAGGCAGCTCACCTGGTTGGGTTTTGTTTGTGTTGTTGTTGCGGTTGTCCTGTGGGTTGACCACCAGTGGGCGGTCCAGGTGGGTCTTCATATCACCGCGTCCTTTCCGTGGATAGGCCACCTAGGTAGGGTAACATTTTGAAAGGGTGAATACTGCAAACTATTTCAGATTCGTCATAGGGTTCTCGCCAAAAACTAGACAAAAGCCCCTCTCCTGTTGCATTCACAACTAACTGAGTCAATGTTTTCTTGAAAGCTTTGAGTTGAGACATGTCTGATGATGTTTTCAGGTATGGTAGAGCCCATAAAATCCAGTTTCATCTACATCAATGCATTACATATCTGAAAAGGTCTGTAGGATGAGGAGAGAAGCTACCTAATGTCCACCAGAGTGCAGCTTGTAAAACATCTGTTGCGGTGGGATTCGTAAACAGTTTGATGCGTTTTGGTGTGTGTGTGTGTGGGGGGGGCTTAGCTGGCAAAACAATCAATTTTACACAATTACCAGGACTTTCTAGCCATTTGTTCTTGATAATAGCCGAAGTTAACAAAGGTCTCTGTAAATATCTCAGGTTACTTACTCCATCAAGGTTAAATGGCCATAAATTTACACTTAATTGATCAAAAGAACATAAATGCGTTTATTCATGTGCATTTTTTATGTTCCGGTCCTTACATTGTATTGTTACGGTTGGCTGTTATGTTGATAGGCTGCGGTTTTGTTGACTGGTATATGGAAAGATGCTGTTTTGAGACATCACTATAACTATAGACCCAAAATTTGTTGACCTTGCACTCTCCATGGGCTAATTCCCTCCCCTGAGTCACAGCTATACACAGTTCGGCAAACAGACGAACTTTTCGACTTCGTCTTCACTGTCTACCATCTCCTTGTTTTTGAAGTGCGTTACACTTCGCCCCACTCAAGTTTTTAGTCCACTGCCTTCTTTGGGTACACAGCTCTGAATTTCTCTGCATGCCCCACTTTAATAATGCATTGCTCCCAAGCACGCAGCTTCAAGCCGTCCCACATAGCAGCAGCTAGCGCAATAACAACACTTAAAGGGACACAACACCCTGGAAACATACATCTGTGAAGTACAGCGTGACCCAGAATACACAGTAACCAAAAGTACATCATGCTTTTGTGTAAGTCCGGTGTTTCCTCTGCAGATCACTGCACGATACAAGAATAAAGGTTTTGATAGAGAAGCTGAACACCAGGGTTGAAAGGCAGAGTTCAACTGAGCAGCGCACTAATACATACTTTACTGTAGCAGTTTGAGGTTAGCAAACCTGGTTTCAAGCTGGTGTTTTATTGCTCTCTCTCTTTTTACAGGTTTCAAAACATCTTAGCAAGCAGAGGCAACATGGCTGGAAATCAGCATTCAACAGAGGAACTATTGTTTCATAGAAATGGTTAGTAAGGACCTTGAATAAGTGGTAAACTGCCATGTGGACTTAGAGAATCTTCACAAAGAAACTTTGATGTCAAAGCCAAGGCATTTAAGAGGGTAAATATCGAATTTAACTGGTCTTAAAGGGTCAATCTGTTTTTTTTGTTTGAGTTTGATATAGTTTTTTAAGTTCATAGGGGCTAATAGGTCAGGAAAAAGTCAACAATACTGGCCAAAGCATCTCACAACATTGTCATTGTCATTTCCATAAAAGTATTTTCTTTTAACCAGGTTCAAAAACATCGTCTACCACCTCCAAGATCAGCTTCTTAAATTTGTTTGTGCAAACACATGAATCTAATGATTTAAAGTGTTGAGTGTCATTTTCCAAATCCAAGAAAAATTGAGCCACAGTTTCACACATACTAAACTTTTGGAGCATAATCACATCTTTCTGAAGCTTTGTGGAGATGCTGGAACTTCTCTTGTTTGAATTATTTGTGTAAAATCCTAAAAAAAAACTCCCCTTCTGACTTGAAAAGGGTGTTTATACTTTGACAATGACATCCAAGATTGGTTAACTTGGTGAGAAAGTAAGTGTGAGGTGAAATGTCTCATGTGAAGAGCTATAAATGAGAATGGGTGATAATGTCCCTTAAAGCATCATCAATAGAATCATTCCAAATATATCACAATGGATATTAACCATATATATATCAGGAGCAGACTGCAAATATATGTGTATATTTGTGACTTTTTTAAGGGGGGGAATCCTCACCTCATCTCCCTCCCCTCCCACCTTCCAGTCCTCCTGCTCCAACTCGTTATAGAGCGCCTCGCGGCTCGTCATCAGGTTCTGCCGCCGGATTTCGCTTGTTCTCTGCTCCCACACCGACTTGTTGTTCTTGATGTGATTCTTCTGCTGCTCTTTCCTGTTGAGGGTGTGGATGAGGAGTGAGAGATGGGAAGGGGGGATTTATGGGGGAAGAATTGGCAAAAGGAGATTAAGAAAAAAAGAAAATGAAAAACTGCAAGTAAAATGTGGGATTTAATTAATCATTAGGTGTTTCTATCCTGGAGTGCATTCTGCTTTTTGTTTTGTGTAATACTACTGTCTAAATCACCACTATTCTTTCTGTTTCACAAGTTCAAAATAAATGTCAATCAATAAATAAACCCTGAATAAGCGTTATAGAGAGAGAGAAACTAACTGCACAGACGAAATTCATCTTTTAAATCCAGTGTGGGATTCCTCTGCTTTCGGTGAGCCGGCCTCCAGTGGACACTTGAGGAACTGCAGTTTCTTTTTGCTTTCTAATTGGCTTAACTTTTCTATACTAGTGGCTCTCACTTGTGTGAGCCCGAGTAAATCTAAAATGACCAATTTGTTCTGTGACGCAGTTGGACTTTTAGTTGAATATGCAAGAAAATATGGAGTGCTATAATGCCAATGCATTTTAAAGCTGTAAAACACGGTCAGATTTCCTTATACTGTTCTGCTTGTGCTACTTTAACCACTTGGGAACTCTTGGTTTTATGTGGGCATGTTTCACTCTACTGTTACTCTAAATGACTAAAATGTGACATCAAACTGACGTCCACAGCTGTCGCAAAATAACCACCAATGACTTCTTATCAAAGGCGTCAGCAGAGCGACAGAAGTGTCCAGTGACTCCTAAAAGAGCAGCAATGTTTTTGTGAGGATCAGTTTGATGTGTTCTATTGTCAGCGTTTCTGCTGCCAGGAGCAGATTTTACAGACCGCCTGCCTCACGCTCTTTTTTCACTTCAAAAAGCCCTGAATCTGTTCCTTTCACTCCCAGAACAATCACTTAATCACGTTTGTGAGGATGAGAAGAGGGAGAGTGTGATGGTGTGTGTGAATCACGTGTATATTGACGCCTGCCGATCATAATTTTAGCAGACACTGACTGGAGAAAGAAACAGTTAATTGTCTTTTTGAGTGAATCAACCGAAGAGCGACACTTGTATGTGAGAAACAATTTTGCATTTCAGAGTTTGCACATGCACGCCTATTTCTGGGTCTTTGTTTCAGTTTTTTTCATAAATGTCAATAAATTTTCATGCATTATACCCAATGAATGTGCGTGCATGCAGATTGTTGATGCAAGTGTGTGTACTTACGCTGCAATAGACAGGTTAGCTGCTGAAAGCGGGCTGACCTCTGCGACTTCCTTAGCCTTCTGCATAGCTGTCTTCTGACTGGCTGCTTCCTCTTGTTCTTCCTCATCCTGCGGGGGGGAGAAAACATAATTTACTTTCTCCTGTTTGGAGTTGAATAAAGCTGAATGTTTGTTTCTAAATGATCCAGTACATATTTTTAAGGATAGCAATGTAAATTCATCAAATAGTTATGCTTTCTGGCTTGATCTCGCACCTTTGTGAGCTCCTGAGCATTTGCCAGATTGTCGACAGCGATGGCCAAGAAGACGTTTAGCAGAGTGTCTATGAAGGTGGAGGTTAAGGAGAAGAGTGATGTGAATACAAACAACAAAAAGATGAACTAAGAGGAAAAAGAAGAGATTTTTGGGTGCAGTGGTCTGAGGTAAAAGAAGACATTATCCACTTTGGTGATTTTTGAGATGGCTCTACTGCACTCTGGATTTACGTGCATGCATATTGAGCATTTCTATGAATAAGTATGTGATTGCACAAGCAGGATACAGTTGCCAAAGAGTGTGAGAACGATGAAGAAGATGGAGAAGATCATCCCTTTGTCATTGACTCCCCCCTGGGACTCAATGCCGTCGTACATCACCATGTTCCAGTCCTCTCCTGTTAGGATCTACATGGACAAAGAGTCAAAGGTTAGAGAGCGCTGATTTAGTTTAAGTGCATCAACACAGCCGACCTATGACTCACTCAGACATGATAAATCCACCAGCTGTCTCTTAACAAAGGCGGACGCTCCATCAGAGAACAGCGGACACAGAAACAAAATACTGAACGAGTCATCTGACAGTCTGGTGACAGGGCAACAATGGAAATGTTTAGTTTTATTATTGAGCTGTGCAGAAAGTGTGCACCAATCTACAAAGGCAGACATGTCAAGAATCTACCACTAAGCTCCAACAGGGTTCGGAGCTGGTTCATTTGTTTGCAAAAACATCAGGCTTACCCCCGTAGCTCTTATATTTAGTGTAACACAGCTGAACAGTTCAAATCCTCTACAACTTTATCACTGTTTATATTTTTTTCAATAATAGGGAGAAGAATTTGTCTGATGTTTAATTAACGACTGGAAAACATTTAAAACACTCTTCCTGAAGCTCAAGCCTGTTTCCTGAAATTTCTGCCTTTTCACTTCAGCTTGGACTTGATGTGTCAAGTAGAGGCTCTTGGGAGCAGCAACAGCTCAGCCAAATAGTTGTAGACCTTTTGAACTCACAAAGTGGGGCCAACAAGACGGGACGCAGAGCTCTGAGCCCTGACCTTAACCCGGCTGAAGACTTTTGGGAGGATTTCGAAGGCAGATTGAGAGGGAGGGAGGCCCTCTCTTTCAACATCCGTGCCTGACCCCACACACGCTCTTTTGTCTGAAAGAGATCCAAGTCCCACAGACACTCTCCAAAATCTAAAGGCAAAACCCTCCCAAAAGACAGGCGCCTGTTTTATCCACACAGGAAGAACCAACAGAATATAAATGTTTGTCATTTCAGATTAAAATGTTCAGAGAACGTCAAAGAATATGAGAGGATTTTTTTGGGGTCTGCCTTGTACTTTTAGGTTCAACTTCATGTTTACAAAAACAGAAAGACATCACACTCAATATGTAGACTGTTTATAAATGCTGAAGACCAATCAAATGCACGCACCATAAAGACTCTTTTAAAGCATCTCTTTCCTACCTGAAACACTGTCATGATTGCAGCTGCAAAAGTATCAAAGTTTGTGGAAGGGGTCCCGTTTTCAAAGTTGAATCTGAGACACAAAGAGATAAATTATAAATACAAACAAGCCAAAAAAATATATGAAATAAAGACAGAAGAAGCTGATTTTCAGTTTGATACTGACTGTCCTCCAAACAGCTGCATCCCCAACAAGGCAAAGACCACAATGAAGAGGAAGAGGAGGAAGAGCAAACTGACGATGGACTTCATGGAGTTCAGCAGGGAGACCACCAGGTTTCGGAGGGGAGCCCAGTACCTGGGGAGGAAGTAGATTAATGCATCTATGACAGAAACATCATTCAGGTCCCGTTTTAAACTTTCTAACATGCAATAACAGTTTTTCTAATTAAGCTGTAATTGGCTGTATTTAGTACTTTGTACATTAAAAAAACTGCTTTGTCTTTAATAATTACTGGGGGACAGTAATTAAAGGGATATTCCGGCGTAAAATTGATTTCAATATCCCTTTAATAGTCTTTATGAATCTGAGGTTCATATGAAGTGGCATGTATTTGTTACTGGATATGCTTTAGTTTGTATAGTTGGTTTATTTTTCAGTTTACTATTTAAACACAGTCAGATTCTTCCTGTTATTTTATACACATCACTTTCTGCCGACAGTTCATGATCCCTTGCTTTAGCAAAACTCTATCATAAGACTGGCCTACCAGAAACTCGTGGTCATCCATCCTTTAAACAACCTTAAATAAAAGCTCTGACGTCAGAGGGAGCTGACCGCTCTCTGCAGTCACTCCAAAAATATAGTTTAATGATTCAATCAGGTATCCAACGGAGGCAAAGAAGTGCGACTGTGAAACCAATCAAACAAACCAATATGCAAACGAGCCAAATCCAATTAAATTTCCCCAGAAGACAGACCCGTAAATAAATAAATGAAAAATCCTCCGTTCAGAACACCAACATACAGCACTGTCTATGGGAGAGTGTATGAGGGGGACCTCTTACTTGGTGACTTTGAAGATGCGGAGCAGTCTCAGAGCTCGTAACACACTGATGCCGAATGATGTTCCCGGTTTGATGGTGGCCCACACCACCTCAAAGATGCTCCCCACAATCACCTACACATGCACACATCCAAAAATGGCATTGTTAACAGAGCAGTATTTAGTAGGGCTGTGACAATGTGCTTTTCTCCTGCTTTAAATTGCAATTCTACGATATTGTCCATTTTTAGTCTGCATTTTCAACACCAGTGAAACAGTTGAATGATTATGATTGTCTACTGAATGTTCCAGGAATCATATTTCCCCCCAAAATACACATTACATGTAAGTCAGTTTTTAAGATTTATTCTTAAATTTGAAAAACAAAACAAACAAAACAAAAAAATTTTGAACATAAAAATCAATTTCAAAATTGTAAAAAAAAAAACTTGCAATACTTACATGAATCAATTTTTTCTCCCGCCCCTAGTATTTAGCAATATGAACCCCAAAATGGGTGGACCAGTTACAAATACTTTAAAATATACAAATAGTATAAATATAAATGTTTTAAGCGATGGTAGCTGTATGGAAGTGTATAAAACAACCCAATTAATCATGCATCCCATTCATGATAAAGAATCTGATGAGTTCAACTGTAAGAAGGGATCTGCTCAGACTGTGGGGATGGATCAGTGCATCCCAGAATAATCTGATCTCAGAATAATCAGAATTATCTCAAACTCACTCAGTTTCTGTATAAGTGAACACAGCATCTAAAGGCTTTCCTTTATCATGCTCTGTATGTCAGGAAATACCATGATGTCTCCTGTCAATAACCCTCTGCAACAATGTGAGAATGACCGATTTAGTGTAATTAATGCACACACACATCGATGTCAAACAATCTGAATCTCCTCGCTGTTTGTTTGCTGCAGGGAAACATTAAAAAATCTATTTCTCACATCTGCTGATTAACTGGAGTGCTGGGTTCGTCATCAAAACCTTAGAGCTGTGTGTGTGCGTGTGCGTGCGTGTGCGTGCGCGTGTGTGTGTGTGCACTCACCACACAGTCGAAGCAGTTGAATGAAGAGTGGAAGTAGGGCTGGATGCCCAGACCATACATCTTGATCAGCATCTCAGACATGAACAAACCGAGGAAGATAAACTCTGCATAGACTGGAGGGAGGAAAGAGGAAGCAAGGTGGTAGAAGAGGAAACAAGACAAGGATGGGGGGTGTAGTGAGGGAGGCGAGAAGGATGAAATAAATCAAGTAAGGAAGGAGACAGAGAAGGACAGGGAGACATGAGGTAAAGGGTGAGAGGAAAGAGAGAATGAGATAACGGAGTGAAAGGAAAGGATGGGCATTGAGTGAATCAAGAAAGGCAGGAAAGAAGAAAAAGGAGAGTTAGAGAAACACAAAGATATGTGGAGGGCAGGAAGGAAAGGAGACAAGGAAGGAGATTAAAGAGAAAGAGTGAAGGAGGAAAAGGGGAGTAGGAAGCAAAGCAAGGATGAGTAACAATGAGTAGGAAAGAGAAAAAAAAGCAATGAAAAAGATGGGGGATGCAGAAAAATGACAAAAAGGGAGGCAGCAAGAAGAAAAGAGAGAAAGGGAAGGAAATAGGAAGCAGGAAGAAAAGAGAGAAAAGGGGGATAAAGGAGCAGGGAGGAAGAGAGAGAGAAAGATACAGAAAACAGAGACAGAAAAAAGGAAGGAAAAAGGACGCAGGATGGCAAGAAAGAAAGGAAGGATAAAGGGTGGAGAGACAAAAATAGAGGAATACAGGAAACAGGGCAAAAAAAGGAAAGGATACAGTGAGTGAGAGAAAAGAAAAAGTAACGGACACAGGAAGCAAGGCAAAAAGAAAAAAGGAAATAGGAAGCAGAAGGAATAAAGATAAAAAAAGGATAGAGAGAGCAGGAACAAAAGAAAGAAAAGAAAGGACAAATGGAGCAGGAAGGAGAAAAAATGATATAAGAAGCAGGTAGAAATGAGAGAAAAGGGTCGACACATGGAGTATTGAGAGAGGAAAGAAAGTTAGGGATATTAGAAACAGAAAGAAAAGAGAAAAAAGACAAAGGGAAGGAAAAGATGGAGGAAAGAGGGAGAGAGTCAGATGAGTGTAAGTCAATCGTGTCCGAGCTCAGAGGTGTATGACAGTACGGTGATGAATGGACTCCATCAGCAGCTACAGCTTCACATGCTAATCATACTGGACACAGGCCAGGGACACTTAGCACCACTGTGTGTGTGTGTGTGTGTGTGTGTGTGTGTGTGTGTGTGTGTGTGTGTGTGTGTGTGTGTGTGTGTGTATGTGTGTGTGTGTGTGTTTGTGTCAGGAGCAGATTGTCTGCTTAATAAATAAAATATATGTTGAGGACTTTATCAAAACAAACAGAATGATCGAAACTAGGATAATGCTCATAAACAGATTTACAAAAAGAACCTGAACTTGCTCAGTAAAAGTGAAAAGAAGACGAGAAGGTGGAAATCCCTTTTTTTTTTAATCCTGAATAACTGCGACTGATGATTAAAATCTTCAGGTGAAGACAGATAAAGCACAGAGGAAAAACTCGGACGTCCTTGTGCTATTTAAGGGAGTTTAAAGTGTAAATGCTTTATTAGCTCGTGTGGGAGGAAACAGTTTGAGGTGTTAAAGATGATTCAGGTTGGGTTGAGGTGTGCATGGACAAAGGTGATGATTAATTTATGTGCTGCATCAAAGAAAAAAAGCTGGAGAAGTTCATTTAGTCTAAAAAAGCTCGTAAAGGTTCAAAGTTTGTCTGGAGAAAAACCCTTTGTGTATCCCGAAGTGCCCTGTAACTTTGGCTGCTGCGTGTTTTTACTCACAGAGGAAGTCAGAGAGAAGGTCGGGCTGGTCGTAGTGGACCGCAGCCACACACATGGTGTTGAGGCCCACCAGGCAGAGCACCGTCCAATAGAAAGCCTGGGTTTTGACTATTTTACGGATGAAGAACCGCATCCGTCGCTCCTTCTTACTGTAGTTGGAGCCCTCCTTACCACTCTTTATACTGGAGCGAGCAAAACCTGCAGAAAAGACACAGAGATGTTGCAGTAAATACGTCATGAATTAAGCAAATCAGAGATTCACCCTTTAAACTGAAGTAGAAATATGAAAAAGTGCTTATTTTTGTTGGCAGTGACTCATCTTTTTGTCTTCTTACCTACTGCATCCCCCATGTTGTCCTCGCCCTCCTCAGGGTTCAGCAGCTCCGTCTTGTTGTTTTTGGTTTTGATGGTCGGCCTTCGCCTTGAACCTGGTGCGGGACACAGGAAATGAACTGTTTCTCTGTCTGATATCGCTGTCTCACATTTCCCACAGTCTGCCATTTGCAGGGATGTGATGCTAAACCCCGCAGTCACACATTTCAATGAGCAGTTCAGTGAAAGTTTGGCAATACACTGAAAACCTGCAAGACCCAAGCCCAGAGCATATACAGTATTTGTCCTCTGAATGTTATAGTATCAAAATCTCAATCAGTAGTTAATTTCTCTTTTAGATGACGAATAAATAAATAAATAATTCAAGTTATTTCATTTTTTTAAATGTCTAAATATGCCATTGGAAATGATTTGTTTAACGCTCAACAGTTTAAATGTCTGTTTGACAAATAAGTTTTCAAAGCTTTTGTCCACTGTTTTCATTCAACACGCAATGCATGATGGGACATACTACTCGGTCGGTAACTATTGGTTGTACACTACTTTTCACACAGCGCAGGGCTCAACAGTGCGACCGTTTCACTTGCATATGCGACTAAAAATAGATGTGTGCGAATTATAAAATGTATTTAGGGGCGCATGTGCGCATAAAAAAATTAGCCAAGGCAAAAAATGTTTTTTCATGTAAATACCGTGATGAAGTTAGTTTTAGGTTGGATATACAGTGGACATTAACTCCAGATCTACTGGTGTCTTCTCACTCTCCATAACTGGTAATAGTAATAGCAGCGCAGTTAAATCTACTCGGCACCCTGTTAACGTCGGGTGTTGATTAAGGGACCATCAAAAAATTACCAGTTGATGTTCACAAGGCCGTTTCCCTTCAATAGCTTCCATGTCATGTGACCAATTGACCTAAAATTGATTTCAAATAATAGTACTTATGTCGACCAATAAGACACACCTCTCTATTTCCCTAATTTGTCCTCATAAGATTTTTATGTTAAATTATAAGGCAAATTTTGAACATTTGCTTTAATATTTTCCATGTCATGTGACCAAAAGACCTAAAATTGCTTTCAAACAAGTACTTCTGTCGACCAATAAGACACACATTATTTGATCAATTTTTATTGTGTCCCTAAAGTTCTTTGTGTGCTCCTTATTTTTACAACTTAGGAGCACATGTGCTCTTTGTGAAAAAAAGTTAGGGTCAAGCCCTGCAGCACATTGTTAGAAACAATGAGTCCACTATGCAGAGAACATAAACTCTCACCCTGAATATGTACAGCACCATAAAACGGCAAATCGACTTGAAAGATACTAATGATACTGATTACTGAGAATCAAACATGTTTTGACACGTAATAAGATGATAGTCGTGTGCATGTACACCAGTGATTTGACTTAAACGAGGTGTAATAGTGCAGGATCTGTGAGACTGGATAGGAGAATTAATAAGCTCAAATTTTGACAGTTATCAGGTTTAAAAATGGAGAACTGGCTCCATAACAGAACTAGGTTTTGATCAAATCCTGAGCTGCCAATTGCTGTTTTCCATCCATTGTTTTTCCTCCTTTCTCAGTTCTTCTGCTTGAATCAGTAGCTCCCTCACTACTAACCCCCGAGTCCCTTATTTTTGCAGCACTACATCAGAGGCAGCTAGCAGAGTGTCCGTGGCAGGTATCGTGATATCGTCAATATTATTTCAGGTGTTTTATCCTGCAAGTTTTATTGTTTGTCCTTTAGGAATAAAATAAAGGCACTCTTCAGATCATCTTTCTTAAAACACAAAAAGAAAAAAGGCATTACCATCAAAGTTTCCTGTGGCGTCATCCTCAGCCAAAATCACCTCCTCTGCAAGAAAACAGTAAAAAAAACTGTGTCATGGTTTCCTCACGAACAGAATCTATGTGCATGTAAAAGTGCGGCTTGTGTCAGTGTGTATCTGAGTGTGTTTGTCGATGAGCGCTGACCTGCTTTGCAGATCCACTCCAGGTATCCGTTGAGCTCTCTCTCAATCTGCTGCTGCCTCCTCAGCTTGAGGAACTCGCTCCTATTCTCCACTCGCTCCCTCTCTTTGGCAAATTCACTGCGGGCATGTGGGATACGATTTTTAACTTTTGAACATATTTCTGGTATTTTTTTTGTCATATTACTAAACTTTCTGATGTTTCTCACCCCGAGAGAACACCCAGAACCAGGTTGAGCATGAAGAAGGAGCCGATGATGATGAGGGGGATGTAATACATCCAGTTCCAGGCGCTGCCCTCCACATCATTACTCTGCAGGAGAACCACACAAACAGAGGTGAAAACACTGAGTATCTAATTCATTAAATGTTTCACAATGAAGTCATATAATTGGAGGGTATCCTGGTGATTTAGCAAAGGTGTTGAGTGCATTCCCTTCCTGGTAAAACATTTGCAGGAATGACTCAAGCCTACATTATTAAAATTCTTGTTTGTTTACAGGCACTCTTCTTCTTCACTGCCTTCATTGGACAGTGTGAAACCATTAACCTGACATGGACTACCTCGCCTGTGTTCTTGCCCAAACCTGTCTTCATGTCCGTATCATGAACAATGTAGGGACTCACGCCTAAACACAGCCTTGTAGCACTATAAATGGTCAAAACCTGAGAAGAGTACCCCAGAGTCACTCAATCCCTATAAAAGGCTATTATCTTTTATTGGGCTCTTCCAGTTTTAAGGTCTTAATTCAGTGTTTTGTAAATTGTGAGTTGTCTGACTCTTACTCGCTACTCTTGGCGAGGAGATCTACATTTTTTAAGCTTACCTGTTCCTGAACCTATCTTACATTATCAATGAATTTTTAAATTTTTTCTCTCAAAGGCATGGTTGACGATTGGAGAGATCGGTAATTATTATGAAC
This sequence comes from Xyrichtys novacula, assembly GCA_962446985.1. Classification (NCBI taxonomy): domain Eukaryota; kingdom Metazoa; phylum Chordata; class Actinopteri; order Labriformes; family Labridae; genus Xyrichtys; species Xyrichtys novacula. Next base: position 14,035,691 of record OY660866.1, on the reverse strand, counting down.
CTTGTTTATATGATGATCATGGTCCTAAAGTGCGATCTCCAAAAAGTGAAGAGAAAAAAGAATGGAAAAAATCCTTTTACCCGAGTGGGTGCAGGGCTGCAAAAACATTGACCAATGGGAGCCATCCGTCCCGCACAGCTCTTATTAGTCAATCTCCTGCTCCTCGCAGTATTTGACACACCCCTCTCCTATAGTTCCGAGCCCCTCCCACTCTCCCGGCCCTCCTCGGAGCTCTGAGCGGCTAAAAGTAGCATAGCAGCTTAGCTACAGGAGCTGTGATGGAGAAGGACACCAAAAAAAAAAAAAACATTTCTGCTTGCCCCACAGCCAAAAGTGCTTAGAAAATGAAAGCCGACAAAAGAAAGGGCAGAGACAAAGAGGAAATGTGACCAAGCGAGGAAGCTAACTGGAATAAACATCAGGTCATCCTTCGAGCGGTGGAGAAACCTCTGCCAGGATTTGGCAAAGGTTTCTGTCACTAGCAATCCGACGTGGTGAATCCAATTTGAAGCTAGCGAAGGATCTTCTGCCGGCCGGCTTCTTGCTCTGCCAGTGTGTCATGGAGAGGGCAATACAGGTTTGAGGGGGAGTTACCATGAAGCAAAGAGGGGGGAGGTTTGTGTTTGTGGGGGTTGGGACACTTTTTTCAAATCCGCCTCAATCGCTTAGTTTTTTCAACTGCTTCTCAGATCGTCAACCATGACTTTAATGCGGAACTATACGATCAATATCAGAAACAACAATAAATAAATAAAGAAAGAACACCCCTAAAATGGTTGAGAACTTTAGAAGTTCTTTATCCACAGAGATTGAAAGACTCTCTACATAAACAAGACAATACTGGATGACCATGATCTTTGAGTTCTCATGCAGCGATGCATTTAAAACAGTCATGACTCTGTAATGGAAATCACTGCATAGGCTCAGATCAATTTTGATATAAGAGTTTGCCACTCCTCCTTATGTAGATCATGGATATGCCATCTTCTGCTCTGAGGGAAGTTTTAAAAGCCAGAATCTGTGACAGTATAGGGGTGCGAATAATGACTTTCACATGATGGCGAGAAGAGGCCACACTTCACAGCATGGCTCTGTAGTGGAAGTGTCCCGGTCATTAAGTTGTTGAATTAGAAAGGGTGTCAGACTCCAGTCCTTAAAAAGTTTCTAGCCTATGTCTGTTTTGGTGACTGAAGACACAAAGAAGGCCAGGTAACTTTCTCTGCACAGCACAAGAACCAAAGAGACCTGAACCCGCTGGCTCTGGCTCAGGATCGACCCATTTTCCGTCTTCAGGGCCTCACCTCAGAGCAGAGATGTTGAAATTGCGTGCAAAGACACACGCCATGTCCTGTCCGTCTTTACAACATCTTCCACCTTCCCAAACATTCCTCGCACTTGTGACGTCAAAAACAGATGACACCCACATCTCTCACTCCGTAAACCCAGCTGACAATCAGAGCAATCAGGTTACCGGAGGATATCGTGATTCTGTGACCCGTGGAAGATCTAAATGGAGCTATCAGCTGATTTTTATCTGCTGCTGAAGTGCTTAGCGCGTTTGTTAGGTTTTTATCCTGCATGGTACAGTGCGAGCAGCCTGTTCTCTATTAAACTTTCATTGGTTTCCTCCTGACTGCCTGTGTGAGAGTGGAAGTCAGCCTTCATCCATCAGAAAAGATGTTAAATATAGAGCGAGACGGACCAGAATAGAGAGTGGAAGAGAAGGAGGCGGGGAGAGAAGAAAAAGACAGATGAGGAGCCGGATGAAGAAGGTAAAAAAAAAAAAAAGGATGATAAAAAGAGAGAAGAGGATGATTGAGAATAGATACTGGATGAATAACCGGCATTTGGAATCAAATCTCAAACGGTTTTATGCCTCATTTAGCTGAATGAAATTCAACCAATCACCAACCTGAACACCAACAACTCTACAAATACCTCAGTGTGTGGTAAAAACCAGACAAACCTGATCCACAGGAAACTGAACAGAAACATCATTTTTGTGGTGATGACTTATACATACTCCACTGTGAGAAGAAGGGCAGCATTATTGGTTCATGACAGCAAGATCCCTGTTGTTATTGACAGAAAAACTCTTTCTGCAACAGGTTTGAAATATGTGATACTGTGGGCTCAACAATCACAACTTTATCATTTATGGGATAACTTCACTCAGGATCAACTTACTCAGTTTCTGCGGAAATAAAACAGTTTAAACCAAGCAGCAACCTCTGTTGTCAACATGAGATGCAAAATGGAAGTGCAACAAAATGCAGTTTCTCTAGTGTCCACTAGAGGCTCTAAAAGAAAATTGAACAGAGCCGATATCAAAATCTAAGCTTCATTGCCCATATTTTTTCATGTGATTACACATAGTTTTATCCCTAATTAGACTAAAATGACCCTTTGAGAAAAAACCTGGGCTTTATTAAAGTAATCAGGATCAACTTTTTACAAGAAGGACGTGTGATCTACTGTAAAATACAAGCAATATGTAAATAAATACACATTTACCACTCCTCACTTATTATGCCATTTGCCTCATTTGTGCAGGAGAGATTTGTAGAGTTCAACACAGACATGCTCACATCAAAAAAAATGTCATTGATTTACATATGGAATATTGCAGCTGGTATTTTATATTTAAACTGACAGAAAGAAGGAAGGAGGAGATCCAGTGTACTGTGGTGCCATTTGATCAATAATATCATGAGCTATCAATGTGATTATGACTCCATTTTAAAAAATATGTCTGTTTTTCATATTAAAGGTGCTTTATTTACACACAGACACCAGGTGAGCAGAGAGAGGGGCAGGAAGAAAGACGCAGAAGAGATGGAGTTCACGCTAGGGAATAATCTCTCTAACCATTTTTTGCCAAAACTGGCCTTTATTCAGTCATCAAGCTCATACTCTTAGTTATTTTCAGGGTCATGGCCACTGATGGAATAATGAGCATTTATTCAAAATTTACAGCAGGCCTATTATAGTTTTTTTTTTTTCCAGTGTTAGAAGCAAAGTTCATGGTTGAGGTTGACTTACGTGGTAGAGCATTTCTGTCCATCCCTCCATGGTGATGCACTGGAAGACAGTGAGCACGGCGAACATGATGTTGTCGAACTGAGTGATGCCGTAGTTTGGTCCGAGCCAGCCGCTTCTGCACACAGTGCCATTCAGACACAAACGAGCAGGTTCTGCTGTTCCACATGGTAACTCATCCACAATTTCATCTGGTCAGAATGGAAAAAAAAAAAACAAAAACAGATGGCCAAAGGGTCAACTTCACTGTCTGCACCTAATAAGACAAATAATTTACTATCCACTCATTTCTTTAGGCACCATTTAGACTGGTCATATATCCAAGCTGGTAGGTTATAAAATCATTCCGGTATTTGATGACATTTTATTTGTTGTGTGTTACTAGAAATTTGGCCTTTTTTCCTCACGTGTGACTTCGTCGAAGCAGGTCTTGTGGAACTCTCCCATGTAGAACTCTAAGCCAATGATGGCGAACATGAGGATGGCCACAAACAGCAACAGACCAATCTGCAGTAGGGGGATCATTGCCTTCATGATGGACTTGAGCACCACCTGCAGGCCTGGAGGACACAAGAAGAACCACTCAGAGAGGCTTAAATGAGGTTCAGTCTTTGCATGCAGACATCTATCGCTTTTGAAAAAAATGCTTTCTTTAAGATAGATGAGCAAGAGAAAAAAAAAAGAAAAAGAAAATCACTTACTGGGAATCCCTGACACCAGTTTCAATGGTCGCAGCACTCTGACGGCTCGTAGTGTCCTCAGGTCAAGCTGAGACCCCACTTTTGACAAAATACTGCAGAGACAAACACACAGAGGGAGAATACAAACCATTTTAACAGGTTTACCCTTTTAAAATCACCATCCGTTCCAGTAAAACACTTTTTTATTTTATTTTACTGGTGCATCATTACTGGTAAACACACCTCACTTAGACAAACACACTCACATCAGCATTTCAAAATCTGCTGATAGAGACAAATACATGTCCTAACAAAAGGAAGTTTATAAAAAAAATTAGCTTGTTCAAAGTTTTCTCACATAACCAAACAACCCCCCTGAAAGAATCATAATTGATTAGATCTGTGCAGGGAGAAAAAAAAAAGACAAGCAGAAAAAGGACTGAGCCTGGCTGATCTGAGTCTCACAGATCTATTGTCTAAGGCGGGTAATAAACGTATGACAAAGTGAAACCACCATTGATCAAACCGGACAATTGTAACAGAGTCGAATCATGCTTTCACTGCCTTGATGGTATGTGCATGTGTGTGAGGCTCTGCTGTGAAGTCAGCCACAGACAGGTTGGAAAATTCGATGGTCTGCCTTGTACGGGGGCGGGAGGCAGTGTCTGTCCAACAGGAGGGGGAGGGGAAGTGAGGGGGCGTAGAGTGAGGGGATGCTCCAGGAGGAGGAGAGAGGAAATTGAAGGGGAGGAGCATCATCATTAAAAGGTCAGACGGCATGTGATGAAAAAAATTGAACTGATGTTTTCTAGGATGTTCTTGTTTCTGCTTTTTTTTTTTTTTTCATTTCCAGGGTAGTGAATTGTTTGCAAAAAAAAAAAAAAATGGCTTCTGTTCAAGACTGTCTTCACAGTGGAAGTAGAAACTACAACTTTTTACAACAGTCAAATCAATAAACACAGGTATGAAGATTATCTGATGAAATAATTTAACTAAGGCAGCTGTTGGATAGTAAGTCAGTGCCAGCAGATCTTCCTGGGGTTTATTCCAGATATTTGGAGCATTTAAACTGAACATCGCTTTCCCATGTTTGGTTCTGACTCTTGTTGAAGAAAGTAATTCAGGAATAAAAACAAAGTAAAAACTTCTAATTTCCATTAATATTCACACAGAAGGAGATGAAGGTAAGAGTTCATAATACTGAATGTCTTATACTCCACAGTTTGGTCATGCCAATAGCTTCACATGCCAATGACTGTTTTCCAGATCAAGAGATAATAGTGAAAAAGGCAAAGTTCGAAAGTGTATTAACAACAACAACTAAAACAAAAACAATAATAATAATAATAATAATAATAATAATAATAATAATAATAATAATAATAATAATAATAATAATAATAATAATACTGAGTGTGGTGATTGCAACATTTTTGGCTTTTATTTTGGTGATTTCCTGGATGTGTTTCTTGTGTGTCGTTGTGTTTGTCTTCTCTGCACAAGGATTAGGCGGTTCCCTCCTGCACTGGCTCTCCCAGCACACTCACACCTGCATCTAAATCACTGCAATCACCAGCAGCTCTTAAGATCTGCTCTGATGCCTCTCCAGCGCCAGATTATTTCAACATCTCATGTGGTACATCGGCTAACTCTGCTAGAGTTCTCTCCTATTTTGCTTCTTGATGGACTTTGCCTATTTTGTGTGCTTTTTCTGTGACTTATTGGTGTTCTTCTGTGTTTTCCAGTGCCTCCATGAGCCCCCGGTGCAATCCACCCAATCTCTGCCACTCTGCCATGCTTTCTCTGGAGATCACTCACCTGCTCCAGCCACAAGCCCTCATGCCTCCTTAGATCCCCTCCTCAAATTTAGCTGCCTTTGTGAGGCACAGTGTAACATGGATTTGGAAATCTGATCTTTACATTTACAGAAATACTCAGCTGGTGCGTTGAGCTTTAACTCTTACCATGTGTTCTGGTTAAAAAGAGGACCTCAGTATGTGGATACAGTTTTTTTTGTCCATCACCTCCAACCGCAGACGAACGAATAAATTGTCCCAAATGCATTTGCAACTACAAAGCAAAGAGGTGCAATCTCAGAGCTGTCAAACTGTATTTGCCTCAGAGGCTTTGAAAGAGAACTTCTGGGCTTCTGCATACGTTTGGTAAAATGAAAGAATAGAACAAATCTTTAAAAGATGTCCCACAGAATCGCATAAATTGAGCCAGTTTTATAGTCCCCGATATAGAACAGTTTCTGATCAAGATTTAACGGCATAAAGTGACAAAACAAACAAGAAATAGAGATCCGCTGGACCAAGGAAATGAAAGCTAGAGGGAGACAGAAGGTGAACAAACCAACCTTTTTCATCTCTTCCACCCTTATTTCCTTTTCCATGTCTGTCATACCTCATTTTCAACACCCCCCCATCTGTCTCCAGGTTGCTTGCTAATTCCAGTAAGAGGTCATTTATTAACAGACACTGTACCAGCAGCCAAGCCCCTCATTCCCTCAATGGCTTTTTAGCAGCCCCGGCTAAAGGCCACAATGCAGAGCTGCAAAACACTGGACCTCAGCAGAAAACGCCCCAAACTGCCTCAGGTCCAGGAGATCCAACACTGACAGTGTGACAACAGACTGTGTAACCGAGTCTGCATGTGACCCGAGTAATGAATTGATTAGAAATTATATTCTAGTTATTTATATGCCATCTGTATCCTTTTGTATGTATGTCCATGTAGATTCTCATTCATCCAGGTCATGGTTATCTTGAAGACTTAAAAACAGGCAACTGGACTGTGTAGAGTTGAGAAGACGTTTCGCCTCTTATCCAAGAAGCTTCTTCAGTTCTAAATATTGCTAGTGTCAGGAGCAGATATTTATCTTACTGGAGAAGGGGGGCAGTTAACGACTGGGTGGAGTTGAAAAGAATGGGTCGTAGAAACCCATCTCTGGGTGTGTCGTCCCCCCCAAATCGTTATCCTGAAAGGGTCGTTAGCGACTCCTATCATGTGACCACATGACTCATGCCACTTGGGTCATGTGGTTCCAGGTGTGAATGTTTGTGGAGCTTCCTGGGGAGAGAGCTGAGAACTGCATTGTAAGTGCCAGAGAGATTGTGCCTGAGTCCACCCCCTCTGTTCAGAGAAGGTTTCTCCAACCTGGTGAAAATGGCTTCTTTAACTCCTCTTTCAAACCATCTGTCTTCTCGAGCCAACACCTGTACATTGCTGTCCTCAAAAGAGTGACCCGTATCCTTCAAGTGAAGGTGGACAGCTGAGTCCTGACCTGAGGAAGTGGCTCTCCTGTGTTGAGCCATGCGCTTGTGAAGCGGTTGTTTAGTTTCCCCAATGTACAGGTCCGAGCATTCCTCGCTGCACTGTATGTACTTTCAAACCACATGACTTATCTTCACTTGCTGCACCAGTTGCTACATCCAGGAGCTGCTGGATTAAAAATCCCAATTACAGTTATTTTGGTTGAAATTAAAAGGACTATAATTTGGCATGACCTTAAACACTCTTTGAACTCTCTAAAATACAAAAAGTAAACTGAAAAAAAAAAATTCTTGCAACAGAATTTCTTGCCATGCTCACTTTGTCCCTCTGCTTTACTAACACACACCAGCTCCTTCCCATGCCTCCATCTTTTCACCTGTGACTGTATGACAGTCTGTTACAGGTACACTCCCATACTTTGTTACCTAACAGTCTGTGCTCTTGGTGGTGATGTTTAGAGGGAAATGTCTGAATAACACAATCATGGGAAACCAGTTTTCAAATTCCAGGGGTACTCATGAATGAGTAGAAGGACAAAACACCATAAATTTATCTTTTTGTTTATATCAGTCCGATCTTTCTGTACTTTTTGGAGGTGGAAAATATTCTGAATTCCTCTTTGTGAGACAGAAACCTCTAGCTTCTACCAGACAGCCCAAACCTCCAGGATGCAGTCACCCCTGGCAACAGCTGAACCTGGACCACAGTGCACTGTGACGGTCAGTAGAGGGAGTAACAACTGTGCTGCCTGGTTTTAAGAGAGATGAAGGGGGGGGTGCAGGAGAGAGGGGAACAGCAAAAGACAAGAGGAAGAACAAGTAAGAATTCAACTGAAAGGAGAAGAAAGATAAAACTGAAGAAGCACAAAAGGATAGTGAGAAAAAAGGCAGAGAAAAAGGCAGATGGATGCTGCTCAGAAGACACCAACCAGCAGATTATGTTTGAGAGTGATGGCCATTAAAGACAGCCGGACAGCTCACTTGTTTGTTTTACCAGCTGCAGATTCACCATCTCACAGATTATGAAAACAAACTTTTAAAATACTCTCTCAGTAGTTTTTGTCAGTTTTGTTGCAAAATTTTTGCAAAAAGTAAACCCTGCAGGTCCTACTAAAATAATTTATTCATACTTGCACCGCTTGATCTTACTTGCTGGGACTGTCACTTTTGATTTGAGATTTAAACCTTCATATTCAACCCGTAATGAGACATTCAAACTCATAATATTACAGTGCATCAGGCTGCCTGAAGTAGCGTGTGTGTGATCCATCAGAGGGCGCTCTCATTGTAACCCCACTATTGAATGCACTCTTGACCTCAGTTACCTAACACAGACAAGGTTTTCAGCTTAGCTTGCCTATATAGTTTTTTAATTTTGTCTTTTCTGTCTTAACAAATTCTCAAAATTAATAAATTAATAAAAAGTTAGCATGTACATGATGCATGTTACAGATGTTCCAGAGCGATTAATAACCAAGTCATTCAAACTGACATTTAAATCCTTTCAAGTCAGCTAACCCTGCCATTCCACCTGTGTGTTCAATATAACAGCAAAACATACAGGAGGTTTGTTCTTATTTCACTATCAGTCTGGATTAACAAAATGCAAACTGGGAGTGGGTGAGAGGTATTACATCCCCTGAGAGACAGAGAGTGAGAGGTGGAGAGAGAAGATTGAAAGAGAGTGATAGTCCTGTGTGTCAAAAGTGTGAGATTCAACTGTTTAGAGGGAGAGAGAGAGAGAGAGAGAGAGAGAGAGAGAGAGAGGGAGAGAGAGAGAGCCTCTAGGGAGACAGAGAGAGAGCTTTATCAACTGAGGGAGAAGGTGTTTGGACAGCGATGACAGAGGCTCTCACTGCTGGGAAACACCTCACCATCAACCTGTAAAGTGCACGCACACACAGCCAAATACAGTGTCATGCATACATAGTGCATTATGCAAACCGTATTCACTTCACATAAACATTCAAAGGTAATGCACAACAAGGTGTCCTGATGCAAATTTCAAGTGTTGTTTGGTAAAGAGGAGCTGCGTTTCCAGTCTTTTCACAGTGTTTCTGTTTTACAGAATTTTCCCCTAACATTATTCTGTTGGAGAGAGGCTCGCACACAGTACAAGGGCTTTTGTATTTGGTGATGAGAAACATGAAATGGTTGGTCCGTAGTGCCTGATCATGTTGTAAACCCTATTCACTTGTGTGTTGGAGTGTCTGTTCTGCAATACTCTGCCTAAACGCTAGTTAGCTGTGCAATTTCTATGCTAGTGACGCCATTGTTATCTGGTCCTGTACTTTTGGCCATTGAGCAGGTGCATATCCTATAGATAGTTTCTGAGTATAGAATACTGAAAACCTACGATTTATGCCACAGCGTAGATACTGACTTTTTATTTAGATTAACTTTATTCTTAGTGGTTAAACAAAATCGATGAAACTAAATTATTTGCTGTCCGTAAAATGGTAAAAAAAAGTAGCAAACATTCTAGAGACCCTGCAGACTTTGGTTTCGCGTCGTTTGTGTTTCTTCAGAAACGTGATGATTGAAATGATGATGATGAGGATGGTGGATCACCCTGATGATGAACATCTCACGGGTCACTCAGCACCTTCTCTCTGCCGGGTCTCTCCCCAGTTCATGCCGTCACCATGGCAACCAGCGATTCCTCTTCTCTCCTTTGCAGAGTCTCCACGGTTACCGACCTGCTCTCATTCATAAGCGTTGCCAGGGCAACACAGCCCTGTTCATTGATGGAATCTCGGCATTGCTGCAGCAACGGGGAAGGAAGGGAAGTGGGTCTCCTAGCGATTGATTTTCAACCCCTCAACCCCCCCACCCCCAACCTCCCCCACCACACATTATCCTCACCTACCCCCTCACACCCTCCTCTCCTTACACCAGCGCCTACGGTGTGCACACACACACACATACACACTGACCAAACAGAGGTGCAGCTTTTTACTGCATACAAACACAGAAACACACATATTGGAAATAAATGCACACACACATACACACATACAGACTAAGATCTGATGACAGTGATAAATACAGCGCAGCACAGGTAGTAAAGATGACCCACTTCCTCTGCTGCTGCAAAATTGGAGATTTTTTACGTCTACTGAGATATAAACCTTGTGCAGAAACATTAACATGAGTCCTTTTACACTGTTTATTTAAGACAGGATTGGTGCATCTAGCTGTCAATGCAAATGACAGGAGGGATCAATGCCAGCCACTGCCAGCTTAGCGTAAAGCTGGCATCAGGAATGGTAATGGGGGCAAACGGTCTCAAACATACTATTTCCATGTACCCATCATTCATTGGCTTCAGAGCATCCCCTTGACTTAAATCTGACTAAAAATCAGAGACGATCAAACTACTCTAATTTTAGCATTTCTACCTGGTTACTTGTGTGTTTTGATGATTTTCAAGGTTTGCTCATCCTCTTGAGGGGTTTACTGTATTTATGAATAGTTGAACAGAAGTTCAGACAGAGGACTGAAATAAGTTTGCTTTTTGCATCAGGGCCTCAGAGGATTCAGAGAAACCTGCCTGATGGGAAAACTACAAAGTAAACAGAACGTTTCTGTGTAACGACTGGCACCAAATAACTTAAGGACAGGCCGCTGGGTCGCAACAAGGATTATATCTCATTGCACCGATGATGACCCAAGCAATCGATTCAACCTGGTATTTGAATATTTTCTCCTATGAAATCAGGTAATGTTTCTAACTACCTCAAAGTGAAAAAATCCTAATTGATAGAAAATCCCTGTTATTTTCAAATTGTGATGTTTAACCTTCCTAAAATCATAAAAGATCATAACTCAGCATCCTGAATCACCCAAAAAACACCATCTTTGCACATTTTCTATATTTAAAAATACTGTCGTTTCAAATGACAAAGGGATCCAAAAATATTGTGCTAAACCTCCAGTGTGCTGACACTGATGTTTTTACACGCTAATCAGATGCATATTGTGTGTGTTATTTAACAGAAATAGAAACACACTCACACATGCAAAGACCAAGAAGAGTTCAAGACAGCAGCCTGTGCGTGTGCTTTACATGTGTGTGGTGTGTGCTTGTGAGGAAATACTGTGGGAGTGCCATGTGTCATCACAGTGTGAGCTCCTGTCCCCTCAGCATCTCCAACTGAGCCCTCACCCCCCCTTCCCCATCACACACACACACACACACACGTGCACATGCACGCATACAAGCACGCCCGCCACACACACACACACACGGTGGACAGTATTCCTGTGGGGCACGGCGGTGCTCAGTAAAGGAATTTGTACAGTATGTTCAAACGTAGTGTAAGGAATAAACAAATGGCGTCATGGAAGATGCAAACCAGGAATCATCACCGCTATAATTTCAGTTATTGAGTGACATTTGCAAGTTTGTCCTGATCCTGACCTCAACCACTGGGTCTTGATCAATTTGGACTCAGTTTAACTCATAACTGATAAGAATGATGAGCCGATCATCTCCATCAGATCACTTGCATCAGCTGTCGTAAACTGAGCACATCTTGTAGAGTGCAAGCGCTGTAGCTAAAATGTCCCTGCTTATTGAGGTTTTATTCACTACCCGGCTTCCCTCATTGAGTTAATTCCATTCAACTTCTGAGTCTATGATACTGACTACAAAAAAATCAACATTGTGCAGTCACACTAACAAGTGTACACTGGACTAACATAAGAGACAGATATTTTTTTAAAAACATCATTTGTATGTTTTTAGTGAGTTTGCCATTAGAGTTAACAATATAGGCACAGTAGTCTCACAGAAAACCCCAGTAGCCGGTTTTATTCACTAACAGGAGGTGTGGAGGTTTTCTTTTAAAAGATGACTCACTTTTGTCATGGGTGGTGGACATGTTGGGGCAGAGGCATTGCTTTTCTCTCATTCAGTGGCTCACAGAGGCTGTCTAAAATGAATGACTGACATGTGTATGCCTCCATGAGCCTTTAGAGATGGATGAGCCCTCCTTGCTGATACTGCCACCCTATGGAGATGCGGGTAATCATGTTTCATCCTCTCAGTCCTGTTTATTGCTTTCTCAGTTGCTTACATTAGAGCCACAAATATTAAACATTGGGAAAATTCAATACCATATAGTTTCAGGTTAAAAAAGATTTTTTTGCACCACTAATAGACTTCCAATTCATTCTAAATTTACATTTCTGCATGGCAGAGTTTATTGCAAATGTCTGCAGAGCAGCATGGATAGAGTACGGGCAGTAAAGCATTTAGAAGAAAAATCAAGGTGGGACAATGAACATAATTCTGCTCTCCAAACCTCTTAAACCCGCTCGCTCCCTCTCTCTCTTCACTGGGCCTGCAGCACTTTACGACAGTTATGTCACTTCTTGCTCTGACCCCTGCTACCAAGGTGGTATGCTCCACTCACTCTCATTTATTAGGGGGGGACCATTTGCTGTATGTGGATGGTAGTCAGGAGAAAAACCAGCGAGGTGACGGGGATTGTTGTAATGACTGTATCACCTCAGGGTTTGGTGTGTTACAGCTTCTACCATCCAATACATCTCTTTTTATCTCTCCATTTTTCCAGTTGTCTTTCCATCTCCAGACTGACGAAGCTTTCATTGGCAGAGGCAGGATGGAAACACTCTCATTCTGACCACATTCTCCATCCTCATCCCCCCTTCCCTCTCTTCATTTTCTCGCTCTCACATTATTGCTGATCTCAGCAGAGTGCTAACACTCAGCTGATGGACTCGTTCACTCTACCTCCACCCCCGGTTGGACCCCCCCCCATGCTTTTTCTCCCCACCTTTCTTCCTCTCCTCTTATTTTAGTGCTTCTTCTTCTAATTTAAGTCCATATGTGATTAAGTGAGTGGACACAGAGGATGCACATAAGGAGGCACGGTCTTGCTTTTCCTGCCCCTTCCTTCTTCCAAGCAACCTTCTGTCTTTCATTCATACAGGTTTTATTAACCTACATTTATCCTGGGAAAGGTTTGCTGAGTGTGCATGCTCTTCGCGAGCATGCCCTGGCCACTGGAGGCTTTCAGAGTTTTTAAAGTAGAAAGCAGAAATTTTAATCCTCTGTGCTCAGTGTTTTAGTTATTAACCCTGTGAACTCTGCAGTGGAAATGGCTCAACAGTGTTCTTACTGGTATTTGTGCCCTATGGGATATTACTGGACAATCTCTCAGCAATTGGCCGTCACGTGATGACAATATATGCCTCCATGACTAATGCTGCGTTCCAGTTGTACTTGAAAGTTGGAATTTCCAATTCTCTGAGTCAGAAATTTATCCGGAACGCCCCCTTGAAGTCTGATTTCTGACTTGACGACAACGTCATTATTCAAGATGGCAGCACAGTGCATCAGCAGTAAAGAGTAACAGTGAAAGCTCTCGTAATGAATTATTTATTAGCACTTCTGTTTTGTTTTCGTGAAATTAAATAAGTGGTATATCTTTTACTGCCCAGCGTCTAACTGTGAACACGGTGCTATGGTGTTTGTAAGAGTAAAATACCGTGTTATGCGTTATTTACAACTGGTATAACTAACAACAACTAACAACAGCTGACAACGGCTAATGACAGCTGACAGTTGTTATGAAGAGCTAACCATGGCTAACAGTAGGCGTCCATCTTGGTTTTCTGACTTGTTTACTGGAACGCTCAGATGTAATGTCATTCCCAGATCCAACATCCGACCTCCGAGGTAACTGGAATGCAGCATCATTGCTTAAAACAACTTGCGAAGCAATGGTCTGTTCAGATCAAATGCAAACAAAAATCTGGCCCTGCAGAATAAGTCTCAGCTTTACTGTAAAAAGTGAATCACAGAGATTTACCTCAAAGCCAAAACAGAAACCAATTTTCTCTCAGGTCCTTTGAAAGACATTATATTGCATTGCAGATTTTCCTCTCAAATTGAAATTACTGATTTAGGATTGACTGCTACAGTAGCTTCACTTGCAGAGTAAGTCAAGAGGATTTTCACTACTTTGAATTTAGGATTTGCACCCTTAAACCTCATCAACAGCTGCACTGATGACACCAGTGCTAATAAGCTGAATGTTTCACACTAATGTTTGAGGTAAAACCAGCAACTTAATTACCTGGTACTGTTTATCATCCTGTCATCCATCCATGTCTTTTAATTATAATGACACTCATTTTCGCTCCAGATCTCTCACGTCATTCTTTCCTGTCTGTTTAATCCTCCTCCAGTTTTTCCATTCACCTCCTTCTCTCGCTCTCTCAAACTCTCTCTCTCTGCTCACCAGCTGATTGTCCCACCTGTCTCTTGTCTCCTGCCAGCATGAATCTTGGCCTACACAAGGCCACAGTATGTATCTGCACTTGTGTGTCTGTGGTCTTGATATGTTTGCAAACATGCAGCATATCATACGGCTGAAGGTTTGGGTACAGGTTACATATTTTTGTTCATCTTTCTCAGCTCTTTTGGCTGCAAATTTTTAATGTTGGCGTTTCATTAAGTCCAACTTAGTCAAATATCTAGATGTTTTTATTCAATCTTTCTGCATAAACCTTTAAGATAAATCAATTTAATATATTTTTTCTTACTTTTTAGACTGGGCAGAGTGTTAGTTTAGGCCATAAAGTCAAGCTCTGCATCAGCTGACAGCTCGTCTGATTTCTCTCTATGCACTGAATTCTAATGGGGCGCCAACACCAACTTACTTAATTCGTGCGAATCTAGACACGTGAATGAATAGTATTAACTCGCTTCATTTGGGCATCAACAGTAATTTCAACGGTAATCCCTGCCAATTAAACAGGTGGGATTAAATGATAGACAAAGTTGGTTTTTTTTTTTTTTTTTACAATGTACCAGGTAATCTGACCTCCTCACTCACTTGCCTCCAGGCAAGCTTCTTTTTATTTTGGTTTCCGTAATTGAAAGAAAAGGTATCATACAATTCGGGGCACCCACACACCAACACGATCAGTTTGTCCTCCATTTTAGATATCAGTGAACACGGTCCATTTTCATACATCACCCGACAACCTTCGTGCTGATTAGTTATCATGACGTGAATATCCACTCAAGTTAATACATATTTAGCTTCTGGCCAATTTGTGTTATTCGCGCCGCAAGAGTAGTAGGAGCGTCTAGTCGTATCTTTACATTGACTTAACATGTAATTCATTCGCGTAAATGATTTCCTCAGTGGTGCTTGGCGTGTGGAGACAGTATTAGTTTCATATGAAACGCTGTTGATGCTTTTTCAGCTCTGCAATCTGGTGGTCTTTGCTGCCGCTCTCCCTGCCTTGACTTTTTCATGCATGCACATGAAGGGCAGGGAGATGTGTTCTCCTCACCCCAGGTTTGGTATTCCATGTACTCATGTGGAGGGGCAGGGAGATCTCAGATCTGAGCCATACCTCAAACAGTCCTCTTTGAAAGAAATGGTCCTGACCCGTTTGAGGTGAAGGACATTTCCAACAATGAAAAATCAGGCTTTACTTTCATCTTGATGATAGTAGCAGAAAACTGCCACCATGTACCAAAGCTCCTGTTCATAGCAATAAGACAGTTCAGCGCTAATAAAGCAAAGAACCAGTCCCTGAAGGGTCTGAAAGAGATTTGATTCTGCAGCCCCGGCCCTAAAACAAACCACAGTCTGTTGCAAAGTTTAAAGTCTGAGGAAACAAAAAGTGTCTGCACAACTCATGGGAGAAGTCTGTACAACATCTATTTGCACAAGAGAGCTGAACCCTTTTCACTGGCAGCACCAGTTTGATTCAAAGTTGTTAAAAGTTAGAGATTTCATTTACAAAGGGCTAGATAATTCAATAAGTGTTGGAGGAGACAAACATTAGCTGTATGCCAAAAAATACAACTCAAAATGTATCTAAATGTGAATAAACTGTTGTTAAATGTATTTTGAGCTCCGTTTTTCTGTAGAAAAAAAATGAAACAAAAATGGAAACTTGTGTGCAGATGTCTGTTGGTACCATCCTCATTAATGACTTGGTTAGTCATGGGGATGGCTGTCAGAGGGCTTATTATGTAACCAAAAAGGTAAATAGTATTGATCCCTGCTGGAGAAAAACCTCATTATAGACTCGTTTTTTTCTTCTCATTCAAAGGTCACACTCGGAAACAGAGTGGCAACACGAGCAGAGGTAGGATTTCTGGCTTAAAGACACTTCAGCAGCACAGATGCTCGTCAACACTGTGGGTGTGATGAAGCCTAACTTTACCACCGAGCTGCACTCACACTGTGTGTCTGTAGGTGTGTTTGTGTCTGTGGCTCTATTTCTGTTCACAAGGGTATGTGGGTGTGCAGAGAGCACCACATACAGAACCAGGAAAAAGTATGTTTTATTTTTTTCAATAAAAAGACACATAAGCTCTTTCATTTGAGGATTTTGGTTTTGGAGGCTGGTTAAAGGTCGCAACAAAGGGACGAACACAACCAACATTTACATGTGACAGGGGAAGTATGTTCCTTACGTCAATGCACTGACTGAGGAGTGACATTTTGTGTTGAATAAAAGATAAGATAAGATAAGAACTTTATCTCAAGGGGGAATTAGATAATATGGTCTCTCTCATGCTGCTCCTAACTGTGCTCTGAAACAGCCACTATCGTTTTGCAGATAGTTTGGGATTTTTGTAAAATTTGAGATTTATTACAAGCTTCCTCCACATGCAAATCATCTTTTGAAATGATGTAAGATTGAGAGAACACTTCAATAACACTATATTTGCAAAACACATATTGATGTGTTGTGCGTTTAGACATGCTCTTGTTACGCAGTGGTCGTACGCAGTTAACCGTTTCCACCAATGCCCACCAAAGTCACCGGCACCAATGACTTAAGTCTTTAAAAATGTCACCAATCAATCATGATCTCAATAAAGAGCCATGTTGATGCCTCTATTTAAGGAGCCCTGATCCTAGAAGCATGATCTTGACAGTCGTCCTCACATCCTGGTGATCTTCACCTCCACCTTGACCATCACTTTGGGATATCAGAACAGCTTATTGAGTCTTATCAAACATTACAGAGCTGAAACGTAA
Source organism: Xyrichtys novacula (assembly GCA_962446985.1). Lineage (NCBI taxonomy): Eukaryota > Metazoa > Chordata > Actinopteri > Labriformes > Labridae > Xyrichtys > Xyrichtys novacula. Next base: position 14,018,651 of record OY660866.1, on the reverse strand, counting down.
CGCCCTTCGTGTTACAATGTCGGTGTACAGTGGACGGGCTGCAGGGCACAGAGTTGGAGGGTATGGCAGAACATATAGGAGAGTGATGAGCCTGTAAATGACTGCAGAGCAATAATGATAATGGAAGTGATGGCAAAGGGACAATTTTCAGCCAGGTGCTCTCCTCTCTCTTCCTCTCTCTCTCTCTGTGACCTCATTTTTCTCCCTGCTGGACTTCATTTTCTCGCTCATTGTTTATCCAGGGTACCTCACAGGAACTACTGTACTTACTGTAACACCTGCGTACCAAATTTAACCAGCAGATTAAATTTTGATTTGGTGTCGAGGAGAGATATGATTCTGACTCAAGCAAGCTGATGATTCATTCCCAGAAAAGAAGAAATGTTTTAACCCTGAAAGTCTGGGATGATATATACATCGGTAAATAATGTATCGTTATGGCAGCCTGTTTCATCTCCCCTGCCCTGCTTGTGACGCAAATTCAGCCGTGATTTGTCCCCTCAGTGAGTCAGAGGTCCCTGTTTCCCCTTGTGTTGGGTTCTGATGTCATTTGGTACCTTTGCCAGAAACATAAATGACTCAGTATGCCATCTTTTTTACCCAACAGGAGGTGAAATGTTTTTCTTGGCCCTCAGGGTTTTTTTGCTGTTTTACCTGCACAGTTTGTTCCCTCTCTCCTGGAAGAGATATAAAAAGACAGTTTCAGTCTTCTGCATGCACCCATACTGAACCGAATGCACAGAAATCGGCCAGTTAGACGGCAGATCGTGCTTGTTTCTACCCTCAGCCAGATACACATAGTTCGACTTTAGGTTGTGTGGCATCATAGCCAGACAGCTTAAAGCAGAACAATTATTATTATTTTTACCTTCAATTATTTAAGTCTGGGAACTCTTATTTTTTGTTTGTTTTTTGTTTAGCTTAGTATGAGCAGCAATTAGCATACATAAGCTGTTGTTACTAGGCGGACATAGTCTAATTTAATTCATAATATAATGAGAATAAAGTGGTGATTAAGTTGAAGTTATGGTTTACAGTAAGCAGCCAGCTCCTTGTGCCAAGATGACAAACTTGGGGCTTCTTCTTAAATTTTATTTTGGTATAAGTTTTACGAATAATGAAAAACTCAGTATTGTGGCGTCAAAGCATTATTTTGTTGTAATAAAAAACTTTAATCATGTCACATAGTGACTTTAATCTTGTAATTTAATTACTATTATTTGATTTCATATGGACTTGGTACCTGTTATATAAGATTTATTCCACTACATTTGACTTTGTTCTCATGCCTTTAATTTAGCTACATAACAGCTTTTCTGATATATACCAATATTTTTTTTCTTGATGTGTCTTAAAACTGTATTATATCAAATTACAGTGAATTTACTGACTGAAATTATTGACCAGACTCTTTCCAATCTTTAAAAATCTTAATTTTCTGTATGGAAAAGAGTGCAAAAATGCATTCAACCACACTGTTAACTATAGGCCTATATGTTATCATATGCATTAACCTTACTCTGATTGATTCCCTACCTACTTCATCTGGACAATCACTGATACAATGTTTGTGTTTAACACCTGCCACAGAAACACACGCCAGTATCCAGTACGCTGTTTCAAAATAAATATTCAGCACATGTAAAATGAGAGAGGTCTATTTTTGAGCAGCGTCCATTAGAGGAGTTGTAGGGACTTTTATGCTGTCCTCTCATTGACTGACTGGCCCGGAGTCTACCGTAAAAGATTAAATTACTGTGTGACGTCATGGGACAGCACTCAAAATCGATGGACTGTCATCCCTGAATACTAAATACACCGGTCGCTCTGTGGGTGTGTGTCCTCTCTCATTAACTCTTATCCTCATCAAGGTTGTCCCTCTACTGTGTGTTTGCCAAGAATGAAGTCAGCACACATGCATGCTGGCAATCATGCGTGCTCCATGACCCTGTGGCAGAAGACTCTAAGTCATGATTTACACACGAACACAAAAACACACACAGACGACGAGAGGATGAAACTAAAAGTAGAAAAGAGATTGACACTATCAACAAGTAAAACCAAAGTTCAAACATCTGATTGGTCGTAGGTCTGTACGATCACTTTTTGAGGCACTTTTGAACGCTGATCACTTTACCCCTGTCTCAAATCTTTGCACTGGCTCGTACTGAATTTAAAGCTGCTGTCTCTGACTCGGTTTCCACTGCCATTAACAAAATACTTGTTTAGTGGCATACTGTGCTAAATAAAGTGCATGTCAGTTTTATTTCTCCTTTCCTTCCTTCCTTTTCCAGTGTCATTTGCTGCAATTTCTTTTCACAGAATGCAAACCATCATCTTTGAATGATTAAATGTTTTAGCGATACAGTACTCTTTCAGTTATTCTGGCAAACCGGAGACAAATTCCTTGTTTGTGTACACATACTTGGCCAGTAAATGTGATTCTGAAAAAATTTGGTAAACTAACTAACAAGAGCGCCACAGAGAGTGTTAAAAGCCCTCACTGCTAACCGCTGTCACCTGAGGGCTGCTGTGGTGTGTGAATGACAGAGACAGTTGCATGAATCAAATGCATGTGTGATGTGTCTGCGAATAGATATCCTGGCCACCCCTAGCTATGTCAGCTCTCCAGAAGGACACCCAATCAGAAAGTCTGGACACACCCCTGCAGGAAAAAAGAAATGAAGGAAAATATTTCTCTGCCTATTTTCAGAGAAATAGCAGACTGCCGCTAACCCGCTGGACGCATACAACGCTACTGTGCAAGTGGTGGTTCCAGGAAGTGGAAAAAAAAATCACGGAAATACCGAGAGCAATTCAGCTTCAAATTCGTGTAATGACGGAAGGCGGAACCAAGTTGTCCACAGCATCTACATTCTATGATGAATATACATGAACACTACAAACATGGCCATAATCAGCAATGTAGGCCATGCATACAAACCATGTGTGTGTGTGCTATGAAGCAGCATGTGTTTTATGTGTGTGTTTGAGTGTGTACGCAGCAGAGTGTATGTTATATGGGCTGTGCTGAGTGATTGATCATAGGGAGCAGGGAAAAGCAGGTTACTGCAGTGCTCACACACACGATTCCCTCTCTGAGTGTGCTCTTTTCTGCGTTTGCTCTTCCTTGTTCCCTCCTTCCTCCCCCTTCCTTCCTCCAAACCTCTCTCTCTCCTTTCACTCTCACATATTTCACCCCCCCACCCCCACCCATTACTCTTCCCTCCTTCCTGTGGTCTTCCTCCTCTCCCATCCCTCTCACACCTTCTTTACAACCAAACCCATCTTGGATGCTCTCTCTTTCTCTCTCTGTCCTGTTATCCAGAGCTCAGGGGAACAGAGAGATATCGTCACGTGTCCTCTTCTTCTTCCACCTCCTCCTCTTCCTTCCCTCTACTCTCTAGCTGCAGTAGTACAGCCTCTCTCTGCTGCTGCTCGCTCACAGGACTCCCTCTGCCAATTTTCCTGAGTATACACGCCATATCCGTCTATCCGTCAGTCCATCTGTCAGTGTTTACATGCATGCAATCATCAACCCATCCCTGTCCGTCTTATTTGTTGGTTTTTTCGGTTTGGATGGTTTAAAGAGGTTTTTGCAGCCTTACCTCTCCTGCAAGAATAGATCTGTGTGACTCAACCATCACAATCTTACCTACAACTCTGCTTGAACTTTTATTTTCTGACTCTAAGTACTTCCACTGAGTGCTTCTCAAGAGTCAAGAGAGCGTGGAGTGGCCAGGTAACAATGACAGCGCCCTCTATTGGATCATACAGCAAGTTCTTTCAGGCAGCCGAAAGCTCTGGTATTACAATAAGTTTGGACCATAGACTGTATATAATATGGACAACTTGGTTCCGCCCTCCGCCAGTATACAGATTTGAATTCTGCCTTTTTTCTATACTTCCTGAAACCAACATTGGGCAATAGCGTTGTGAGCACAGTATCATTGTACGCATCAGCGGGAGAGTCTCTGTGATAACGCTTGGCTCAAACAGCATATCCCCCGGGTTAGCTACACATCTTTATACGCCTATAGGTTGTATCAAGTGTCAATCGTAGAAAACATGAACCTCCTATTAACTTTTAAAAATGGAGCTATACAGAAATAAGAGGACTTGAGGACAAACCAGTCTTAACGTAACTACATTTCAACAACCCAAGCAGGGAGGAAAAAAAAAATTGTTCCGTGTAATAAATTTCTTCTATTAATTTCTGTCCACAGCCCCATAAGATTTGCTGGCGGAAGGGGGATTTATGACCTATACTGCAGCCCGTCACCAGAGGGTGCTGTTCTCAGGGTGGCTTCACCCAGCGAGGAGGCAGACGGCGTCCATTCTACATACAGTCTATGGTTTGGACAGCTCATAACAGTTTAAACATGGGGTTCAAATACAGGCCCGAGTTTTGAATAAAAAGTGACAGTCCTATTGCACACCACAGTGACAAAACTGATAAATCTGTTATCATTTGTTGTCATCTGTGAGGTTTCTAATGTTTAAAAATAAGAAAAAATAAATAAATAAAAAAAACTAATAATTCACAAATATTTGCCCTAATATGTTCACTTCTAGTTTGATTTTATCTACGTCACACCTGTTTTGATGGCCTCAGTCACCTTGTATCCTCTGTGTTTCATCTCTTACGTGTTTGTTCATCACATCTTAGTCCCTTGTGATCTTCAGTGTCTTTTCCTGCAGTTTCCATGTTGGATTATCTTATATTTGGAAGTTTTTCAGGCTTTTTTCTCTGAACGTTTTTGATATTGAAGCATTTCATAACTTGAGCTTGTGTCTTCATCTTTCAAGATTTAATATGCCATGCATTTGCAGACACAAAAAGCTCTCAAAACTGACCAACAGCTAATCAATAGACGCTGTCGTAACAAACAGACCCTCTGGAGCAGGGGATATCTAATGTCCCTTCAAACAAATATTCTAGTGTATTCTCTCCTCTCTTCAGTTTTTAGCACCTCCTCATGTCTCTCTGGTGGGAGGGACTAAAAGGTATGGAAAAGGATGCATGAGGGGGATGCAAGGATGTAACTTTAAAGGACTGAGATGTTGGTTGTAGTGGCAGAAAGTTTTTTGCAAAGTTGAGTGACGAGAGGAAGGAGCTCAAGTGGATGAAGACTTGATAATATCTCATAATAACCTGCCTTACAGTTCCCAGCAACCTTTGCTGGAAAAGAAAATATGTCTTCTCAGGGAATTAATTTTGCAGTTTTGCATTGAAAGTGATTTATCATTTGACATCCATCAGTAAATGCAAATCACTCTGATTTGGACTTGCTTTGCATCATTTGGAACGAGAGAGAGAGAAAGAGAGAGAGAGAACGAGAGAGAGAGAGAGAGAGAGAGAGAGGGATGCACCACTCTCTCAGCTATCACCATAACAACAAACTAGCTCCGATCTCTCGCAGAAGTGACATTTCACTTTGCCCTGGTTGCTGCTCCCCGCAGTGCTGCTCTGATCCAGCCTATGGTGAGTGTGCACGTGTGTCTCTGTGTGTGTTGTCCTCATTAAAGTGGGATAGCGACTGAGGAGGAGTGGGTCTGATCACACACACACAAACACACCCCTTGTAATACCAGACCTCTGCTGTGTTTCTGCTGTGTCTGTGTGAGTGTGTTTGAGTTCAGGAGACACGGGGAGTAATGCTTACTATAATATGCAAATACACACACACACACACACACACACACACACACACACACACACACACACACACACACACACACACACACACACACACACACACACCCAAAGATGCAGGTTTAGATTAACACAAAACTGTATCTCTGACAGGCTTGTGTGATACTCTAAACAGCATGCATTCCCTCTTTACCCATCTCCACCCATCCCCCATTGCTCACCATTGAGCCATATTTAGATTTCATCATACACACACCACCACTTTACCCCCTGCATGCTCACACACACATACACACATGCTTGAAGCTAAATGAACCTACTTCTAAGAATCAATTCTCATTTTTGGACACATGGCCTTAACTTGATGTCAGGTTATAGTGGTGCAACGGATCACAAAACTCACGGATCGGATCGTTACTCGGATCAAGAGTCACGGATCGGATCATTTTTCGGATCAGCAAAAAGAAAAAATATATATAAATAATATATATATAAAAGTAGTGCACAGGGCATAATATCTTCTTTTTAACATAATTATTCATGAAAAACAACTTAAAGTACAATATACAGGCATATCTCCTTCCTTTAAAATGTAACAATGAACCAGAAATGAAGTGTGTGCGCGATGGGATGTCGTAACGTGGCTCAAGCACTTTCAGCATGTTTTTAAAGCACTCGTTTTGCACAACTGAATACGGCCTCATGTCTGCAGCTATAAACTCACCGATAGAGTTTGTGAAAGCTTTAGCCTGGTCGGATTGCGCAGGAAGAGGCTGCTTAAATGCTGCGGTGATGAGCGGTTGTTGTGCAGCTTTCGTCTTATCTCAGGTGTTATGCCAAAGAATGCACCCCTGCCGTATAGTGCACCCCCTAACGGGAGCGCGGTTGAAAGTACATAACAAGGCGAAATAATACAAGTTTTCCTTACGTTGGATGTATTCAACAGCGTTTGCCTTTAATAATTTCATTCAGGCTATTCATATCAAATATGAGATCATTATCTCCACTTTAAGAAGCTAACGGGTGGAGGGGATGCAGGGGGTGCGTTCTACGGCAGGGGTGCAATCTACGGCACAACACCTGTCAGTAAAACACCCGGGTGATGTCGCTTCAAATGCGTGAACATGCTCGATGTGTTTCCACTGTCATATGGCTTTCTTATGCCACAGTGCCTACACTCCGTCGCAGTTTTGTACACTGACCTCTTTCCTTCTTCATCATAATTGACAGGGAAGCCAAAATGCTCCCATACAGGGGATTTAAGTGTCGCGGGGCGCTCGAGCTCCTCCTTTCTCCGCTTTCAGAAATCGATCCGCGGATCACATGTGTGCCGAACCGAATACGTCGATCCGAACGGATCACGGATCAATGATGATCCGTTGCACCACTATCAGGTTATGAAGTCCCATTTGGACAAACAAAAAGCTCTGTCAAAGACACGCCCACCTGCACTTTGTTGATTCTGTGTGTCTCCTAAAGTCTCTTATTGTTTTTCAGCGCAAAGTTCTCAAGACAAAAGCCAGTCTGAGCTGGATCTGAACTGTCTTCAAAACCTGGGGCTGTTTTATCCATTAAGACTTGAAACCACAAGCATTATAACAGCAGGTGACGTAACAATAGCTAACATATGCTAGCGGAGCTAAATCAAGAGCTAAATGGTGGCTAATGCTCACTCCAGGGTTTTTCAGTAAAGGTGTTACTGTAGGCTTGTTATGTGATGACAAAATTGTATAAAAAGTAACAGCCTGTGTCTAACTTTATATAAAGCCGAATTCAAATGTTTCAGGCAGACCGAATAGTGCTTATCCAGGCATGTCCAAACTATTCCACAATATGGCTGCAGGTTTTTCTTCCAACCAATCAAGAACACGCAGTCTGACCAATCAGCTGTCTGCAGACTGAGATCAGCTGATGAAATGAATCAAGTCTGGTGTGCTGCTGCTTGGTTGGAAGAAAAACCTGCAGCCACACGGCCCTCTGTGGAACAGTTTGAACATGCCTGTGCTAATCTAAGGAGGAACAGTAAGTGTTTTTTGGGAGGCAAATCAATTAATCAATCAAATTCAATCACGCAAATTTTATTTATATAGCGCCAAATCACAACAGTTGTTATACCAAGACGCTTTCCAAAAAAACAGAGCAGGTCTAGACAACGCTCATTGATCATGTGAAGCTCCTGTAAATGTATCCCAGATGAACACAAGAGATGAGAAAGGCGGGGGGTGCACATTAGGCACCATGTGGACAATACATAAAAAGCAAAAGGACAACAAAGTAATATTAAAAAATCAACCCAATAGCATCACAATAAATCTGTAAGACATGAAAAGAAAAAGAAGCAAAAAAAAAAAAACATTTATCTCTGGACTCACCCGGTGAGCACGACCACAAAGTCCATGACGTTCCAGCCATTTCTCAGGTAGGAGCCCTTATGCAACGCAAAACCAAGAGCCAGGATTTTTATCCCTGACTCAAAACAGAAGATGGCTATGAAGTAAGGCTCCGTGTCCTCCTGCAAGGGAGAAAAAATGGAGGTGAAGATCAGAGAAGGTTAAAAAGGGGGTAAAAGGTGGTGAGAGGAGGGTTGTCGGAGGAAAAATGCTGATGTCAGTACTCAAGGGAGTAAAACTGTTTTTTTTAATATTTCAGGTTGAGACTAAAAAGCTGAATAATTTGTGAAGCAAAATGTTGGGATTTTTGTGTCTGGTTGCATTGCATTTTATTTGTTGACGTTTGATTGCAAGCTGCTCAAGTTCGTGTCTATCTTGTGTGCAGAAGTGTGTGAGTGTGTCGTGTTACCAGTCGTTCAGACAGAGGCGTCTTATCTCCATCAGGAAGATGCTGCTCCAGAGCCAGGACGATGCAGTTTGCGATGATGGTGGTGAGGATCATCCATTCAAAAGGAGTGCAGCTGGAGTTAAGGCCAACATCAAAAACAAGGAGTACGTGCATGCATACACACATCAATGCACACACAAATCATACACACTTAAAGTGGAGGGCCAACATGGTGCAGATTAGTGCTTTGTAAAGGTTCACCTATTCATAACTCTTTCTCTGCTAATATCTCTAATGCTTTCAAAAGCCTGAGCATGCTTTAACATCACAAATGGACAAAAACAGAGTTGCTATGACAACCAAATATTGCATGTATGTGCCCTCTGTGACCACCTAATTTAATTTCTGTCATACAGCATATGCACCTTTTTTTTTGGAGGTCTTTTTTGTTTTGTTTCTGAGAAGACATTTACATCTCTGGATTTCCTGTAAAGAACTGAGGGACTCATCTGTCTGTCTTAATATCTCTGTACAATTTTAACCTACTTAAATATATAAGAAGCTTTTTACATTAGCATGTTAATGTTAAATATAGCTGCTTTATCAATACATTAAGGTTTTTTTTTTAAAATCTTTTTTAAGACTTCGCGACATCAATTTTCATGAAAACACACCTGAGAAGAAAAGCACGTACGCGACTACATCAGGACACAATATGGTACATTTTTAACTTAACAAAAATCTGTCTTATGAGAGTAAAGCAACGGCAGAAAGAAGATTTTTAAAAACACACACACACAGAAACACACACTGGCTGTTTCGACTGTTGAAGCAGCCAGCTTTTCACATGTAGCGCCGCATCCTGTCAAGTGCATTTTCGTGTGTGTGTGTGTGTGTGTGTGTGTGTCCATGCCTGTGTAATGGCTGCTTGAGGGTCTTAGATGACTGGATACATCTAGACAGATCAAGCCTGTGCCTAATTGGCCAGTCATTATCCTGTTAGTCTGCAGTGTGTGTGTGTGTTTGTGTGTGTGATGGGGTACGTGTCTGTTGTCCTGTTTACCAGACGGACGTTGACATTGACACTATGGCCTGAGGATGGCCTCTTGGTATATGTGCGTGTTTGTATATGCATGCGTGCGTGCGTGCGTGCGTGCGTGCGTGTGTGCTGGTTGATGTGAATGGATGAGACAGGTTGGTCTGAGGTGCACACACTAACAAGACAAAGCTGAAGTATACTGCACATGCTGGCTGACCGACAATACACACACCTGCTGCTGGACACCTCGTGGAGAAGACAGAGAAGGTCCTATTTGTTAATAAAACACTTTCATGTTTGTTATGCACCAAATTGCAGGGAAACTTTTTTGTTTTGGATATAAAGTTTGCTGCAACACTCCTTCTCAGAGTCTTGTTGGTTATTTTTGCAGCGGTAGCATCATGAGTCTAAAGATGAACAGTTACTGACACAGATATTTGGAGCTGTGATTCTTGAACATTTTAAACATGACATGCTGCTGACAGTCTCTGCCTGTCTCTCAATGCAGAGTAAAATGATTCCTTATGCAAAAGCTCTATAAATGAATGTTGTATCCACTCTTATGTTTTAGTAACAGTGATGAAGTAACCGTGATCATCAAGTCTGATTTCAGTTCAAATCAATTTACAGTAACCTTACACAGCGCTCAGATGCTGTGTGTCTGTGTGCATTTCTTCAGAATACATGCTAGCTCGCAGCACCATCTATTATTCAGCAGACACACACTCTGCTGGCCTAACAACCTGCTGAAAGCAGGAGGTAACACTCCCTGTGTGTGCGTGTGTGTGTGTGTCCCTCTATCTCATTTCATGTCGTTTCTTTACCTCCTTTCATTCCATCTCTGAGTCTGAACAGATATTTCACTTTCTGCCGTTTTTGTTTACTCCTTTTTGGAAAATTTTCTCTTTTTTTACTGAATTTCTTTCGCTTTAATTTTCCTTCCTCTCTTTCTGTTTTTATTTTCACCCCTTTCTTTGTTATATTCCTGCACACACTTTTCCTTAATTGTTTTGTACCTTTCTTCCACTCTTTTAGCTTTTTTGTCCCTCCCTTATCCCTGTAGTCTTACTTCCAGTATTTTTTTCGTCCTTTTCTCTCCTGCTTCATTCTCTCCTTTTTCACAGAGAGAAAAACTGATCAGATAAATCGGAAGTACTTAAAGGGCAGAAGTTTTTGGCAGCGCTAATATTGTTAAGAACCGCAAAAAAAGAGTGTGTCTCACTCCCGTTAATTAAAATGGTTTTCTGATGGCCACAAACAAGCCCTGCCAAATACACTGACCTCACACACACACACACACACACACACACACACACACACGTTTCTCCTCCTCTTTCACTCTTTATCGCCTCCTTCCACTGCAGTCGGCTGCTCAAACTAACAATTAAACACATGCAAACACACACACACACAGACTGAATGACCACAAACACACACATGTAGACAAGCAAATACAGACTGATGCTCTGAAATACATCAGTTTTACTTTGTTACACAAGCACACGCAAACACTCACACACACACACCGGGAGAAAAAGGAAACCTGCATCAGCAATATTTTGTTGCTCCATTGTGTAGACACACACACACACACTCACACACCAAGACTGCCAGCAAGTGTATTAACTTATTACAGAGAGGGAGAGTGTGTGTCTGCGAGAGACAGAGAGAGAGAGAGAGAGAGAGAGAGAGAGAGAGAGAGAGAGAGAGAGAGAGCTGTGAAATGCAAACAAGCACCATTTAGGCAAATGTTTCAAAATGGCTGCAAAAAGTGATGGAAAAAAAAGAAATTTTATGATCATTTTGGTCGAACAATTTTCATCAAGAGAAATGTGCTCCAATGGCTGAAAAATGCAAGAAACACACACAAAAGTCAAGCTTCACACTGGAAATTAAAAAATATATACTTTTTGCAAATAAAACAACTATGCATATGATGCAAAGTAAAAAAGAAAGAGCACAAAATAAGAAAACAACTGCAAAAGCTAAATGCTGGAATTTAAGAGCTCTCGGTGAAAGTGCTCCAGGCTTGTAGAGATGCAGAGTGAAACAGCTTTATCAGCAGAGGATGCACAACAGTCTTTTTTTACTTCTCCTTAACTGTGATGTTACATTGATTTGTAGTCTTTTTCTTGATAGAACAACAGTGTAGCACATGTTAAAGGTTAGACAACACTGCAGAGTTTAGAAGCAGCTTGCTCTCTTGTTTTGGCATGAGTGGAAATAACTGGGTCATCTGCAAACATCTAAATACGGCCCTCTCAGCAGATCAGGGACAGGTCATTAGTACACAAACTAGAACAAAAGTGGTCTGGGGATTGATCCCTGTGGAACTCCAATGTTATAAGGTCCTATATTAATATAGTATACACTTGAGTATACAAAAAATGCTAAAAAAAAAAAAAAAAAAAAAAGGCAATGAAAGTGAGATAGGTAGTTGTAAAAGAAAAAAAAAGATGTCAACTCATTCTCTTAAACACAAGCTCTACATCAAATCCTCATGAACCTCAGGAATTCTCCTCGTCCCTGCAGTCCCAGCTCAGTGTTTGCCTAGTTTGGTGAAGAATTTCCTCCATGAAGACAATAAACTGCTGTACCTGTTCAAATCCCTCCTCTGACTACACACTACAAGCGTGAGCCTCCACAAATCTACCCACACCTTTTTAAATAAGCCTCCATCTCACTCATCCTGTGAAAAATGCCCTTGTGTACCAGCCTGCTTGTAAGTGTGTTTGTGTGTGTGTATGCAGGCTGTGTGCGTTTTGAGCTGATGAGGCAGTTTGGTGTGGCGCTGAGGCTGTGCTTTAGGGGAGCCAAGCCTGATGAGGGGGAGATTTTAAATCACACCAAATGAAGCTTTATCAAATAAATGAAACTGTGTAGCACTCGACTCAGCAAGAGTCAGGTCCTTTATGGCAGTGATGCAAGCACGCGCTCTCTCTCCCTCTCTTTCTCTCTCTTCATACTCACCTCCATGCACAGGGCTAAAAACGTGCAAGACATTAGACATGCAATGAATATATATGTGTATATATATGTATATGTATATGTATATATTTGTATATGTGTGTATGTGTGTATGTATGTATGTATACAGATATAGTTATTATTATACATATATATTTCAATGTAATCTAATTAAGATTTTTTTTTAAAATTCTCTATCATATATATTCTTCCCCCCTCCCCTCCCTCACAAAAAGTATTTTTGTTAATTTTTTGTTGTTGTCACTCTGTTTTGTTGTTAAAAAAAAAGTGCTGAAAATCGCAGTTCCTAGAGTGGCCACTTGGGGCTATTTCCAAAAAGCCAGATTTAGAGCAAAAATAAACATGATTGAAGTCTGAAAAAAAAAGAGACAAACTGCAGTTTTACCTAAAATGCATAATTTTTCCGTCATTTTGCAACTACAAACTGTGTAAAAAGTAACACCCACAAGCTGTTATAAATAACTAACTATAAACCAGTGGAAAAGCAGCCAAATTAAAGCATCTCAGTCAGAAATGAGGATTTCATATACCTGCAAATCATGCAGAGCTGCTCTATAGGTGTTGTAGACTGACAAAATGAATGGTGCAATAAATAAAGAAGGTAAAGTATTTTATTTAGGAATCACAGGGAAACAGCAGTAGCAAGAACATCTTCTCGGTCCACAAAGAATTTACTGCTCCTTTTTATGAAATCTAAAGCAGATTTTCTTCTACATATCTAGATGACACACGCTCTCAGACATGAGTTTGCTAATAACCTTCAGTTAAAGAGTTTCACACTGGCTATTAATCTTTTTGCAGGTAGCAGAACATGAGGTGCACCTTTTTCAGTCGAAGTCCATGATTTAAAAAAAAGAGCAGCTCTCACCAATTCTTTTATTGTTGCTAGGCAACCACAGAATCCCTTGTCCTTAGCTTAACCCTGATTTTTGCTGTGAAGTAAAATAGGCTACTGACAGATCTGGTCTTTTTTTTTCATCTGAGAGATAAAAAAGACACAAATAATCATCAGGAGCTTTTCTGCTCAGACTTTAGGAGTTTTCAACGAACTCTCTCAAATATGCACAGAGCTCTGGGCTTTAAAGACAAGGCGCCAATGGCACATTAGCAGCAGGCATTGTGCTTAATATCTGTATTAACAAATCTCCTTTTGCAAACTTACATAAAGATTCATCTTAGTTAAATCCATAACATAAAGAGGGAAGCTGGGAATGGTACAAGCCTGAGAGTATTCAGTTTCTCAAATCAAACTTTGATTATGCAAAGTCTTCTTTTTTTTTTCTTGCAAATTGCAGCTTTTGCAGCTGTAGAACAACATATAGAAGTTTCCCCACACACGCATCAATTTTCGCCTCCTCCCCTCTCTCCCTCCATCACCCCAACTGCAGGTTGGACGCTCCTCAAACTCTCTCCACATCTTTCTCTTCCTCTTTTCCTCGCTCAGCCATCTTGCAATTTCTCCATCCTCTCCTCTACCTCCACCCTCCCTCTTTTCCTGCTCCACTCCTTTCCTCCATGAATCTCTATATATAGACACGTGAGAGAGATAAAAGGGTGCGTCTCTTTCTTTCTCTCCCTCTCTTCCTCTCTTTCCCCTGACTCCAGCTCTTTTTTGACTGGGAGAGAAGCTTGTTTTCTTTTTCTCTTTCTTATTTTTTTTGCAGAATATCTGCTGTGCCACTTTGTGAGCTGGTAATGAGAGGTGCATAGATTATCTTCCTGCCTCTAAAGCACGCACGCACACACACACACACACACACACACTGACCATCATTTTGTCTTCCACTATTTTCACTGACTGCAAGACACACTTAGACACACCAGCTGAGACACAAATTAAATTCATACACACACATATACGCACAGGTGCATGCATGCAAACAACTGATGCGCATGCACACACACACACACTAAAAGAAAAACATACACACATAACAGTGGCAGCATCTTGCAACATCTTCCATGATGCAACTCGAGGAAAGATGCTCATCTCTAGAGTGTGACAGCTGCACAAACACACACACATGCACACGCAAACACACACTCATTACTCTTATAGTGAAGCAGCTACATTTATGATTGTGCTATGGACTAAAAATGACTTCTAGCAGCTTTAATACAAACATTTCTCCTAATTTGCTCATCAGCTAATTATTATATTAATTTACTTATTAATAGCACAAGGCAAGTAATGGCATTAGAGGAGATTAGGCTTATTGTAGCAGATTAGATTGTAATTTCGGCCATGGGAATTGGGCCATTTTAGCAGCAGAGATGTTTAGATTAAAGTAGGAAAAAAAACAACAGAAAGCCTGAACGGTGTGGCTAAAACCTGGACAAACAAATGTTTGAAAAGTCTTAAAATGAAACACTGAGCAAAGTGTAACAAAAGACCCTTGTGCATAATTCATTAATTGGTTTAAAAATTTAGGATTCAAATGTATAAACAACAGGTTTCATGACAAAGTGTTGCCTGTCTGTTTCGTTCTCTTGTGAATCTCACAGCAGTCTGGCAGGTAAGTGTGCTCGAGCAGCATCTTTGTAGGTCAGCCATCATCTGGAGTCCTGTTCTATTTTAACAATCTAGTCTTCTTCTGAATTATTAACTGTGGACTCTGCTGAGTAAACCGACTGCAGAGGACAGGAAGAGACAAAAGTTTACTTTTTTGTCTCAACTTCTGCACTCTGCTTGTTTATTGCTCATGTATTTGTCTTACACAAGCCGTCACGAACAAATGTTTCTTCAAAAGGGGGTATCATGCTCTATATTGTCCCTCTGATACCTCTGCTGCAGCTTCACTTGATTTGTAGCTCAAATTCATTTATATATTTAGCTCTTCATTTATCTCAGTCTGATGTCTTTAGAAACCCACGTTTCAGCCTCTGTCTGTTTTAGTCCCCCCTTACCTCCTTATGAGCCTAATTTTTATAAACTGACCAGCTTTATTAAGACCTCCTCCACTTTTGCCATGCAACAAAGTTGAGTAAACTTAAAACTAATCCATGTTTCTGAAACTGAATTTCAGACCCCAAATCCAACCCAAAAAGTTTGGACAACGGTTGTCCCGGTATTGACTGTATAGCCACTGTTTCAAAGTCCCACTCGGACCGTTTTTTTTTTTTTTTTTTTACTATTCAAAGGGTTATCAATAGTCTTTAAATTGTGATAATGAAGTTTTAATCCAAAATCATACTGCCTGTGTCATTTTCGAGGGCTTTCCTTCTGCAGCGCTTCAGTAGCTCATTAGCAATTTGCCTCTGAGTCATGGGCAGAGACGGCGCTGCTCTGCACACTCCTCTTCATGTTAGCTTGCAGCCTTACATTTTTTTTGTGCTATTTTTTCGGACATCTTTTTTTTTTTTTCAAACCCCTATCCTGTCAATACAAGCGTTCACATTAGTGATGTTTCCCCGTCCTGTGATATTGCAGCATTTATATTTTTGTATCACGGTCGAATTTTCTAAAGTTTTGCATACTGTGTGTCCAGTTCTGACCAATCAGATTGTGTGTTGTTGCGACTTCAGATTCACCGGTATATTCAACATGGCCGACCGGCTGATTGTTTACGTGTCAGAGAACAGAGTGCTTTTTGATAAAAAATACAAACATTACAAAGATAACGACCTGAAGGACAACTTGTGGAGACACAGAGTCGAGTTTCTGCTTACAGTTTGCTAAACGTCTTTGTTTTAACTTTCATCTGTGCCAAGTAACTTTAGCTCGTAAGCTAACCTTTTGAGATACAACATACCATATGTATTTTCACTGTCTCAAACTCAATCGCTTTGCTGTCACAGCACCACTATGTCTCAGTTTTTACCTTACGTTTATAGATTATAGTTTAATGAGCTTATCTGGTACTGGCCCCGACTCAGTACATGCTATCATTACAGACAGCCATCTCAACACTAGTGTCTAATCAGAACTGAAAAACAGTCAGTCTGCTGTTGTGTTTTCTGTTTTTAGTAACTGTGGCATATGGTAGCTCTTATTATTTTAAAAGGGAGTACCAATTCGCCATCACTTTAAGTTGAAGTAGACTCAATTTTTGTCTTCTCGCTTCCACCTGGGATGTGTTTTTTTTCCCCCCGGAAAGTCGCAAAATCGCATCGCGCTTGATGTGTATAAGCAGGCGTGTCAAAATTCGCCTCCGAATATTTCATAATTTCGCGTTGTACTGTAACATTTTAGTCTTATATAGAAATGGGAAATGCAGACAAAAGAGGCATTAATGTGAAGTTTTTTGACTATAATCAAACTGATTTGTTTGCTACTTTGAAATACCACAGACCACCATTTTACCTCCATATATAAAACCTTTGGCTTAATAAAAGGAGTCATCATCTGGCTCATTACATCCGTCAGAGGAAAGCCTGTGAAGTCTCTTCTGGTTTGTCTCAGTTTCATTGTAAATTGGAGGTCATACTGAGGCTTCACTTTAATAATGCATCAGATTTCATATAGCACTTTATCAGAGACCCTCAAAGCGTTTCACATTGGATTCATCATTCATTCATTCGCTCACACAGTCACACCTTGGTGGTGATAAACTACCTTCGTAGTCACAGCTGCCCTGGGGCAGACTGACGGAAACGAGGCTGCCAGTTTGCGCCTACGGCCTCTCTGACCACCACTACACAACACTCACAATTATACACCAGTGGGAGCAAGGTGGGTTAAGTGTCTTGCCCAAGGACACAACAGACAGACTTGGGATAGGACAGGGCTCGAACCGCCAACCTTCAAGTTATTGGCCAATTGCTCTACCTCATGAGCTACTGCTGCTTTGGCTTACACTCAATCTTCTGTGATTATTTATCAGTAAAAACACATTTGAAGTTTGCTAAATAAATATCATGGTGCAGATTTAAAGAGTAAGAAGTCAGGGTTTGTCAGTTCTGACCTTAAGAGGGTAAGAAAGAGACTTTTAAAACCCGTAAATCTGAACCTTTTTATTTTGATTTGATTCTGAAATTTGCTGCTCGAGGTGAATTTTTAACCAGAAGGGATTGTTAGCTGCACTTGCGAGCAGAATCTCATAAAACAGACAATTATGTGACTTAAATCATCCATGCAGAAAGTGCAAAATGACCTTATTGTTTACAAAAAGTGGACAACCTCCAGTGCAAATTGTATTTTCACGGCATAAATTAAACAATAGATTCTTTATCATTACTTCCCAATTATTGAATATTGTTGTCATTGATTAAAAATAGAATTATGGTCTTAAAAGTGCAAAATTCTCATTAGATTTTAAAATCCTTAAAGTCAATCCTTGATCATCAGTTTTTTATTGACAGTTTTTTATTATTATTGTTTATATTTTGTTTTTGTTTTTTCAGGCCAAAGTTTTGCTCCTCTCTACCATCTTCCACTCTTTCTCTTTCATGCCATTGAAGTGAAAGCATCTCTCTATCCCCTCTTTATCTGACCCTTTCTCCCAGAAGACATAGTCATCTACCCTTCTTTTCTCCGCCCTACCGTCTCTCTCTTTTTATCCATCCCCTGTTACTTTTCTTTTCTCTTTCTCTCCATCCCTTAACCCAACAACCTGAGCTCGGCCTGGCTGATGGCTGCAGCATCATCACCGCCACAAAAAGACAGAAAAACATGAAAGAAAGAGTGATAAAAGATGAGTGGAAAAAAGGAGAGAAGGGGGTAAAAAGAAGGAAGATTAGGATGAAAGGATAAAAGAGGAGACGGGTGTTAAATTTTGTTAAAAATAAGAAAAGGAATCACAGAAGGAAAGAAGGAAAGGATGTAAAATTTAGAGGATAGAGAATAAAAAAGGTTAAAGTACAGACTACAAAGCAAAGGACTGAAAACTAGTGAACAGATGGATAAAGGAGAAGAAAATAAGAGAGAATAGAAAAGCAGGGAAAGAGATCAAGAAGAAGGGGAAGTAAAGAGAGAAAAAAGAAGGGAATAGTAGACATGAGGGAAGATGGGATGAGAACAGAGGTGGGAAAAGTAAGTTTGAGGTTACGGTGTGATGGAGGGATGCAGGATGAGAAAAGGAGTTGATGTGGGTGTAAAAAGGCAGGAGGAATGGATAGAGAAAAGGAAATAGAAGAGATGAGTGGATGAGGAGATGTAAGTAAAGACAAACAGGGAGAGGAGGAGGAGGAAAGGGGGGAGAAATGCAGTATTTTTATCATTCTGAGTGAGTGGGCTCCATAAAAGTAGGTTACTGTCAGCAAACAAGGAGAGCACACACACACACACACACACACACACACACACACACACACACACACACACACACACACACACACACACACACACACACACACACACACACACACAGCTACATGAACCATCTCCATTTTAGTTCTGCTGAAGCAGCTGCAGCTTGTGGTGTGTCAACGTGAATGTGTGTGTGTGTGTGTGTGTGTGTGTGAGAGAGAGAGAGAGAGAGAGAGAGAGAGAGAGAGAGAGAGACGGAGAGCCTGGAGCATGCTCAGTGAGCCACAAGCTAAATGGTTGGTTCCAACAAGAAAATACCAAGTGGATCGTCTAAATGGCAGCATGAGAAACTGAAGTAGCTGTTCTGCCCTCAGAGGACTTCAGATCAAATTCACTCTAAAAATAGGTCAGGATTCAGCATCAGGACCGCTCCACATCCATTCCTGGCTCTATGTCACTGTCATTACAATCAGCTTCATCAATGCTCCACAGGTTTATGTCTATACCAAAGATCTTAAATATTCACTTCGACGTGTCCGAATCCACTTTAGAACCTCACAAACAAACACCACTGATGCACAAACAAACACACACTATAGGTATTAAGAACATGCTCAGGGCTGCAGGTCGACTAGGTGAGTTAAAGTCTATGAGATCAGATGGGACATCAATGGAGCTGCAGTCTGAGGGTCAGCAACCAACATGTTGGAGTAAACACACACACACACACGCACACACACACACACACACACACACACACACACACACACACACACACACACACACACACACACACACACACACACGCAGGTCTGATGTGTGAAGAGGTGGGCTAACTAACATCCCACAGCAGCCTGCAAGCTCAGCAGCCGTAAAACTGTCAGGAGAACTGATGACCGAGTATTCTGTCTTCTCTCACACACACACAGACACACACGCACGCACACACACACCTGCACGCTAAACGTTCACCTTAGCCACAAATCTTTGAACATCACCCCCTCCTCACTTATCCCTGGCTGAACACACAAACACACACACAGTGACACACATGCTAACACGTTGTGCGTAATCTCTGCAGAGAATGAACCACACTCTGAAGGCTGATGAGCTCCCGCGCACCTTTGCCACTAATATTTAACCACATGCACAAAAAACACAGTGAAACACACTTTTTATAAGTGTAACAAATACGCAATAAATGTAGAGGCAGCAAACAAACAGTGTGCTGCAGGTGGAGGGACACGGATGTGTGACACCACACTGACAGCAAATCAGGTAAAACTGACCCGGTCTGTAGTGATCCCAGCTTGTAAGTCATATAAACCTCAATACTCTGACTGAATATCTGTGGTCACTTTACAGCTACTTGATTGATGAGCAGCTACACAGACCAAATACAGAGATGATCAGCAGAGAAGAAGAAGAAGATGGAAGCGCATCATCCAGCATTACATACAACTACAACCACTGATCCATATCAGTCCAGCTTCACATGTAAACGGCAGCTCGTTGAGGATCCACATGTGACTGATACCCAGCCTGACATGATCCACTTCTTCTCTGGCAGATGGAGGTAATAAAACATGGAGACATGTTACTAGTAGAAGCATCACTCCTGTTACTAGTTGATTTCACACTTTCTCAGTCACTCCCTGTTTGCTGCTTTGTTGAGTCACACGTCTTCCCGGGGCTTCCTCAGATTTCCTCAAAGGAAAGCATCTTGTCCTGATATGTAAAAATATCATGATATGTATATCCTGTGTATTGTGCTGCCCGCGACTATAAGCTTGTGTGGATAATGAGTGCACACATGCTCCTGTGTGTGTGTGTGCATGCGCGTGTGTGTGATTAGCTGATAAATGATGAATGCCCAGGAAATGAGGAGTTCAGCAGCGAGGAAAAGCAAACACATGACATCAGCAGCTTCTACATTAGTCACCAAATCACATCTGCAGAACAGAGCGCTATCCCATTATTTCGTACACTCACACACACACATGAACACACACCTGTGCGTTTACAACATCTCCGCAGAGGAACATGCATAATATAAAAACACGCATCATGCACACTGACGTCCAAAACACATTGAGTGAAAGGGATTGTTAAACTGTGCATTTGTGTGTGCATATAGGTGTGCACGTGTAAGGGGGTGTATTGAAGACTGGGCTGGTTTTGCTCGTGCTGCTGTGGTGACTCATCAGCCCAATGAATCACACTGGGATCTGATTTAGAAACAGACTGCATCCACCTGACTGCTGCTTCCTCGCACACACAGGCACAATACATAGTCACAATCAGACGTGTTAAAAAAACACTCAGACACTTAAGCAGGAAATGCTGATGAAGGAAGAGATATCTGGTGTTTACTGGACTACATATCAAACTCAGTATCTTTATTTGATTGTTGTTTTCTGTCTAAATTTACAGTGTTTGTCATATCTAATGGTATCGTCAACATGACAAGACCCATAGTGTCTCGATGTTGCTGTGGGCCTGCCGTTGTACGTCACACAGGCTAAAAAGTGCCTCTTAAATCTGACATTTGGAAGAAGTCTGGTTTCATCAGCATTGTAACCCGATGAGTAACTTTGTGGTTTTTTTACCACTTTGTTCTGGACCATTACTGTATCTGTGCATCTTTTATTCCTCTGGCACTAAACAGCTAAAGGCAGTCCTCGTGTCACAGATAAGTGTCGCCACCCACTGTTGCAAATGACTATCAGCATTCAAAAGTCTAGACCGCAATCATAAGGTGATTGATATGATGCTAAAACTAAGTAAAAAATAATGTAATAAATTCATATTAGCGGTCCATTGGAAACAAAGTCTGAAACAAAGGGAAGGCAAAGATGCAGTGGCAGGCTGCCAGCGAGCTAGCTGTAGCAGCTTTCAGAGAAATGATTCAGCACTTTCAAGATTTGATATTCAAAAAATTAAGTGTGAATCTAAAAACAATCATGAATTTGTGTTTCATTTGGTTACTAATCAGTCAAACATTTTTACTTTCTACCTGTTCTTTTACTTGTTTTTAATCAGATCCGCAACTTGCAAAAATAAAAACACAACAGTCATTTCTGATACAATGGGTCTGATCTACTAAAGTCCAAAATAGTGAGCACTATATTGCATGTGCAAACTGAAAAATTGCACATGCTATTAGTGGACGTGTTGCGGGTGATCTACTATAATTGCGTGCGTAATTGATAGCGGGAGCAAAAGTGGTGTGGACCGCCCTCTTTAAACAAAGATTTTGCATATGCTATCAGCTTTCACCATGAAGAGTTAGTGAGAGCAGAGTGTTTGAAACCATGGAGTTGTACATACCGTTTTGGGGAACTGCATAAAAGGCAAAGGAAGTTTATTTGTATGTATTGCACAATTCATACACAAGGCAATTCAAAGTGCTTTACAGATGCAAGAAGATACACTAGACATCAAAAAAGGGATTAAAACAATTTAAAATCAAAAAGACAGATACATTTTTTCGTCTGTTCCGTGTTTGACCTTATTATTTATGAAAATCGCCATTTACCAGAAAAACCTAATAAATCACAAGCTTTTGGACAAAGATCACGGCGTGTATCACGGCACTTCTGCATCCTTCTCTCCACAATGACCATGCGTAACGCTGCTCTAGTTTGCATGTGCCTTTCAAACATGAAAGATATAGACGCAAAACAGTGACCGCAATTGGTTTCGGGGTTTGATAAATCACAGTGCGAGTGGAAAATTATTTTCATTTGGATCTGCTCCTCCCAGAATTCTGCTCATATACATATCATATATCATACATTATGCATATTCATGAGGGCAAACACGCTAAATCGATTGCGCGCGCTGTTTTGCTCATTTGACAGACGCAATCCTCAGTGCACCCGGTTAGTAGATCAGGTTTGCGTGCGCTATCAAGTTTGCATGTGTTTTTGCACACGCAAACCTTTCGTAGATCAGGCCCATAGTCTTTTCCAAATGAACTGCAGTTGTAGGATAGGGGATGTGGATGAGTCATAAAGTTGAATTTAACTAGAAATAAATAATGGTATGTAAATTAATTATTTTATTGGTGAAGTTTACGAAGTAACGCTTTGCTCTGCCCTCATCTAGCCGTTTCTTAGTTTGACTCATTGTGTTGTTTTATTAATTTTTTTTTTTTTTAATGTTTTATTGTGGAAGTTACAGCTAGCTAGAGTAAGGACAGGATACCGATACAGTTTTATCAATTCTGGTTTGGATCCCAGTATAATTGGAGAGGGGGAAAAAAAAAACAAATATTTCACCAAAATTAGCCTTCATTTTCCTTCATTCATAAAAATAAACATCACACTTTCCTATAAGAATAGATCACACATGAAAAACTACAAACTAGAATTACTATAAAAGTTACAAAAGCTACTCACATGTGTATGAGACCAACAAAAACTAACACAACATTTGTACTTTCATTGAAACCATGCTGCAATGTCCTGTTGTGAAACTTTTCCAGACTTCTCAGTGGTTTTAAATCCAGCAGAATCTGTCTGTTAGTCTTTCTTACTGTTATAAGAGTATCTGATAGCGCAGAGTTTTCTTATGTGTTTATTGTACTTCTATTGTAAAGCCGTCTTCCTGCAAACACAATCCCTCTCAGGATTTGACCATGCTCAAACAGAGCTGAATTGCGGCTGCAGATAAAGTCTGAAAGCCTTAAAACCTTAATAAGGAGACGACAGCCGGTTATTCTGCCTTCTTGTCCTCCTTTAACACTAAATCCGCATTACACTGAGGATAAGTCTGCAGCAGAAAAGAAGCCTAACTTTAGCTCGCTCGCCGTCCCCTATGATTCTGACTTCAGCTTCAAGGGATTTCAGTCTGAAACGATCTACACGCAAAAACCTTTCAATTACCAGGTGAGCCCAGAGTGAGGCTACCTGTCTGCCTCTCTGGAAGTGTTTCAGAGAAGCAGACAAGAGTGGGGATGTGTGGTTCAAATAATTAGCCCAATACAAGAATCCCCTGTTGCCAAATAGTTAATTAAAAGCTGGCTGGGTGTGTCCAGAGGATTAAAGACTGTAATTATAATTATGTCCTCTCCTCTCTGTCTTTTTTTCACCTCCGAACACAGTCTCTCTTGGTATTTTAGACTAACACGCAGATTTCTCTCTCTCTCAAACACACACACACACACACACACACACACACACACACACACACACACACACACACACACACACACACACACACACACACACACACACACACACACACACACACACACACACACACACACTAACTCACTCCGGACCACCTGGGTCAAAATCAGCTGTGGTTTTCTTCCAGTACTTCACGCCAGATTCTGAGTCGTCACATTAACAGAAGGCGAGGTCTCTCTGTTGCTGCGATGACTCAAGTTTTCTGTCTGTGGCTCTCGATGCTCATCTTTAGAGTGCACAGACCTTAAAACTAGAAAGTTTTTCTCACTAAAAGTAAAGACAAAAAGTGTCCTCAACACTTTGCAAAGATGTTTTTTTGCAGCATGGAATGGACAAGATTTGTAATTTTAGGCTGACATTTTAGGCAATAACATAGAATAAAGCAAGACTCATCCCTCACTGGCCAGTTTTGACAAAGTCAAGGGCATCAACTTTAACATTGTTGATTCAAAGCAGATGAGAATTGGCTTCTTTTGCAACTTTAAATGTAAAACCTGCAGGTTTTTGGTTAACATAATTCTCATGACTCTCAGAGATGTTGTTTCCTCACAAAGGAAAGGAGCTGGTTTGCAAACATGCAGCAAAGAAAGATCAGAAATAGCTTCCTATAGGATATTGTCCTGTGGGAATATGGTAAAGTTGCCATAGTAACAACGTTCCCTGTACAGCTGAGCAAATCTTTATTTTAATCCCAAACTTTTGAGCCTTTTTCTAAGTAAATATTTTTAGAAAATCAAAGGTAGAAGTAGACTGAGGAGGAAGAAATTTTCCTTAAACATGTCAAACTAATTGAGAAGAAATAAAAAATACAGCCTGATCCTGCAGGATGGAGCTTCAAACAACAAAAACAGAGCCGAATATCCACATCTTCCCTCATCACTTTGTGGAAACACTTGGAGCCTCAAATTTATTCACTTATCTTAATATTTTAAGGATGTTTCTCTTCAGAGGAAGCATTTAAGAAATTGAACATTTTCTCAGGATGCTGCTCTGAGTTAGATTGATACCATTGCAAAGAAAACTAACCGTTCAAAATTTGTTTACTCCATAAATCTTTGGTTTAAACCCTGATTTAGAATTAAACACTCAAAGGGAGTACCAGTGTGCTTTACTTCAAACTATAGCACTACAATAAGAAAGGTTTTCTCACTGAAAATATCTGAACCACTGGTAAGAAAAAAGTGTGGTTTCTAAAGAAAATGTCAATTTCAGCACAGAGGTCTCATTTTTTCTGACATCTTTCCACCATCTCCATCCATGCAGCCCTGTGATTGGATGAGCCTCTCAGAGACTTAATGCCATTGACATCTCGCCTTCTGTAGTTCAAACATGTGACATTTGACCCCAGGATCTGAGGCAGTATTGATGGTGTGAGCCTGGCTAATGTAGGAGGTCGGCTGATAGACTCAGATAAGAGTCTGTGAGCTGGGACATAGCAGACTGACGCTAATGAGCTTCATTATGTTACACTAAACAAATCCTCCTACATCACTTCTCTACATGAATATAGATGATATTGGTGAGCTGTCTTTGGATCATGTGACATCAATCAGGAATAATCTGTACAGCTCTGAATGAATTCTTTTGGCATAACCGACTTCTTACCATATGTTATTCCCGATAATCACCCAGCTAAGACTTTAACAAATCAATGCTACATTTTGATTGAGAGATAGTTTTCCTGATTTAAGAAAGATATTTGTACAATTAAAAGATAGTAGCTACAGGTTCTGTCCTTGAACCCAGAGTCAGTCACCATGAATGAGCCTAAAACAAAATATCTTCATTAATGTTCAAGTTAAGGTTGTTACAGTGTACCAGTATTGACAAAAACAGTAGCATCTTGAAGCAGCAGACTACTGACAAGAGATGATTCAGCACTTTTTAGCACCTAGTTCAAGTTAAAAAATCCCCATGGTCATAGAATTACCATTTAACCAAACATTACTATTGAAGGTTATGAGAGGAATGAAGATCAGGACTTATGCGGGAACAAACTACCCTTTTGTGTTATTTATGTTCAAGTGAAAGTTTCCATTTTCCTCAGTCAACTCTCCGTCCTCTCAAAGCTGTTATCACCACTGCTCGCGGTTTATTATGTTTCTTTGTACCAATCAGTAATTTTGCTTTTATCTGCTGTTGCCCAGATTGCAGCAAACCGCCATGGTCGTGTGGCCTACGCTTAAGTTACTTGACCAATCAGAATCAAGCATCCAACACAAACCTATACGACATTTTTGCATTTTTGTGTAGAGGCTGAAGAAAGTGAAGTCAGACAGTCATTTGTTTGACCTCTCTGGACACCAGAAGAGGTCAGAGCTCCGGGTCAAGGGGGAGGAGTTGACAAACAGCTGCTGATTCTGAACACACCCTCCTCCTCCTCCTCTTCTTTTTGACTCTT
The DNA here is from genome assembly GCA_962446985.1 of Xyrichtys novacula. Lineage (NCBI taxonomy): Eukaryota > Metazoa > Chordata > Actinopteri > Labriformes > Labridae > Xyrichtys > Xyrichtys novacula. The sequence continues at coordinate 13,992,407 of OY660866.1, read as the reverse complement.
TATAAGGCTCCCTCCTCCCACTTCAGACCAGACAAACAATGACCGTTTGCAGATCAACCAAACCACCACCTGAGGTCACACATTAAGACATCCACACATTCAAGGGTTTTAGGGTCTGGTGACAAAGGTCTTGTCCACACGTAGCCAGGTATTTGCTAAAACAAATGTATTTTTATGCCTTTTGGCCTGCCATCCACATGAAACCGCAGGATTACGTTATTGAAAATGGTGCTTTTGGAAAACTCGGGCCAAAGTGAAGATTTTGGAAAACTGGTTTTGCATTTGCATGCGGACATAGATAACCAGAGTTTTAAATTCCCAAACATCATTGTCTGTGACAACTGATAGATAAACGTCACATACTATGAGCCCTTGTTTATGTCAGGCAGTGGACGGCACAGATGCAGAATATATATTTGTGTGAGGAGCAAAGGAGGAGTGCTTTGCAGTTGGTTATTCTTCACCAAATAACCCTTCCTCCACCTTTCTTGTGTCTTGTTGACACTCCAAAACGATGCTTAAAAGCAATTCCACCTCTTTGTCAGTCCACACAAACAAACTACTCGGCACTGTGTTTCATGTTTAGAGAAGTGACAATGAGAAAGGGAAGCTTGCTCTGATTGGATAGAATGGGTCTAACTTTTGGCCAAATACTACCAACTCCAGGTCTGGCATACTTTTAACCACGGTCAACAGCACATTTATGCGGTTCTGTGTGGATGGGATTTTATTTTTTTAATGATGATGTGTGTACATGACTTTAAAATATAAATTGCCTAAACCAGTTATTGAAAAATCAAAACTGATAGCTATAAATTGTGCTTTGATCAATTAATTGATTTTTCTTCTCATTGCAATGCCCTGCTTGTGACCTTGTGCTGCTGCAACTGCCTTGTTCTGCCTTGTTCTTGCAATTACATATTTTTAGCTAAATGTTAAAAGCAATTATTAATAAAGGCTGCAAATCCAAAACAGAGAAATAATCACTTTGTACTAAAATGTTAAATAGAACAATATTTTAGCTATTTGTGAAACTTGCAACATGCACATACAAGCTTTTTTGCCCTCTGTTTTTGATTTTGTAATCACTCTCACCAATCTGAATTGTTGTCTGATCTTAAAAATTTACAATAGTCTGCAGCAAAATAAAGAATAGCTGTGTTTTCCCAGGCTCCAAACTTGACCCTTTACATCTAATTTTTAATCTTTACATCTAAAAACTCGTTTGCTTTTATTCTGTGTACTTCCCCTTGTTGGACTTAAAAAGGAATATTAATCAATTCTTCTTGGTTGGATTGAATCAATTATAGAATCAGATCATACTAATAAATGGAAATGAAAAAAATCTGACTAGATTATATCAAATCAAACCAGATCAAACATAATCATATTACGCTCTGCGAAATCAAATCAAATGAGATCATTATAAGTCTAATGAAATCAGTTGGATTTAGTGGATTGAATCAGTTCTAATTGGTTGGAGTCTAATAAGATCTAGTTGAGTCGGTGTTATGATTAAAATCAAGTTAATTTGCAATGAACAGCAGATCAGCTTAAAACAAATCAAATATAATGAAAGTGAATCAAATCGATTTAAATCGGATCATATCTAATCAAACCAGATCAAATGAAACTGTACTGAGTTAGACTGAATCAAATCAAATCAATGAGATCATGAAGTCCAATCAAATAGAAACCCATAAATCCTGAACTGAACTGGATCAACTTTAAATCGAACTGAGTTAAATTAAATGGGATCTTAATCGATCTTATTCCATCAATGTGCTGATCAAATCAAACCAAGTCTCATCAGATTGAATCAAATCTCATCAAACTCGTACACGTTTGTACTGGTCTGACCCCTCACACTCTATAAAACCCACTGAAAGGCTCCTCCAGTCTTTACCCAATTAAAGCCTTCTGTCACTTATCTCTCCACCCCCCTCACTCGCCCCTCTCCGCCGTCACAGCACGACTCTCCTCCGCTCACTTATCCACTCATCCTCTTCAGCATCTTTGCCTCAGGGCCCTGTTGATTGACAGCTGTGTGTGACCCAGGGGCCCACCCTCTCGGAGTGACAAGACCAATCCCAGGGCTCGGCCAAGTGACACAGTCAGGTGGCAGACTGGTTGTCAGGCTGATTGGCAGGCTGTTGATTGCGCTGCGTCTCAGTTAGCTCTACTTGACTCTCAGCTGGCATCTGAAGAATGCCGACCACACGCCCACTGCTGCCCAAAACAACAAATGTGTTGTTTTCTTGCCTCTTCTCAAGATTCATAGGAAGTGAGGTTTTCTTAAAGATGTCTGAAAATTATGGACTTGGCCAAAGCTTGGTGGTCCACCTCTGGCCAAAAGATAAATGAGATCAATTTAACACCCTAACCCTAACCCAGTAGGCGGATAAATGAGCTTTCTGCCTGTGGAGAGTTACTATCATGGTGTTTTTTGACAGTGCTTTAGATGTGCCGCTTGGCTTTTTTATTGTATAGTACATTTTATGTTTCAGCCAATATAAATGTCTATTTAGCAGTCCTCTTACAGGCAGAGCTCACCCCTTTATGCAACAGACTGACTCAACATTCATTCTATAAACACAAAAAAGGAAACCAAGGCAACAAAACCAGATAGTGTACCAAAAAAATCTAAAACAAATGTCTTCTTACCTCAATCTACATTTAACCTCCATCACAATACATTTAAAATTGTTGTATACAAATTTTGTATCATATAAATCCACCATAACTGGCCCTATGCATGTTCATCATGCTCTGTTATCATGCTCGCTTCGTCCCTTGGCCTTTCAGGCACACAAATAACCTGCTCCTCTCCCTGCTCTCCTCTCTCCACCTGTGGCTGCATGATAGTAGCTTCTCTGTAGCACCATGACATAAAGATAAAGCAGTCTACCGTTAACTATGGTGGGATGTGCAACTTTGTTGTGGTCCCAAACTTTGTTGCATATTGATCTGAGCTGTTAATGAAGTAAAAGTGAGGATCTTGGGAGGAAACAAGTGCAACATGGCAGGTGGTATAGTTACCAACACAGTATCGGTCGCCATTACCAAATTTGATAGAAATTTGACGAATTCACCAAACCCTAATTCATAGCCAATTAGGATTCCAGACTGGCCAGGGGGGGGGGTCTGGTACTACAATCTAAAAGACCCCCCATCTTCATAGGTAAAAAAGAAAGAAAGAAAGAAAGAAAGAAAGAAAGAAAGAAAGAAAGAAAGAAAGAAAGAAAGGAAGAAAGAAAATGCTGTTAGTGAATGTGTCTCTGCTATCTATCTATCTATCTGAGTTGTAGCAAGGAATGTTGGGTAATGGAAAGAATAGCCTATAGCAGCTAGAGAGTTGACTGCAAAACAAAATCAAGCTTCAATACGGCTTTTGATGCAAACACACACCAACACACACATGCAACACGACAGCAAACAAACACAATTCCAAGAAGACACACCAGCAATCACACTAACATACACAGATGTGTGCACAGACTGTAGCATACACACACACGCACACGCACGCACGCACGCACGCACACTCAGATGCCTGCACTTGGCCCTGTTTGTGGTGAGAGGCGCTCGGGGCTGCAGGGGGCAGGAAACCAGCTCAGATCAAACACACACTGAGCCTGTCACTTCTCTTTCATTCCTCACTCTCTTTTTTCTCCTCCTTCCCTCTCTGCTGCACCCTCCTCCTTTTTTCCTTCTCTCTGCATCTCCTTCCTCCAGCTTCTCTCTGCTGGATCTCCTCTCTACTTACTGCAGTCAGAGTAAAATGGAAGCAGGGGGGCAAAACAAGAGAGCTGAGAGGGGTGTTAGAGGAGGAAGAGATAGAGGAAGAGCAGGAGGAGGAGGAAGAGGGGAGGGCGGATCAGTCAGGAAAAGCTTGGGAGAAAAGTAGGAGCAGCTGTGAGAAAAGATAGTCCCTTCTTTTTATTTTTGGTCATATTTTCAGCTCTCTACATGGCCTCGCCATGTCCTCACACAACCTTACAGACCCCTCACATCACAAACACACCTCTACTTATCTGTCTGAAACCTCCAGTAATAGTCTATTGCAGATCAATTATACTAATTACAATGATTAAAGAGGGAGTATGATGTATTTTTTTCAACTCTATACTTCCCTACTGATACGTAGTGTTTCTCACTCTGGTGTATTAAAATATCATTTTTCAGTCTCCGTCTGAAGCGCTTCGTTTTAACAGCTGTCTCTTTAAGGAACATCCCTCCCAAAGTCTACTTTCCTCTGATTGTCCACCTCTCCTGAGATTTTTCAGTAAGGACAGAGCAAGATGTTTTGGCCCCACCCTCTCTATTGTGGTCAATCAGTAGCAGCGTTATCCTTCTCCGCTGTGGGTGTCACCTCACACGCTGTTGGAGGCAGGTCATTACACTGTGCTGGCATAGACTGTGGCCTATTGCATCATATTGCTCTGTACCTGTACTTAATGATATTCTATTGGTTAACATCTTAATAAATCCTGGCATGTTGTTTCATCTTATTGTATAATACCATGTCTTATCCTATGCAGCTGTATTGAGTTTTATGTTATTATAATGTGACATGTGGTGTGTTGTCATATTCTGAACAAATCATATTGTGTTTCAACTGTAACATCACAAGTATTGTGTCCTAATAATATGCTGTATTATATTGAGTTGTTTCCTTTGTTTTGTACATTAAACTGTATCATATTCTACCATTTATTTTTGTGCTGTGTCATACTGTACAGCATCCTGTCAACTTGTGATATATGGTCCTGTTCATAGACTGTATACAGAATGGACGCTGTCTGCCTCCTCGCTGGGTGAAGCCACCACAGGAACAGCACCCTCTGGTGACGGGCTGCAGTATAATTCATAAATCCCGCCTCCTCCAGTAATCCCTATGGAGCTGTGGACAAACTTTAGAAATCAATTACACAGAATATAAATGTTTCTCCCCCCCTGCTTGCGATGTTGACATGTAGGTACAGTAAGACTGGTTTGTGCTCAAGTCCTCTTTTTTCTGTGCAGCTTCATTTTTAAAAGTTATTCAGGGGTTCATGTTTTCTATGTTTGATACTTGATACAGCCTACAGGAGAGCTACGAATGCATGCAAAGCTACTGTGCAAGTGGTGGAGTACGTACAATGCTACTGTGCAATGTTGGTTTCAGGAAGTGGAGAAAAATCGCGGATTTACAGAGAGCTTTTCAGCTTCAAATTCGTACACTGGCGGAAGGTGGAACCAAGTTGTCCACAGTATACACATTCTATGGTCCTGTTAGTACAGAGCTTTATCTACCTCATGTTATCATAGGTTATAGGGTTATTTTGTATTCTATTTATTAATTATTTAGTATAGCTTGATTGTAAGACCATGGTAAAAATGCTTATATTAATATCAAACCCTTCAATAATCAGTCTCTACAATTGCATGTCCATTAACTGCAGTGATTCCTTCATCGGGAGAAGAAGTTTTGCTAAAAAGTAAGTTCTGATAATGTTCTCTGTTGATAAAAAACTGACTCTGTGTCCATAGACAACATATCTAATCTTACACTGTGTACAGGTACAGACACATTTCTATCTCCACACTCTTGTACTGTTAGTGTGTTAATATACATCCACGATATATGTTTGAGTGGCCTCAACCTGGCCATGTCCTGCTTTAAAAATAGATTTTGTCATTTATGTCTGTAAGTGAATGAACATTTAAAGACATCCTGTCCTTTCACCTAATTTAATAACGCTCCCTTCTCTAATGGCCCTCTTTTCTTTCCTGGACTGAACAGCCAGGATAGAAATAAAACTTGGAGCTTTTGCCGATTCCAACTGCTGATTTACCCAAATCAATACCTGACTATCATTTCTCACTGCCCACCTCAGATCTGAGTGTAAATATAACATGAATAATGTGTTCTGACTCAGAAGGAGATGACTAAGACATCTTCAGGACACCTGATATGCAGACAAGTGAGCAAGAGAAGAGACAGTCTACAAATATAGCATCCCACCCACATGTAGAAACAATGCCTGCTAAAAACATCTCCTTTCTCCTCTGCAAATTCAGGGATTCTGCAGGTGCATAGAGGAAACGCTGAATCTAAACTTTTGTAAAATGCCAAAATGCACAAATTCAGGGGCACCCCTGTTTTAGAAATGGGTGAGTTCAGAATAAGAACACACCTGGTGGAAGAAACCATTGAGGTTGGTGAAACAGGGGCGATGCTCAGTTTTCTGTAAGTGTGTTAAAAACCCCTCCCCTTTGGTATTTAGATATCAATCCTGCCTCAGAGCTGGATTTTTATGCACCCTTGTTATGTTAGTGTGTGTGTGCTTGCATTGTGTGTAGTGAAGTGCAGTTTAGTGTGCACACATGCTGTGAGTGGAAAAATGTAAATGTGCTTGCTGCTAAATGAATGCATGAACTTTTATGTGTGTGTGTGTGTGTGTGTCTGTCTGTTTTTGTTTTATGGCCATCTGCAAGCCTGTGAATGCCTGTATATGCTTGTGTGTACATGTGCATGAATCATCCAGTGTCTGGGTTGTGCACATGCATGTGTGTCTGCATCAATCTGTCCCATTCTCCCTTTTCTCCCTCTCCTCCCTCTCTCTCCTCTCTCTCTCTCTCCATCAATAGAATAAGAAAAGAGAAAACGCCACCACTGTGCTTTTCAGCAAAAGCATCTCAGCACCAACACACACACTCCCACACAAATACACACTTACATACACACACAGGCTGGCTAAAGGCCAATCAATAATTCACATAGTGCAGATTGAATGTAGATCAGTGACTCAACATGGGGGGAAAACACTATGGCTCTCCACCTCTATGGCTCTCTGATTCTCTTCCTTTCTTCACGTTTCTCTGTCTTTTATCTCTCCCTGCTCCATTTTTCCCCTCGTCTATTTTTGCCTCCATTTCAAACATCTGTCATATTCATTTTTTTCTTTCTTTCTTCTCATTTTTCTGCTTCATTTCATCTATGTCTCATCTTTCTCTGCTTCACTCTGCCTTCACTTTGAATCCCTTTTGGTATTTTGGGTTGGTGTTTTGCTGAGCAGTTCTGCTATTTTTCTTGTGTTACCTCTATTAAAGCTCTTTAAGTCTCCTTAAAAACACTGCTAAAGACAGTCTGTAGGTAAACAAGTTGAATTGGTTCACTGAATCTAGCTACCAATAGCAGAGCTATCACCATCAGCCTTCACTCCTCCTTGCAGGCTGATGCCCACATGCCTGTGCTGGTTATGCATTGTAGTGCAATGAGTTATACAGCAACTTAACCAGAAGCAGTTCCAGTGAGCTAACACTCACCATCATTTAAACTTAATTTTTAAGTAGACAATGAACATTAATCCTATATATTCAAAAAAACAAAAGTTATAAAACTCATAAAAGTTAAGCCTGACTTTATCCCGTCGTTAGGTGACCTGGAATACGTTGAAGAAGTCTGCTTTAGTTGTTGTAAGTTGTTGAAGGAGGGCATCTATTTTTTTTAAATTGCATCGATAAAAGCAAATCTAAAAAAAAACACCAGCTACAGTAAGGGGTTGACAGGGAAGATCCAACACTGTTGAATCACCAAACCTCGGGTTCAAGTTGAGTCTCAGGTCCTCAATGCTCAAGTTTGAGTCTAGTCCAGATCACTAAAGAGGAGTCAAGTCAGTGGCTTTTTATTATTTTTTCACCTTAAATTACTTACTGTGTGAACCTGAACTAACTATGTCCAGCCTTTATCAATAAATAGGTCCAGATACTCCTTATTACCTTCATGAAATTTGGGTCCTAACACGAGTCCCAAAAATCACTGCTCAAGCACTACAGTCCTGGCTTAAAGCAAGTAGTTCACAGGTCATTTGAATGGAAGCCCAAAACACTCAAAAGACAATCAAACTTGAGCTCACTTTTTGAAACGTAGAGATTACACAGTCCACTGGTTAACAAGTTGAATGGTTTGATGACTGTGGCTAACAATAGCAGAGCTGGCACCACCATGCTTGTGCCAGTAGTGGTTTAAACAGCCTAAATTCAACTTTATCTGCATTTCCTAAGTCGAAATACTGACAAACATGCACTGCATTTGTGATCTGTGCTCATTTACATCTGGGTGGTAGAGCTTTATAGCTCTATGGTAGTATGAAAGCCTTTTATTGCAGGCAGCTAAATAGCTTGGACACAACATATGGGCAGTGTTTCAGCCTAAAATAAAGAAAATTTAACTAATTTGTTTGAACATGAACATAGCTGGTTTCACTCATTTTCCCTCTCATAAACTCCTACTTTAAATTTTCATTTTTGGAATCATTTTACTACCATTCATCCACCAACAGCTCCCAATTTCCCCTTTTTTTTAAAACTTTCCGTACCCCCTTTTTCGTCTTCTCTCCAACCCATTTCTCCACCTCTGGCACATCCTCCAATCCTCTTCTACTACATGAAGCACATAAAGTTTTAATTTTTGTCCTTTCAAAAAACACTCATCATTCCTTCTCCTCCATCAAGCAACTCTTGTTTCTTTTTAAAGCTCACAGCACACTAAAATGCTCCCATCTGAAAGCTTTACTCTGACAGTTCCCCCGTCTTGACCTCTTCAAACACACACCGGCTTATTATAATATGCAACAGAAATCACACACAGCGGTGGCAGCCCACTCACAGAGTTGAGGAGAGGACAGCAGGGGCATCACATTTCAACACAGTGAGATCCAGACAGACAAACACACACACACACACACACGCACACACACACACAGAAGGGAAAGACTGTGCGGATCACATAACTGGAGTAGAGTTCTGTCAAAACAACCATTACTGGGGTGCTCGACTGTCTGTCAGGGTGTAGCATCCAAGAGGGAAATGGACAGATACTAGTGTGTTTATTTGGATTCATAAAAGAAGAACAAGTTTGGCTGTCTGTAGATGGCGTTTGAAGTTTGTGATATCTTAAAATAACAGATATTTGGTTTGTATTGTTCTCCATATGTACTACAAAATAGCAGTGAGAATAGTTTATGATGGAAATGTGATTTTAGAGTACATCAATAATGACTGTTCAATTTTCAAAGCTGCTATTGTAAAAACAAGATAAGATGCCGTATATGACAGTGATGGAAACTGATAGGATTTTCACGAAACTAACACCATTACTGATTCTGTGTATCACTCCATTTCTTTATTGATTTCCTTATCAGGTCTTGTGTATCACCTGCCTTTGTGGGTTTCTGTGCCAACAACACTGATTGTATTAAAAGTTTACTTTCACAACTTTCCTAAGGTGGGAAAGCCTGGCTTTTGATTGGGCCTGTCAAGGTTACATTCTAGGTACAGCCTCTGACTGGTGGATGAACCTTAAAAATGGTGGCAGCCTTCCTTTGGCTTAGCAATCCACAGCAATAATGCTATGTCTAAAATCAGTGCATAAATCATCACAGATTACCTTTGTTTTTGAGGGTTTGGGTCGGAACAGTCTCTGAAAATACACAGATTTCCTCTGCAGTGTCCTTGAATGACCCACAAACACACAGAATTAATCACCAGAAGTTTGCCGGTCTCACGAAGCGATTGGATTTTACAGTAAGTCAGTACATCCTACAGTTCTATTTTTAAAGCTGCTATTGTAACGCAAGGAGGATCTTTGATATTTACGTTTTGGACCAATATCTTCTTCTGTCCACCATAATTACTGCCTTGGTAGTCCGTCATACAGACTGCCTCCTGAAATGCATCACATTTTTAAATTATTTTCAGGTGTATTCTGAGGACAAAAACATCTTATATCTTGGAAAATATAATTATTTGTAACTAATTATTGCAAATGTACTACTTTCAGATTACCTACAAAACATCAAACAGCCAAACCATCAGATAAGGCTAGATGAAATACTTCCTTGACTCCGTAAAACCTGCTGAATCTAAAGAAGTGCTGTAGGACATGAGTAAGTTTTGTTGCACGTTTAATGTGTTAAATATAAAAGATATTATTTTTGGTCCATTTATTTCAACAAATTATAACAGATAACAGTAAATTCTGTTATATCATAGAGTCAGCATTATCAAGCATATCATCATGTCCCCAGATTTTATAATGAGGGGGAGAGAGAGAGAGAGAGAGAGAGAAAGAGAGAGAGAGAGATTGCACATTGGAGCGTTAACATCCCAAATGGTGCTTTTTCTGCCAGCCACTGGGCTGCAAATGTGTGTGTGAGTGTGTGCACTGTGCACGTGTGGGAGTGTATGTGCCGGGATGCAGCCAACTCCCTGAGGTAAGTGATCCTGCTGAACAGGTGTTACATCTGCCCCCACCCTTCAACCCACAGACACACACACACACACACACACACACACACACACACACACACACACACACACACACACACACACACACACACACACACACACACACACACACACAGAGGCTATCAGAGCTGCCGTCAGCCATGACTGATCTGAACAGATCTGCTCGTTCCACACCAGACGGATGAATCTGAGCCACCAGCTGATCAGTCAGCTGATCAGCGTGCATGTATGTGTGTGTGTGTGAGAGAGAGTTCCTGCATCATTTATGTTTATTTATACATGGATGAGTGTTGTTTCAAATACTTTCACACACACACCTTTAGGACTACCTGTCTTTCCATGCATATGCACGTGTATGTGTTTGTGTCTGGTCACGGCCTTGTACACACACCAGTGAATTTTTTGAATACTATACAGTGATTACTTAGGATGTTAGACAAGTTGTTGGACAAAACAGATGAGACCTAACAGCAACAAGTTACTACAAATATGATGATACTAACCGACTGAATCATTATCACTATGAGTATCTGTATCATTATGAGTATCATCATAATCAGTATCAGTATCAGATTCAGTACCATTATCAGCATCAGTTTGAGTATCTGTATCATTATCAGCATCAGTACCAGTATTGGTGTTAGTATCACCATCAGTAGCAGTTTTATTGTTAGTATCAGTATTGGTATGAGCACTGGTATTGGTATTAGCATTGGTATCAGTATCAGTATTGGTATCGTCTATGAAAAACCAACATAGGTCAATGCCTTAGTATTTATCCCCCGTCTCCTGAAATGCTAGAATCAAATACTAGGGTATGAGCTGTGCATACTTAAGATTTTGAGACTTACAGACTTTGTCGCATTGGTCATCTCAGGAGTAGACTTTTTCCCAAATTATGACCTCCATGCTCAGTTGGTCTCAGGTGCACATACGTTCCCAGGACAAGGTGACATTTTACCTTCTGATTATCCCAGAGGGACAAGGGTGGAGTTTGGGTTGGGAGTCTGTCTTTAATCTCTGTCCTCTCTGTCTTTTTGCCAAACTCTGTACATCTTTCCCTCTCTCCATTTGTCTTTTCCTCACATGATAGCGGGCAGCGTGTCCAGAACCCAGCTGGGGAAGTGAGAAACCCACACAGACGACAAACACCCGGGACAGATGGTCAGAGAGAGAAAGAGAGGAAGGGAGAGGTGCACAGAGTAAAGTCTACTACCACTCCATCAGATACTTTTCTTCTCTTATAAGAGAGATAGTTTTCTGTGGAAAGAGAAGGACACGAACCACTTATTCAGACTGATGCTTTCGCTAATTTAAATCTAACTGTGTTAAATGATACTTTTTTATCTTAATTTGTAAAGATGATGATCTTGAGATAGTTTTGATCACTCACTGGTGTCCAGGGATGCCTGGTTGATGCAGCACTTGCACTTTTCAGGAGGTTCAGTTGGGTTGCTTCATGCAGGCCCAGTTTATGTAAAATCATTATCATCCATGACTTGAAGTTTTTGATTTTCACATTTTTGAACAGGCTTCTCTGGTACCTACAGGTCCTGGATATGCAAATTTTTTGTTCTCTAATAAGATAATCAAGATCATCTTGGTCACGCACTGATGTCCATGGATCCCTGGATAAGGCAACATTTTTGCTAATCATTGTTGCCTGCAGGAAATATGACTGATCTGAACATGCCAACCTAAGATCAGCTTTTGCGATGCAGTCACCTGCTGACATCTGTCTGATCAGTTGTACCTGTACACTTAGTTTGTTGGTGGTAGCTTAAACTCTTCATCATTATACTTCGAAACCAACTACATGTTACTTTTAACTTGTCTGCTGAGCAGTATGGGAGCTTCTATGGGCGGTATGTGCCATTCAAAAGCATGATATGGTTATTTTCCTTGACAGTCAGGAGAAGATGGTGTGGCAGCTTTACTAAGATGTGCCAAAATAACAAAAAAAAGACATGATCAAAACAAAATAACCCATTAAACATGGACTGTAAACACAACAAAGTCTGCTGGGTCTATATGGTGGACTAAGAAATCCCAAAGTTCAGGCTCACTGTATCAAATTTAAAAAGGTAAAAACACCATTCTCTCCTCAGTACCAGAATTGTCTTAAACCAAAAGAGGAAAAACAGGAAAGAGAGAAGAAAGAAGATGGAGGACATTGAAAGCCAAGTTACAGGAGAAAAGAAGTACTGCATATGAGAGGAGATGAAAGGAGCAAAGAGAGAGAAAAAAAAGAGAGACTGTGGAAGTGCAAGCAGAGAGAGAGAGGGAGGGATGGAGAGAGGTATAATGAAGTCCTCTGGGTCTCTGGTGGAAGAAGCCACAGCGCCTGCCAGCCAGCACAGCCTGGCTCTGTACAGATGGCAGCATGCTGGGATACGCTCAGCTCACTTTCAAATCAGGAAGTGGATGTTCTTTCAATTTAATATTTTGTTTTTTATGTAAAAAAAAAAAAAAAAAAAGGACGGAGACTCTTTTATCAGGAAGTCTCTGAAGCTGCTTCTATATTTATACCAGGACAGTTAAAACCAGTGAGTTTACTTCTTGCTTTGCCGTACCAGGTGATGCTGAGGAGTTCTGGAAGTTACTATCACAGTTATCTTGCGGAAAGCTGTGATGCCGTTGGGAAGAAACAACCTTTAGAAAGAGTGTAAATACTGGATCGTCGTAGGAACAGGTTGTGTTTGAGTGAAGGACAGCCAAAGAGAGACAGTAGAAATTTAGCAAGGTTGCAACCAACAACTGCTGCAACGGGAACTAAAACCTCCACCATGGAGTCATACCAGCGCCCCGATACATCATTTCAACTCAATCAAATCCAAAGTGAGACGAGCACCATCCTCGTTGACCCAATCACTGTATCTCAAAGCAACCATGAAGCAGTCATCAGACATGTATGTTCCTGTTCTGAAACCAAAAACAAAAGCCTTTCCTCCTTCCCTCAAACATGCGGAAAAGAAAAACAAACTATTTTGGTCAACTCGAGTTGAATTCCTAAAAATATTTTTACTTCTGCAGAGAGGCCAAAACATGTTAGCAGAAACATGAAGAACCCTCATGAAGGCTTTCAGCCAAAACATCCCAGCTCCTCTATTTCATAGTAACTCTGTTTCAAACATGCACTGGTCTCAGGATATGTTTGAATTCCCTTCTGGGATCAATAAAGTATATATCTATCATATCTATCTATCATATCTATTTATCAGCTTAATTTCAGATGTCTGATATTAGATTGCTCAATCCGTCTTAATGTCTAAACTGTTGGTTTAGGACTACATGTTCAGTATAGTGGCGACCGATAACAGTTTTTCAACCGCCAATATCAATACCAATACCAATAATAAGACAGCAGGTTGGCCGATATCTAATGGCAATCACATTGTTGTTTTTTCTTTTACATTTTATGCATTTGACAAAATTTAGTAATACTGATATATGAGAGACAAACCAAAATTTTATGCACAGTGTCCTTTGTCCCGTGGAAGAAAGTGATAGCCAATTAGGGAGCTAGCTGACTAAAAAGGCATTTGCAGTAAATGCAACCATGGCAACAATGGTAAACTGAGATTAAGAAAAATGCAGAATTAACTTATCGATTTATGACTACAAGGTAAGTGTTTACACAGCATGTTCGATAATAAATACTACAACCAAAATGACAAGGTAGAGGGTACTATAGGGGGTTAGGCAGCTATCAATAGTTAGCACCCACAGTCCGCCATGTTTGTCTACTCTAAATTAATCATTTGTCGTCGTGTGTGGGGTCTCTGATGTTTCCAAAATCAGTTGAGATTTTCTCATTCCGCACCCTCACCCTTATCCCTCTCCATCTTTTCCTCTCCACCTATCTTCTTATCCTCAGGGCTCTGATGAGGGTTTGTCATGCCTGGAGCTTTAGTAGATCCTCAGAGAAGCTTCACCAAATCAATGACAGCAACAAGTTTAACAATGTCCAACTAAGATCTACGCCATGGCTATAATTATCTAACTTTCCTCTTTAACTTGGAAGCATGTTGCAGTGATTTTTTTGTATTTTATCCCTGTTGTATTCTTGAGATTGCAAAGCAGGTGTGGATCGAAATCAATGCATAAAGCTAATTTGCAGCTGAAGTGGCCGTGCTGAACGGTCACCCTGTTTTTAATCATGAATCCCCAGGAGTGTACTGCCACAGTACTGCGAGTTCACCTTAAAAGACCCAAAGCTGGAGACCTGGTGCTCTTTTAGTCTTATAACAAACGCAAACCTGCCTCAGACTCTGAATATGTCACTATGTCAACATCAAAATTCAGTCTTCTTTGAGAGTTATAACACATTCATTATCCTTTTACTTAATGAATATCCACTTAGGTAAATTCCCACAGTTCCCAGAATGCCTGGCAAATGCTCCGAGACTGCAGATAAAAGGGTAGTTCAGTAACTTCAGACAGTGATTAATAAATAAATAAATGAAATTAGTCAGAGTCAAAGAGCTTTTAAAGTCAAGGAAAAAAACAAGTGTTACTCATTGTTTCTAAAAGCATAACTCATCCTCTGACTTCGCTTCGTTCTGCATTCATGAAACAATAATTGGTGAGGACAAATTTCTCACTCTGCCTCTTCAAATATTTCTCCCATTGTGAGAAATTGGTGCAGAATATGACAGGTGCCAAATAAAGTGAGCAACTGTCCCTGTTCAACTAAGAGCTCCAGTTGGTTTTTCCAGTTTTTTTTTTTTTTTTTTTTTTTTGCAGAATCACACATTTGTTCATGAATATAATGTTCACAGCAAAAATTCTTTCTTTGTTTTTAATGCTGACATACAGAGGAGCTTAGTGCAAAAAAGAATGTAGTTTTAAGAGCTTAGATTCCTCAAGTCGACACCAGCTTTCTTGATAAGCTACTGGATGTTTTTATGGGTGCATCCAAAACTTAATAGGCCAAAGTTTACAGACTTCAGACCAAATCTATAAAATCTTGGACCTCCAGATGGTTTGAAACCAGTCAGCGAGAGTAGTTGCAGGTCATTGCTGCTCCTCTTCCTGCACGTCTCCAGTGTGATGAAACTTAGGCTGTCACGATTCATCTCCAGATTTCAACAGTCAATCACCATCATTTTGCAGCATTTTGCAGCTCTATGCTGATTCATACCTTCTAATTTGTGCTCTGTCAGATTTTGTGTTGCGGTTGCTCGCTGACATCATCTGCGCCCGTAAGCTCAGCTCTTGGACTGTAGCTCAAACTTAAACACTTTGGTGATATTTTCATCTCTTTTGATGCAAATGTTACTTTTGACTTGTCAGCCATTGAGGTGCCTTTGAAAAGCACAGCTGAGCGGTTATTTCCCATCAAGAAGCAGAAGGACGCTGCAGCAGCTTAACCATACTGAGTTGATGAAATGGCATAAAAGAAATGAGTTCATTTGGACCTTAATCATATTGAGATAATTGTGTTTAATGCTAACAGCCCTCAATCAAACTAATTCAAACTCTGCGTGTTATCACCATTTTAAAAGTGTCTTTAGGACATCTTCAGACCTTGAAAAAACTGCCCCAGAACCACCCACTTTGTCTTTAAAAGCACATGATATACAGTTATCACCTCTTCAGACGAAGACTTAAACCACTTTAGCATTAGATTGCGCAGGTGATCATAGAGTTTTGGCTGATCAGTGTATATCTGCAGGTTTGAAGACATTAGGTAGGGCTTAAGTGGATGCTAAAAATCTAACAAAATATTTAACCACAACTCTCAGGGGAAAACGTATTTTTTTCTGTACAACATGTACGAAGGATGAAAGAGCAACCTAGCCAGTATTATTTTCTGTTGGAATTACACTCTCTTTGCCAGATTTTTCTACTCATTATCGTTGTCTTGAATATTCCTGCATGTCTCTTTTTGCATAAAAATACAAAGGCATATTTCTTGTTAGTTTCAAATTGCTTGTGATGGAGGCATGGCTCCAGGATAGTAAGTTTATTTTAATTGTCTGCTAAAATAAAGAAAAAATTCACAGTCTTCTGTTCATAACTTTGTGATCTTGGTTGCACTACATGATTAGGTCAAAGCTTTAAAACTGCTGGTTCATCTTTAAACTGAAGGCTACGATGCACCAAAACTACCAAAAAACATCATCAAGCAACATTATTTTCACTCCTAACCAAAGAAGTTCTGATTCAAGGCTCGAAAGATCAAAGTGTTCCAGGTTCAAACAGCATCCGAGCGACCTGTCCTGACTGTTACAGCTTTTTCCACCCTTTTCCTGTAGGACAGCCACAGGCCGCCCATATATGGTCAGTAGTAATTAGAGCAGGAGAGTCATTTCCTCTCCCTTCTGGTTGCATGATGCTTAAGCCTTCATAATGCTGACATCAGCACTCAGCCCTGACTACGACTGGAACCCTTAACACACATTCTCTCTCTCTCTCTCTCTCACACACACACACACACACACACACACACACACACACACACACACACACACACACACACACACACACACACACACACACACACACACACACACACAGATCACCGACAGTTTTGAGCCAAACACTATATTCAAGCAGCATCTTCATCACCAGCAGCATCAAAATAGTAGTGCTAGCTGGTGTCATGACAACCGCCATCACTGTCAACATCCTCCCCTATTCTTCCACTTGCATTTTACATCGACAGTGACAGTGTCCAGGTTCACACTTTTGCACAAATATTACTCCCCGTGAATCTTTCCCATAGTTTTTCATTAAGCAGAATAAAATTCCAAATTGGGGATGGAGAAAATCTTTGCAACCTTGACTTGAATTAACGTGTTGCCAGACTCCTCTTGTATGGAAACAACATAGTAATCTGCTGCATTTGTGCAGCAGGGACTTTTACCAGAGACAGCAGACTTTTAGACCGGCCCACTGTCTTTGAGTAAAAGGGACCAGGGTGCAGATCAAGGCCTGGAGACTTTCTTTTGTACCTTAAAGTCGTTCCTCTGAGGGGACTTTGGGGTGGGCCTTGCAGCACTCAACATTTCTGACTGGTCATATGCAAGAGTGACTGAAAAATATGTTTTAAAAAGCTGTCTTCCACTAACAGCACTTAGGACTTTGGATGTAAGAATCTGCTTCTGAAGGGCCCAAGTGATACTCCTGCCAGTCTGCATTTCCACCAAGTCATGTGGATGCCAAGCCAATTAGTCCGCTGACTTGTGAAAAAATCTTTTAAATTATGTAATAAATTCAATTCTAGCTGCAAATTCCACTCTTAAAAGGCGCAGTATGTAGTTTTTAACAGCATTTAACAGACTCACTAGAAATGGATAATAATGACCGTAAGTGTGTTAAGAAAGAGCGAGTGCCTTTCCAAGCAAGCTGCCATCTTGCATTGCCATGTTTCTGTCATAGCACCTATCACACTCTGTAGAAATAAAAAAATATAGTAGATTAATATGTTAAAAGAAGTGTTTGAACACTAGAATATACAATTATTTTGTTTTGTCCATTTTAAATTAGCTTTTTGTATCTGCATAAGAAGTTAGTGCCTTTCCACGCAACCTGCCATCTTGCAACGCTATGCCCGGACAGACAAACCACTAACATTTGCATTTAGAGAGTTACTGATTGGAAAATGAAGAAGAAGAAGAAGAAGAAGAAGAAGAAGAAGAAGAAGAAGAAGAGAGTCCTTGTTTTGTGCATACAAGCTTGTCCTCTACATAGTAGCAGCTTCTTGTCCTCACTGGCCACCATCCCTGACAGGAGGGGCGTTTCAATTCCGAATCTAACCGCTATATCCCGCTAACAATCTCTATTTCTATACACTGACCCTTTGAGTAGATTCAGGAACCATTTGGTGGTAAAAGAAGCACCCTGGTACTTTATTTAGACCCTGATCCCTGCCAATAACCTGTATTGTGCACCCTCTCAAGTCTCTGGTATTAGTTCCTGCTGCAGGCACACAGCTTAATCAGGTCTTGAGGTCTCCAGGGAAACTCAAAAAATAGACTAAAGGAATGTATTAAACCTTTGACAAGAAGCACTTCACACTGATAGTCTTTGGTACTTTTGGTGGACACTCTGGCATCTTAAATCTAGATTTTTTGCACTTTAATGTTGAAAAGGGTCCATGGGATTTATACAAACACCAAACAGCATGTCACACTCATCCAAAACACAACATGTAGCATTTCACAGCACTGCAAAAGGTAGAGAAGTATCACACACTGACACCCCTCACCAAGCGCTCCTGCAAACACACCACAACCTCTCGGTACCTTGTCGGCTCGCTCGCTCTTCGCTTATGAAAGGATATGGCCATTCGGTGATCTTTTTGGCGTACTTCCTCACCACGTTGTCTTCACTGAAGAGGAAGAGGGAGCGGTTGACCGTTAGGCAGCTCTGCCGGACGGGTATGGGGTTGTACAGGGCCATGGTCCGGGCTCTCTGGGCCATCGACTGCTTGTACATCCGCTGCGCCCCGGGGGGCCCCCCTTGCCTGCTGCCGCCACGGCCGGGCCCCCCTTGTCCGCCGGCACCCCCGCCACCACCGCCACCACCACCTCCTCCTCCTCCATACCTGTTGGGTACCTCGTCTCCAAAACGCGCCATTCTGCAGACACCAAACGCCAGAGGTTAAGAAGGAGCCAGGGGGGAACCTCAGAGTGACACCTCCACATGCCACCACCCCATCAGCTTCGGCTCCAAACACACATGCAGAATGGAGATGCTTTCTCTGTCTCTCACTCTCTTTTTCCTCCCGTCTGCTATCTAACTGAGTCTCCTTCCCAGATCTTCAGCGCCGAGAAGATACCTCCATTTGTGAGTGGAGAGGGAGGGAGGGAAGTAGGAGGAGGTGGAGAGGAAGAGAAGAGGGGAGGGAGAGGAGGGGAGAGGAAAAGCGCACGGTGTTTCTGATCGTGTGTTTGGAATATGAATGGGAAATAAACCGATGTGTCGATGTGATTTCTGGCAAATCAGTTCTCTGTCAGGAGAAAAACACAGCTGGTTTCGCTGGAACGTGAGGAAACTGTCAAAAAATGTCAATTTGTCAGAGCATCAGCGTTTTCTCTCGGTCGTAAAAAGGCAAGGCATTCGGGTTTTTTTTCTTTTTTGGGTCGGGAAAAACCTCTCCAAGAGTGAGCTTGTTCTTGCATCTCAATAAGACAACCAATCGATTACCCTAAATACATGCAAAAAGGATGCATAGCAGTGCGTTTGAAGAAATATTGCAATCATCTCCTCTAGAAGTAGGCTACCCTAGCTGGAGACTGCGTCTTTTTTCCCTCTCAACAGCCTAGTGCATCTTGACAAGATCTGCAGTTGTCTTTTTTCACCCTCCCCAGGTCCCTTTTTTCTGCCAGATAAAAATAGAAAAAGATAAGAGTAAAATTTTTAATAATTCATTTTTTCTTGTGCCATATATCCGCAATGATTGCTGTAGCACGACAGTGATCCCTGCTGCTGCTGCTGCTGCTGCTGCTGCTGCCACCTCTCACTGCCACCACGCCACACGGGTTATACGCAAACGCCAACCGATGGGGGCTTCCCCAAAATCCGAGCCTGGTGACATTTGTTGATATTTGGTGATGGACGGTGCGGCATCCCCCCCTCCTCTTCCTCCTCCTCCTCCCCCTCCTCCTCAACAAGGCGTCGCTCACTGATTTTGGGCGTGATTGCGCGCACTTGGAGACGAAAAAACACACTGGTCCTCAACCTAACGATTTATATCTTTCCCCACTGCCCCCCGGGAAAGCGAGCTGATGAGTGGGTGAAGTTAAATTAAAAAAAATATGTCCACAACAATCATCTATAATCCAACGTTTGGAGACCAAGAATCCCGGTCGAGTAGGATCCGGAGGAGCAGAAAAAGACCACTGGGGGAGGCAGCATCATCACCATCATCAATTCTTGTTGGGAAAACAGATCGGCGACGGTGAGGGTGTGTTGTGGCAGCGGCTCTCATCTTCTCCTCCGCCACCGGGCAGAAACCGTACACCATCCCCTCCCAGCAGCATCGCCCCCGAGGCACCCCGAACCAGAGAGAGGCGGCCAGCCCCGCAGAGCTACAGAAAGTCCAGCGTCTCCTGTCTCTCTCTTTTTTTTTACTAGCTCTGCCTTCCCCCCCCTCTCTCTGTTTTTTTTTCCTCTCTCTCTTTTTTCCTGCTTCGACCCCCCCAGGGGGACGCAAGCCAACCCGGTCCTGAGGCTGTGTATTCCCGTGGAGATCAGCCTTGGAAACGAAGAGCACCCGACGAGCGGAGCGCGTTTTCCGGCTCTGCTGCGTTTAGTAAGCCGTCGGGGTTGAGCCGCGCATTGAGCATCTGATCAGTCTGACGGGAACCGAGCGCCGCGCGCAGATCCGTGGCCAAGCCTTGCAGCGCACGACGCACGGCGCCTCCCCGGTGCCTCCCCCACTCCCAACCCACTCCCCATAGCGCACGACGGAGATGTATGGCCATCAGTAGTGTGTATGGCACGACGCGGCAGCTCTTCTAACTGTTCAGAATGTAAATTTGGTGGAGAGGCAAAAAATGTACCTGTTAACTGGTGTTTTTTTGGGGGGTCTATGTTAATCAGTAATAACAAGATTCTCAATGATGTTAGATGGAGTTTCCAGGGCTGATGGGGTTTGTGATTTGAGGCCCCTGCAGGGATGCTGCTCAAGACTTTTTCTTAGGAGCCAAAGCACCGACAGCAAACTCAGATTTGCTCCGATCACTGTTTACTCAAACCCAGTGAGGTTCTTTAGAAGAGGGAAGGGGGGTGTTTTTATGTGGATTCTGTGGCGAATCAAAGAGTTTCACTTCAGCTCGATAGGTTGGTCACTGCGTCACACTTGGACGCTGAAGGTATCCCTTTCTGTCTCACATGGACGCTGGTGTCTGTCAAATGACATACGCGTGCACGTGGCAGCATCTCTTTTTCTCACTACTGAACCCCTTTAACGCTTATGGTTGGATCAGCCAACATATAAATAGAAACAACAGGCTTCATAAAATCTGCAGGAACACATCATGAAACACACTTTCAACGCGAAACTTGCTGTTAGGTCTCTCAAGTCTGTGTTTTTGTCCCATCCATCACCCAAGACCTCTGCTCTCTGCAGCTTTACTCACTTTTCGTCTCTCCTTATGATCAACTGTATCACTGAGCGTCAGTTATTACCACATAGAGGCTGTACGGTGGCCCTGATGGTCAACTGCACAAATGTTTAATGAAGTGAAATCATTTAACCAAACCAAGCATAAAACAAGTCCAAACATGCTGGAAATATTTTAGAAAACATAAGAACAACTGATGAAGAGAAATTAAAGGTATTTCACTTTACCCAAACACAAATTATGATATCTAAAAACATTTTACAAAATGCTTAAAATAATCACTTAAAACATTTAAGTTGACTCCTAAGACATTTTCCCGATTACACACAAATCAGGAAAAGCAGAATTATTTAATAAAATGCTAAAAATAATTACTCAATGCAAAAATGAATAATCAAAAGCACGACCATGTCATGAAATCCAAAATAAATCAATTGAATGCTTAGACAATTGATTACATGACAAATAATCACTTAAACACAAAAATATTGCCAGAAACACAGTATGTTACTGATGCAAAAATGGTAATGATGGAAAAAAATATTTGAAATTTAAATTGCAAAAATAAGTAAATAAAGATTTAACAAAATGTATCATGACAGTCAAGAAACTTAAACAATCACACACCAAAAACTGGGTTTCATTTCATTTTTGTGACTTGAAAAAATTGTTTCCATTTTGTAGACATTTAGATATTTGTACATAAGATATTTTGCTTTTAGTTTTTAGAGGTAGTTTTTTAAAAAAAATTTACAATTTGTAAGATGAATTTTGCATTTGATTTTATAATATATATTTTTATGTGAAAAAAAATTTGAATTTTGAAAAAATAGTTATGGCATTGAACAAATGTTGCATCTTTCTTTAAATCTTTTGTATTTCTCAAATGTTTCTGCATTTTTTTATTTTTTTTTATTCATTTTTCAGGAATTAAATGAATTAAAAGAAGTCCTTAAAAACTGGTGAGAAAGCATAAATATTTGACGTATTTGGAATGAGAACTTAGTGGTGAAAAGGAAAATGTCTGCAAACTTTGCACAAAAATCTGACCCAGATCACAAATTTAAATCTCCTGAGGATTCAAAGGATCTTCTTTGCAAAGAATAACATATACATTAGATACCAGATATTGGAGGGCGCATACGTATGATCATTTTTCATCAATACTTCCACTGTTCCTGCTTTTATTCAGTTTGACTGTATAAGTGCAGGTTCAATTGGATTCCTCAGTAGAACATATGACCACATCACGTCAGCCTGATCATGTGATTCTGAGTTTTTGAGGACGAGCAGAAGGGTTTTATAAGTTGAAGTATTTTGTGGAATTTCCTCAGCTGTTAAATGTATGAAAAGAAAGACGCTGCCAGTAAAGTAAGTTGGACAAAAATTTCATCTGCTCAGCCAGGAGGAGAGTTGGGAGAGTTTGGAGTGCTGTGTTTGTTTTTTTCCTTTCTTTTTTTTTTTTTTGAGGGCGTACTGTTATTTTGAGGACACTTTGAACGAGGTTTTATCTCCCTTCATTCCCTTCGTTCTCCTCCAAGCCGTCTGTCAGTCTGGCTCTGGCATCTGAGTCCACTTTGATGCAATTCAGCAAGCTGTTTGCCTGGGCTAAACCAAGCAAGCTGTCACCTCTCCAGTACAGGGAAATGAAGGTGCGGGTGGAGACATGAAGGAGAGGATGGAGGGGAAGAGAAACCCTTAAAATAACACGGAAGACAAAAAATCCCTTTAAAATGATCTTTGGGATATTTTTGATTGCTGTTACATAATGAAAATGGGAACTACTGATTTGAAGCGCCACTGTGGAGCTGTCCTTGGTCCTGAAACAGTTCCTGACTGCAATCCAAGGCCTTGTGGCGCTGTCCAAAGTGCTGAAACAAGTGCAGAAAGCTCTGAACACCACCTGCATGCCTTTGGAAGTGACTACCTACATCGTGCATCAGGGTGGGTTAGTAAGTGTACCTCGCCATCTGTTAAACACTGAGAAGCGTTTGAGAGTCCTGCTTGCTGTTTGTCTCTCCCACCAACTACTGATTCCCGGTCTAAATAAAACAGTTGGTGGAAAACTTAAAGAGGGCCATATGGTGGGCTTTGGGATGGATCTTAAGGCAAACTGTGGTAGACTATGCAGAAGTCAATAAAGTGTCACAAAACTTCATAAAAGGGGGAATAACCTGCTGGTGTCCAATGTGTGATGCAACAACAGTGATGAGTTCATACATGTAGCGTCTCCTTATGTCATCTCACCTGCAGGAGCTTCAGTGCAGGTCATGATGTCTTTCGGGGTTTAAATAAATGCATAAAAGTAAACTTTTTTTCACCTATAGCCTACCAATGCTAACTGAGGCTTCTTATCCACAATGACACTGAGCCTAACTTTCTGTTTGTTTATTCAAACCATTTGAGGATTGGTTTAAGTTCTCAGAAATATTATTTTTGTTATCTTTGCATGAATTTACCTGAACATTTTCAAGCATTTGTCACCAAAATAAAACTCATAGAAACACACATAGAGAGATTTTAGTGAGAAATAACTACACGGAAAAAAACAAGCTGAGTCAGGTTTGACATGTGCGCAAAGCTAAAGTTACTTTTAGCAGCTAAATATAACATGTAGGTGGCCTCTTTCAGCCTCCAAGTTTTATTTCCACACTGTGATTCAATGTACCATCACACTTCCATAAAAAAAACTGATTTTGCTGATGCTCCAGCTCTTAAATTGTTCAAAACGGTCCAGGGTGGACCCAGAGTTTGCACAGACTCTGAGTTTTCAGGTAGTAAAGAGTGATTCCTAGTGCATCTTCCTCACTGTGTTATTCTATATTCATAGAAGTCAATTATAGCTGAGAACTTTGGAGTGGCCAATAACGGCTCATTTCCACAAAGGATTCTGTATGGAAGTAGATCTGTGCCATCTGACTTTGAATTTGAATTTTCAAAGCTTATTTTTTTTTGCATCAAAATCAGCTTTGAAAATTCAAAACCATTGAATTCAAGCACACATTTTTATTTCTTACACTTATTTTTTTTTCACAACGATGAAATAAATTCAGTATAAAAAAAAATCGGTCTCTCAAAATATTTGTGTAGTAAAAATATGACTTAAAAAAAACTGTAAAAAAAAAAAATCAACATGAAAAAAAAAATCAGTGTCAAAAAATTCAGTGTAAAAGAGACTGACTCAGCATCCAGGTAACCAGGGAAAAGCAATCAGTTCCTCAATCTTCCACTGGGGTCGGTGCCACATGACCACTCTAGCATTATTTGATTGGCTGGACGATGGATGATTGAACCGGGAATCGAGGGCTCTCCCTGGTTACCTGGATGTTGAGTCGCTGTTTTACACTGAATTTTTTGACACTGAATTTTTTTTAAGTTGATTTTTTTTTACACAGTTTTTTTAAGTTGAATTTTTACCAAACAAATATTTAAAGGGACCGATTTTTTTTTTACACTGAATTTATTTCATCATTGTGAAGGAAGTTAGTGTCAGAAATAAAATGCGTGCTTGAAATTTGATAGTTTTGAAAAGTCTGATTTTGATGAAAAAAAAAAAAACAACTCAGATTTAGAAAATTTTTTTCAAAATCAAATGGCACAGATTTGCTTCCATAGTTGTACTTCACACAGAGTGTCTGCTGCACAACCACTTAAATTTTCAACATGCATGTGCATGCACTTCGTCTGATTTTCTTTTGTGCAAGTCACACACAGCTCAGCCAAAAACACACTGAAAATGATAAACTGAGGGTTGTACAGTATATGCTCATTACCAGCTATGTTGATGTCACAAGCATGAAAAGTATATTAGGGTTTTACTTTCCGGAAGCTTTTCAAAGTAAAAGCCCGATCCTGTCTTCCCTGTGTAAGGACTTTCCTTGTTTTCACATGGTTCTTTTAATATGAACTAATGTCAAAGACTTGCAGTACTCTTGGTTTAAGCCTGCAGGGAACTTGCATGTAAAAGGTTGTCAAAAGTTATGTTTGCTGGAAGTAGGCTAGCTCGACTGCCCAGCGCAAACCTCTTTTCATTTTAATTTTATTTGCAATCATCAATGTCGTTGATGCCTTTATGCCTGTCAGTGTATGTCCTCTCTTTCTTTAATTATTGCAGTTTGGGGATTGATCAGTATGCTTGGTACCCCAACATAAATGCCCTAAAAACAGTTCAGTACAGGTTGGCTTTGGGGGAATTTTCTCAAATTTTGATTATAAAATTATGTAAATAGTTTCACACCAATCCAAACCTCACCAGATCAGACCCCTTGGTGGACCCCTACATCTTAGTACTTTTCAGGACTGGATGTAATCTCATATCTACTTCCCATTAAATGCTTCTTCTCTCTTTAAAGAAAACTCAGCTCTACACTTTTCATTTGTTTCTATTTTTTACATCACAGAGTAAAATTTGCATTCAAGGTCTCAGAGTTGAGATTCTCAGACAGCCAGCTGGTTCTGTTTATTTCATTTGACTGATTTGCATTTGAAAAAATCCCCAAAAAGCTTTTGGCCTTAAAATGAAATGGTCCAAATAAATCCCATTGAAGCTGTCAGATGCAGTATTGAGCCTTTTTTTTCTGCTGGTGTCAAATAAAACTCGACACATCCTCTAAATATGAGTGATGAGTTGTTTGTGCAGTATGAGTAATTTTTCTCTCACTGAGCTCTGACTGGGCTCGACAGTCACCCTGAGGTCACACAGTGTGTAAAACCCGCCCGCTGTAGTGGGTCTTAGCACCCAGCTATTATTTACAAGATGCCTCCTCAACGTCATAACCTGTGAGCATCACTGGATCTGCTCATCATCTGATTCCCGTAGACTGGTGGCTACTAACAGGCATGATAAAAGCCCCGCTCCGCTGACAGCACGGAGAGAGAGAGAGAGAGAGAGAGAGGGAGGGAGAGAGAGTGAAAGTGAGTGTCGGGAAGAGGTGGATGGGTGGTGGAGAGATGGCGAGGAGGGGGTGGTGCTGATGCTGCTGGTGGACGAGCCTGCCTGTGATTCGCGCTATTGAGGGGGACTACGAGATGCTGTGGATGACAAGCTGCCCCCCCTCCATCACTCACTGGTAATGAGGACGGATGGAAGGAGAGTGACGGCTGCAGACTCTCTCTTCTCTCCCTCCTTGTTTCCTTTTTCTCCTGCACACTGCATACCTCTGTTATCGCTCCTCCTGCTGCTGCTGCTGCATGCTCCTGCAGCTTTCTCAGGCTCTCTCTCTGCGACTGTGAGTGGGTGGTTGTGTGTATATATATGTGTGTGTGTGTGTGCGCGCGCGTTGCTACTGCTGCTGAGGGGAGTCGTGCTGAGGCCCTGATGCGCAGCATTGTCATTCAGAGAGCGTTCACACAGGCAACCCCCGCAGGAAGCCCTGGCACCTCCCCCCTTGAAACGAAGTCCCCCCTCGCCTCCCCACCCCACTAACCCTCCTCGCTTCCTCCTCCTCCTCCTCCCCCTCCCACTCTGTTCCCTGATCTCACTCGGCAGGCCAAAGCTACAGTGTGTCTGAGAGGTGGAGGATGAGAGACGACACTGCAGGATTAAGACCACCTCATGTTTAAACTTTAAACATTGCAACTCACCTATGATTGGAAATGTCAAATTTAAAACTATCCTGAAATAGTTTTTGCTGCTCAGAGAGTCATGTGACAACCTCTTTACAAAGACTGGCACACAAAGATCGTTTTAGTCACTGTTATTCCCATTTTGCTGAATTTACCTTGCAGATAATTGCTTTATCTTGTTTTTTAGCTTAATCTACAAGCATTCATAAAGACGTAGTTCTAAAGAAAGCATCTCCGCAGCCCTGTTTTTCCTGAAGTGAAGTTGATTGCCAGGTTGCTGCTGCCAGCAGCTTGTTTATTTTCATCGACTGCTGCAGCTGCAGCTCAAGAGACGGCACTTTTACTTTTCTACCCTCACAGCAGAGACTATGAGTGAATAAAAGTGAGATCTAAGTCTATAAAACATCTTATTTCCATTTTTGATTTTTGTATGGCCAAATCATTAAGTCTGACCACTTAGCTGCAGACGAAGGTGTTGATTTTCAGTGGGATCAGCAGAACTAACACTTTAATATCATATAGGGCTGCTTTTGAATCGTTAATGCACATAATGTTTCTCATGAGTTTAAATCAAAAAGCTCTCCAGCCAATTCAACGCAAAAGTAATATGTTCCAACCCTCACATATGAACCTTGTGAGTGTAAATGACCAAATCCTGCTGACGTTAAGTAATAGGCGGTGGACAAATTACACAGCATCATTTTATGAGTCAAAGCATTAAAGGGATATTCCAGCATAAAATTAATTAAGGGTCAAACACACCGTTGGTAACGACTGCAGGATAGCAATACACAGCAGTCTGAGGAGACATAAACAAACCTCAACCAAAAAGCCACTCTATAGCCACAAATAATGCTCAGAACAGCACCTAACTTCACCAACAGTACATATAGGGTCCCAGCCATAGTACTAGCCACCAAACATCTTTTTAGCTTTGACTGATTTCTTTAGCAAAGAGACTTAACACAACTCACCTCCTCTCTTCCAGCAGCCGCTTGTTTGTAGCAAGACCTCAGGCCAGTCCATCGACTACAGCATGGCGACGCAGCTCAAGGAAGAACATTTATAATCATTTCTTCATGGAAATGCAATCAGACCAAGACGCTAAGGCGACTACTGTGTCTGCAGTGCAAAATGATTAATATGATGATTATTACTTCAAGGAAATGATAAAGTAATGATCATAAATGTTCTTCCTTGAGCTGCGTTACCCCGCTGCAGTAATAGACTCGTCTGAGGTCTCCGTAGAAACAAGCAGCTGCTGGAAGAGAGTAGGTGAGTTGTGTTTAGTCTCTTTGCCCAAGAAATTAGGCAAAGTTAAAGAGATGTTTGGTTAGGTGTTGTTAGGTGCTGTTAGGTGCTGTTCTGAGCATTATTTGTGGCTATAGAGTGGCGCTTTGATTGAGATTTGTGTATGGCTCCTCAGACCACTGTGTATTGCTATACTGTGGCCGTTACTTAAGTTGGTATAACTAGAGAAGCAAGCGGTCGGCAACATTCATCTCTCGAGGGAGTGTCTAACTCGGTGTTACAGTGTGTTTAACCCTAAATTAATATTACACTGGAATACAAAAACAACAAAGCGCTAGCTATTGTCACCAAGAAATTCCACCCTTCACAAAAACACTCTCAAATTCTGTCTGGTTCATTGAATTCGACTCAATGTTCTACCAGTAGATCCAAAGACCTTCCCTCTGTCCCCTCACAGACCACATATGTCTACGCCAAGAGCTACTGCCAGGGCAGCACTGCATTCACCATCAAACAGAAGGGCTAATATGAGGTACACAGAACCTGGTGGAGCAATGACACTTTTTATCCAGGTAAAGTTGCTGGGTGTGGCTTAAATAGTGTGATAAGCCACGCCCACAATTTTTCACAATTTCAGCCCCTCCGGCACAGAGTTGTGAGGGTCCATTCAACGCTGCTTACAGCTTGACTTTTAATTGTCATAGATGAAAAACTGAGCCAGATCTTTGTTGTTTTGACTCTTATTTAATATCAAAAACAAGCAATGTCTTATCTTGCTTTGCTTAAATCTTGTATCCTCTGCACACCAAATCCACAGCTCTCCTCCCTTTACAGACGCATTGTTTATGCGTCAGAGGGGAGAAAATAGGTCATCACTGTAGAAAATAGGCTGTCGAAAGTTTGCATACCTATTTTTGCATTTCAAATGGTTACTTTTATTTTTAGAGAGGTTCCTAACCTCTGGTGCATGTAGGAGAATGTAAGTGTTGTTGTGCCTGGAAGCGTTAAGGTGTGGATGCATGTGGGAACATAAGATAGGCTGGAATAAAAATACACACAGCCTGTGTGATCAGCATAACCCTGTCCTGGATACAGAAGGTTTGAAAAATGGAGGAACTTTTCTGAGCTGCTAAAGTGACACCTCTGAACCAGATGAGCTCCATAAGATAAAACCAGCTCAGAGCAGCTGATATATATTAACGCTGAAGGAGACAAGACGAGCACTAAGTATCCCCGTTTTCAGATTTAGATTAGGGACCTGAATAGGATGAGCCCGGCTGTTTGATGATCATGTTGTAATCTTTTGAATATGACAGTAAATCCACATTCAGCTCTGACCCATCCACTCCTTCTCCTTTTTTGACCAAACCTTTGAGTCAGATCTTTCCGGTCACCTACAGAAACACCAAACAAATCATGAGTGGAACAACAAAATGCTGTCACTTTTACAGCTTTGTGCCATTTATTTGGACAGTTTTCTTTTTAAGCCCTCTCTTCAACTGCTAAGGTTTTTTCACTACCTGACTTCCAAGAAATGCATCCATGCCATTCAACTTCCAGCTCAGGGCCTGGTGTGCAAACCCTGGAGCATGTGCCAGTGTCAATTCAATTGAGTCATGTACATGACAGAGAGAATCAGTCCCCAACCACATCCAGGTATGTTGGTTGGGACTATGACAGGTTTGATTCAGTGCAAATTCAGTTCAAACTTATGAAAACATACTGCATGACCACAGGGGGGCTGATGAATGACAGGGTATTTAATGAGCAAAGTTAAATTAGCCACTGGTTTGTGAACTATTTGCTAGAAGTTATTAAATTTGAACAAGAAGAAGAGGCCTGGGATTGACAAAGGAAGATGTTACAAACAGTTGAAGGAGAGATTAAGGTTTTTCTAATTATTTTAAACAGTCTGGGAATTACAGTTTTGGTGCATCACTGTCCCGTGACCGGAGTTGCTCATTTAAAACCTGATAACCAGTGTCAGGGCCAGACCGGGGCACTTAGTTTTGTTCGGGTAGCCAGGTAAAGGTAGACATGACCCCAAACCCAGGAAGGTCCCAAAACACCTTTTCTTGTAATGATTTTAAAGTCCGACTCCAATCATTTTTTTTCACCACTTAAAGTGTTATCAGCGGTTTTTAAATTGTGATTAAGAAGTTTTTAGCCATTTTCAAGGACTTTTTTTTTCTGAAGAGCTTCAGTAGCTCATTAGCAGTTCTCCTGAGACAGCAGAGACAGTGCTGCTCTGCACGCTCCTCTTCATGCTTGTAGCATGCTTGTGTAGGAACAGTGCCCCGTAGTAGAAGAAGCAGGTAACATAGGAGCAATTCAGCTCTTAGACACTATTGTCTCTAGGGGCATGATGAAAGCTAAAATCATAATTAGCTTTCTTACAAGCATTGCAATCCGCTAACGCACGCGCTTATTCCGCAACTGTCCATTCTATTTCTCTGAGTCTGGCCTGCATAGCAGGGCGGAGCTTGGAGTTGTGATGTAGGAAATCTTACTGTGTCTGAACCTGCTGTTTGGGTCTGCCAGAGATTCACCGAGCTTTGAATTCAGAAATACTCAGAAACGCAATTTTGCACTAACTTTTCTCATGATGTGTCCTTTAGCATCAGAAAAATGCTGTTTGAACATGTAAAAAAAAACAAGAAAAACACGATTTGCATCGGAGTGGGTCTTTAAGCATTGACATGTGACTCAACAAAGTGGCAACATTGATTTCTGTTGAACTCAATTGTTCATGGACTGGAAAAGAAGAGATTTCTCCAAAGTCAACAACGTAAAGAGCAAAAAAGCTTCTAGCACAAACACATCCCGCAAAAGATTATTTTTGAAGTGGTGCCTTAGGGCCAGTCATGGTTCAGGATTAAAGTCTGGCTCCTGGCTCTGCAACTGCTGAGACCATATATAAGCAGATACATAAGAGCTAGAATGAGTAATCGCCGAGATAATAGATATATTTTCGTATATTGTCTGCAGGGATTGACTTGCAATGCACACTTTCTATGTATAACCCCCAGAATCAGAATCAGCTTTATTGGCCAGGTATTTGTACACACACAAGACATTTGACTCTGGTAAACTGGACTCTTCTTGTTAAAAAAGAGCAATAATTCATGTGTTTCTGCTCACATGATGCTTACTCCATCCTAGAGCCTGTGTGTGCAGATTAAACTCAGTAAAGACAGCTCTCAGAGCCCATAATCATTATGTAGAATGTGTTTGTGTGTGTGTGTGTGTGAGTGCGTGAGAGAGAGAGAGAGAGAGAGAGAGAGAGAGAGAGAGAGAGAGAGAGAGAGAGAGAGAGAGAGAGAGAGAGAGAGAGAGAGAGAGCAGCAGTGGCGCGTGGTGTGTTTTATGCAGACAGGCACAAAGATATAGCGAGCTGATGTAGCGTCCAAGCTAATTAGAGGATTGCTCTTTTTTTGGCTCCTTCTCACGCCGACTCAACCTGTATTAATTGATTGGCTGGTTAATGGAAGTGGAGAGGAGGAACGGAGGAGGAGGAGGAGGAGGAGGAGTGTGCTGGTCTCAGCTAATGGGCCTGACTCTGGTGTGTGGAGTAAGCATTCTAGTCAAAGAATCAGCAATGTGAGATGGATGGAAAGACAGACAGACAGACAGAGAAAGAGAGAGAGAGAGAGCGAGAGAGAGAGAGAGAGAGAGAGAGAGAAGGAATGAAGCAGAGATCAGGGATGGAGGGGCTGTGCGAGTCTCTGAAGTGTAGTATGACATTATTTGCACAAAGACACTAAAAGAGGAACAACCCTGGACAAAAAGGCATCAGCTATCTCTGCACAGTGACAGGAGGGGTCAAAGGTTACTGACCGGGCCCATATACTGTGTAAAACATGGACGGAACAACAGCTAACCTAAGTGAAGCCAGAGCAGGCAGAGGTGGCTCATCTTTTAGCACATTGTTGTGATTGCAGGAACTTCTGTGACGTTCATTCTGACTGTCGTTGTCTATGACATTGATCTGCTATTTCTTTGATTGTCTCTGCTCAAGAAGACAAACGCTGTGCTTCATCTGTTTACTAAATTTCAGGTTCAAGAAAAAGAATCTGTCTGCCCCTCAGCGTCCCAGACCGGACTGTACCACCGTGTCAGATTAGTCTGATTGAGGATGCTTAATTCAATCCAGACTCTGAGCTGACCCACTTTGGTTATCTAACTTCAGCCATGTACCTTTTCATCATTCCTCCTTCCTCCTCTCTCCTGCCCTCCTCATCACCTTTTTTTCCTGTTACAGAACATCTACAGTGCGTCACTCTGGACCAACTCCCTCTGGCTTTATTCTTTTAGTTTTTTTTCCTCTGTAGTCAAACTCTTCCTCCGTCTCTAATGAAACACTCTCTTTAAAAATTAACCTTTTCAACCTTCTTTTCCTCCCTGTTGCCAGAGCTGATTTTGAGCGAGAAACAGATGCATCAGGGGGAGAAAAACGTAGATCTCAGCATGGTCCTGACTGTGCTCTTTAATCACTCAGAGTATTGGGAGTCATAATTCACTCTCTGGCTGTCAGAAGCAGCAGTTCCCACTCTACATCCTCTTTAAATGACTAATCATGATGTTTCTCTTCTTACATTTTTTCTCAAAGAGCAGAACAGATATGATGAGGAAGTTTTCAGGAGACTATGATGACAGACAGGGAGGATATTTCAGAAAAATACGTAAGTTACATTAAACTGTCTGATGAAAAAGCCCTCACTGATGGATCTGAAGCTGTTTTTTTCCCCCTTCTTTTCTGTCTTTCTCTAATAAGCTAAATTATGCCTCCAGTGAAAGTATAAAGCAAAGAGATCTTACTTTCTCCTCTTCTTTGGGTTGACTCTCCTGTAAATTTAACATTTATCCAGCTGGATGGTTATCACAGCCCCTCGGTGGGTATTAGACATCCTGAGACATATGGGCTTGACGTGCTTCACTTGCCTTTCCGTTGGCCGCCCCTCAGACTCTGGCTGGTTGCCACATAATGAGCTGCACTGAAATGAGTGTTCTGGGTTCTTCCTGAAGGTTTCTGATCCTGGATCTTGAATTTTCTGGTGATTTTAGGAACAATTTCCTTTACTGCTTCGGCTTCTTACAAATGTTAATGACTGTCTGCCTGTCTCTTAATACAAACAAACACTGCCTTACATACAACTGAAGATTATTTTTGATGAATAGATGTCTTCAAGAATTGTCTTTTCTCTCTAAAACACTTTGGGTTTTTTTCTTTTTGAATAATTTTTCATTCACGATGCAAATTCTTGACAAATATATCTCACTTTTTGTTTGCTGCTGACCCTCCTCCTCCTTTGTGAATATTTTAATCTCTGCTTTCATTTTATCTTCTGGTTTGTGTTTGTCTGAGTAGAATCATAATCCAGCATTTCAGCTGGTATTGTATGTATATGTCCAAAGATATGTCCACTCGTATGGCCCCCCCAAAAATTAAATGGGCTACCCCAAAATCTTGAACTTCTATCGTCAGCTTGCCTCGCCTAGACTGAGTCTTGTGTGAAAATGAACTGTTTAGGCTGTGCTGTGTCAGTGCTGTGTCCAACAAAAAGACCCTCCAAGACACTAAAACCTGTGTATTTATTAAACTGTGATGGGGGGGTATGACGCCTACAGGTGTAACTATAATAGGTATAAATATTCCTTCATCCCTCTGTTGATTACTCTACCTAATGGGCTGCTTGCGGAGGACAGACGGGGTGGAAGGTTTTTGAGGTAGGGCTAATTTAATGTGATTCCTGGTGCACTAGAATGCAGTTGTAGGTTGTTACTGTTTATTATATTGGAGGGTGATCTAGAGGCCCACTTGTGCTTTTTTGCGTCACTGTGCACTTTACTGTCTTGTTATTGTTTTTGTTGTCCTGTGCTGTATTGTATTGTACTGTGTGTATCGTATTGTATGTACTGTATTATATGTATGCTGCCTACCCGTGTGTCCAAGACAAATTTCTCCTTAGGGAGACAGAATAAATTAAATTATTCTATACTACATTATACTACATTAAATTAAATTTACAAAGCTCTATTCAGGGTCTTGTTCAAGTTTTTTTTTTCCTTGTTAGACTTTCAAAATAATTTTTAAATCATAAACATGCATCTGAAACTGCACAGTGGTAAAATTTTTCTGCGTACACTTCAGTGTAGTTCTGACGTTTGCTAATGGTGGTCACCAAATGGGATGTGCTGACTCAGCCTTACTTTTGTCAATTGAGCAAGATGCAAAGAGATGCTGGTTGAGTAAGCCACACACCTAACTATGCGAAACTTGAATAACTCATGTTAATTTTTGCTGTACAGATGAACTTTTTTTGAATGAGTGTGTATGTAGTTTTTAGTGCTTTTACTGCCAGCCCCAAGTGGACACTCCAGGAACTGCAGCTTTTAACATTTCTGCATGGGCTTCATCTCTCAAGGCTGGAGATTTCTGCATTAGATATAAACTATAAGGTTTTTTGTTTTTTTTTTCTTAAATTGACAATTTTATGGTTACAAAAATGTTCCTAAGTCAAGACCTACAATGTGATGCACTATTTCCCTCGTTAAACACAAATGCTAACTGCAGTTTATCTATGAGGCACGGGGAAAAAGGACTAAGGTTTGATTCCCAGCCTGAGCCTGTTCAGAATAAAAATCTACAGCAGGTGGACTGGAGAGAAATGTGGAGAGCGTTTGGCTATTTTTGGAACCATGTGTTGGACTGAACCT
The DNA here is from genome assembly GCA_962446985.1 of Xyrichtys novacula. NCBI lineage: Eukaryota > Metazoa > Chordata > Actinopteri > Labriformes > Labridae > Xyrichtys > Xyrichtys novacula. The sequence goes on along the minus strand of OY660866.1, from coordinate 13,957,503 downwards.
TCATCTCACCAGGTGGTTTCCCTGCCTTCCAGCACATGCACTTAGGGAGTGGTAACAGGAAGAAAACGGTAGAAAATGGGATTAATTGTTGCATTGTTAACAAAGTCTGGATGAGAATTAAAATAGAGATAAACAAAACCTCCATCCCTGCCAACAAATTTCTCTGAATCTCTCTGACCGTGGAGAGAAAGGAACAGCGAAAACACAAAAAAACTGACTCTAAGTCAAATTATGGAGTTATAAATAGAGGATAACAACAGGAGATGAAGATTAAAGAAAGAAAACCACACTGAAGAACAGAAAAAGAGGATGACAAGGACATATCAGAGAAACCCTGGAGACAGATGACCAACAGAGGACTAAACAAAAGGTTAGGAGCTAATGTGTGATGATAAGCAGCGGAGAAGAAGGTGAGGAGATGATAGGAGGAAGAGAGATGCAATGGAGGCAGGAAATAAGGTCAAATAGGAAATGATTAAAAGGAGACAAAGAGAGAAGCAAGTGAGGGAACGATTGAATACGACAGATAAGGAGGTGTAGAAAGGTGAAAAGGGGAAGAATAGGGACAGTGAGGAGGAGAGATATGATGGGGAACAGAACAGCCTGTTTCCCCTCTAAACGGTAACAAGTGGACACTTTTGCAGCAAACTCTAACAATCAGATTTCTTTATCTACTGGTTTCAGCTTGGCTGTATTACATCTTTATTCTAGTTTGCAGCATTTGTAGCCGCTTCTGTAACACTAACTCTAGAACAAAGTTGAAGCACAAGTTAGTCTGTTAACAGTGCAAAAATATTCTATACCCTTTAATATTCTTCTGGTGTAATCCTTCCCCATCGACAACATTCATTAAAAGTAAAACATCTGCAGCAAGAGTTCATTTTTGCAGCTTTTTTCGGATTTAGAGTCAGTTTTGCGACTAAAATGCCAGGCTGAGTAAAGAGGATCAGGTGTCTATGTGGCTTCTGGTGCTTTACTGCCAGCCCCAAGTGGACACTCCAGGAATTGTAGCTTTTAGCATTACTGCATTGGCTCCATCCCTCAAGACCTGAGGTTTCTGCATTAGATATCTGCTGTATGTTTTTTAAAATGAAGAGAACAATTGCATCCTTTTTAAGCTGAATTGAAATCATCAACTTCAGGATGTGTTTATTTTACCTGAAAATCTGCAGGTTTTGTCAAACACAAAGTTCCTGATGCTTTTTTCCATTGTTGTTTTCGGTGTATGTAAAGATGCTGATCCATCACTGGTGTTGATAATTATTTGGGGAAGTACTTGGATCCTACCAAGTCTTAACTTTGGGCTAAGTGCTGCAGCCATAACTCGTCTTAAGTAATAGGACAGGTGGGTTTTTACATAAACATCTTGCTGAGAGCAGCTTTAATGTGTTTAAGAGCTGCTGAAAGTTTGAACTCATTTAATAAGTCTATATATCACACAGGAACAATGTGAGTGTATGCGCTGTAAACATCCCCGCTGTAAAGGTTTCATTGAGAAAAAGCTGAGGTGTGAAGGGTAAGACGGTGCCCTCGCTAAATGGGAGCGTCTGGCAGCTGGCCAATCACAGAGAGGGGGCGACCCTGAGTGACAGCTGGAAAGAGAGGCAATAACCCCCTGAGTAAAGGAGGACGTCATTTACCTCTAATGATGCAGTCAATGTCGAACCAATCAGAGAGGAAAACGCCTTTATGCACTTATTCATTCTTTCCTGTAGAAATCGCTCACTCTGTTTGTTTGTAGCAGTAAATGGAGACTCAGTGACTTTTATGAATCACTATTCTCCAGCAGGATAACTGGAAGCTGGTCATTCATGCAGTTCTTCAAATTATAAGTACAGCCCCATGAAATGTTTTATTCTCCTTGAATCTGTCTTGACTCACTTGCCATAACTCTCTGGTGTCAGGCATTTTAAAGAGAGTAAGACAACATGATGCAGAGTATATTATCTTTTTAGGTTACATCGTTTTTCCATGCCACCATGGATCAGCGTGCCAGGGTCTACTGCCTCGAATATTGACAATCAATAATCAATAAATCAATCTGTTTTTTTTTTTTTCATATAGCACCAAATCACAGCAGTTGTTATCCCACTAAGCAGTATTTAGCAAGTAACGGTAGCAAGGAAAAGCTTCCGTTTAACATGCAGAAACCTTGTAGTAGAGAGGTTGAGTCTTCTATTATTTGGCCCCTCCACAGTGGAAGTATCAGCACCATCTCTAGAGAAGGGCTTCTGATAAACTGTATATTTGCAGCAGGCTCAGGGTTGGACCAGCTCTTCGTTAATACTGCTGTAAGCTTGGCTTATGCTTATGCATTGGACATACACCCCACCTGTGCCATAGCAGTCAGTGTAGTCCTCAGGACTGCATACCTCTGCACTGGAGTGTTAGCGTCACTCTGCAATACTCATCTTAAACACTAGTTGGTGATACAATTTCTAAACACATCTATTTGTAAGTTTCCAGCGCCACTATGTCTCTTCATTATTATATGTGTACAAAAGTATTGAGCAAAGTATCTTGACTTTTTATTGACTCAAAGTAGACTGAAACGTTTTGAGTATTTGTAGAACTAGAACTATTGGGGACAAAATGGCTAAAATGTGACCAAATCCAACAAGACTAAGCAGCTACCAAACTGAACAGTGCCAAACATACCGAGCTCCCGTCTCTCTCTATACCTTCATGTAATATTTGTAGTTTTTTGGGAAGATGAAGAGGATAAAATAGGAGACCTAAAGTTGATCACTAATAGAAAAGGAGTCCAACAGTTTCGGACGGAGGATTGCATTTTACGTGTTGTTTTAAGTTGGGATACGATGGGGGAATAAAAAAATTCACTCTCACTAAGCAGTGCAGCCCAACCCTAAACACACCCCCATCGAACAGGGCTGCTCTCCAAACAGAGAAAAGGCTGCATCATCACAGGATAGATAACTGTGACTAAGACTATTAGCTAATTGAGAGGCTGACTGTGTTGGCCACTTCTACAGCCGCCTACCGAGCTGACACAACGAAAAACTGCACCCAGCTTCTGCAGTGATCATCTCCGACTCCAAGAGGGGCTCACAAAGTAACTCCTAAAGTACCCTTTAAATGAAGGAAAGCTTTTTCACAGGATGATAAAAAATAAACACCTCTCATATTTATGAGCTGCTCTTTAATCTTTGGGGTACTTTAACATCTAAACCCTCAGAAAAGAGGATATTAGGAAGCTTAAAATGCAAATCTGGCAAAACGTTCTGAACTAAATGCCAAGGCAAGCATGTAAATACCCCCTCCTCTCCAACCCCTGCTGTTCTACCACCAGGATCCTCCGTATCAGAGCACATGTTAGATGCACAGCCCCCATACATGAATAAAAAGTGTTAAACATGCTGGTTCTGTGCTCATGTAGGGTTTGAAGAAAGATTGCATACTTTACTAGGGTATTGAAAGCTACAATGTGGGACTATAGGTCAACACTGATTTTGCTGTTCTCTATGGACAAAGTAGGTCCTCTAACCTCTTGGCTGGTTTTGTCTTGTACATGTAAAAGTTTTGATTTTTGATTAAAAACCTTCTCCTGAATTATTTTAACAGTCAAATGTTTTAATTGATGCCGTGATTCTTGGCAAAGTGATATTTCAGCAGTGTGCTGTTTTTCATCACTTTGTCTAAATCCTCCTCTCTAGCAGCCATCTCTCTTATGATGACATGAATATTCATTCTTGTTGCTGATTGTCTTGTTTGCTTTGCCGGTCACATCAGGGCATCAGTATTGAATTCAACTGTTTTTTTCTCCAGTAAGAAAAAGAAGTCTCTTAAAATAGTCTTGAAAGAAAATTAGGAATTCACAAAAGAGTTTTAATATTACTCGACACCGGTCAATACATAGTGTTACAAGAACAATCACAACTTTATTATGATAACATAATGGCCTTTATTTTTAATATTAAAATTTTTAAGATTAAGAACTTATCACAATTTTCTGCATAAGAGTTACTTAATTGACTCATATATCAAAAAATTACTACCCTTGTAAAGTCATGACTTGTCCTATTGGAAAGACTTAACTATGACTTTATAACAGTAATGACTTTTATTTTCTTACGACTTTACTCTTCCAGTCTTTCAACTTTATACAACTTTATTCTCCAGATAATTTGACTTTCCTCTGACTTTATTCTCATGGTACTATGACTACAGTACATTCTTGTAACATTACGGCTTTATTATCCGATGACTTTATTTTCATGCTATGATGAGTTTATAGCTACTGTTGGATGCAATCAAGTACAGAATACAGATGGCGTGTCATTAGACAACAAGCTTTGATAACCTATCTACAGAAAATGGTGATAGGTCCCGTCTGGTTAGACTTTAATATGACACTTCACCATTGTAATCCATACCCAGCAGAGGGGGGAGGATGTTTACCTGAAAAAAGGAACAAAGGCTAGTTTTATCTCTGCTAACATTAGCCACTCTCAAACACTCTTATCTGAACTCTCATTAGCCCATATCATGTAAAACAGAAATTAAAGGATGAAAACAACATGAAGAAAGTCGACAAAATGCCTTGAGAAAAGGAACTAGGAAGGCAAAGTTTGTATTTACTATAAGAATATGTTCAACATTTCATCTGAAATATAGAAAATATTCACATCTGAAATTAGAAACGAAGATTTATTTCAAACTTTTGAACATTTCAGAGCCCTGAGTCATCAAATCCAACCAGGACTTGTGCTTTTGCTGTAATTGGGACAATTTCCTGAAGTTTAAGCACTTCTACTTGAACAAAGACTGAGTCTATTTTTACCTTGTCTCATGATCTGTCAGCGTTTGATCAGAGCTTCAAGCAGACAGATGTGGAAAATAATGAGTTAACAGCTTCTCTACAGTAAGACAGTGTGCATTAATGCATGAAGTACATGCATTTCCCTCTGCGTGCTTTAGTAGACGAGTATTTGTTTAAAGTGCTGCCTCGTGCACACTTCAGTCCTCAGAGGGAACAGACTCCATCCCTGCAGATTTCTCCTCATTAAAATAAAGGACGAATCAATGATTTCTAAACTGTCTATTTATCAGGGAAAAAGAGGAAAGTTGCTGAGCAGTCAGGCGTGTTCTGCTTTACTGTCTCTCCTGCACATTTATACTCTTACACACAGAAACCTCCCCCATTATAACAAAACCTCAATGTGATTACACTGTGAACTGATGGTGATACTGTACAAATATCAATGACTTTACAACATTTCAGATTTAAACTAATGCACTTATTATGAAATATTGAGGGATATATAAACTGCTTTAACATTTTAACAGAAACAGCTGAAGTCTACAGAAATCTGACTCAACACATTTTTAGCTTTAGTGGTGCTGAATGTACGTAAACTGACATTGTTACATAAAGTACACTGATGGATTCGATTGTGACATTTCATCATCTTGCACTTTTATTTTCATGCTCTTGTTTTTGTTGACCTGTGCCTTTCTTATCAATTTGGCCTTAAAAAGTAACTTAATGTAATAAAACACATGAAACTCATTTATTTAAGGTGATAGATAGATGCTGAGAGGTGGAGCTGTTTAAGCGATTGTGTTTTGTAACAGCGTCGTCATCCTAGCGGTCCTCTGCTGACACTCTGTGGTAACATCAGGTACTGCAGGCCAGTTTGATTTTCACTTACTAATTTCTGCTCCTTTTAGACTCATCTTCACTCACAGTCAGGGGTCTTATCTGTTTGTGTTCACTTCATCTATTCAGTGATTAACATATGATATAATGGATAATTATGACATATTAATAGAGGGGTTATTGGAGGTGTCTTCACCAATGTCTGAGCAGAAATTCAGATAATCGTATTAGTGAAGGAGAGAAGAAGTGCATTAACATTATTATTTTAATATGCATCATATTAAAGTGAAAATCAATGTCAAACTAGTGTCTGAAAAGCAAATTCAGGTGATGCAGTAATACCGTTTAATATCTTCTAGAGCAGATCCTGATTAAGTTTGTGTCTGCTGACATCTGCTGGTCATAAGCTGTACTGCAGCTATTCATGATTTTAAGTTTTCTCAGCTTCAGTCCTCTAAGCACAAAGCTTCCTCCACATCAATTAATCTGTAACATTTATGACTCTGCTTTTATGCACCTGAACCCCACACTCTCCTTTCTGATCCTTCTCTCCTTTAAATGCTGGTCACTTTAAGTCTGTTATAATACCTGTGACTTCTGGAGTAAATGGTTACTGGTGTGGAAGTGGAAAAAGTCTGCATATGGTGTGGAATTCTGCATTTTTCATCAATGTGTTTTATATCTAAGACCTGCCAAGTTTCTAGCTGCTTCAACTGCATGCATCAATCAGTCTCACCTCTATCCATCTCTTTCTTTCTGGATCTCCCTCTATCCCCTCTCTAGACCCAGTGCAGTAACAGCAGAAGACTGGCTCAAATGAGTCTGGTTCTGCTTGAGGTTTCTGCCTGTTAAAGGGATATTCTGGAATAAAATTAATTTAGGGTCAAACACCCCGTCAAGAGATGAAAGATGCCAACCACTTGCTTCTCTAGTTATATCAACTTTAGTAATGACCGCACGATAACGATACACAGCGGTCCCAGTAGCCACATGCTCAACCAAAACGCCACTCTAGAGCCACAAATTATGCTCAGAACAGCACCTAATTTCATCAACAGTACATATAGGGTCCCAGACATAGCACTAGCCACCAAACATCTTTTTAGCTTTACCTGATTTCTTTAGCAAAGAAAACTCACCAACTCTCTTCCAGCAGCCGCTTGAGACCTCAGACGAGTCCATTACTGCAGCGGGGCGACGCAGCTCAAGAAGGAACATTTATGATCATTTATTCATGGAAATGCAATCAGACCGAGACAATAAGGCAGAAGAACTACTGCGTCTGCAGTACAAAATGATTAATATGATGATTATTACTTCAGGGAAATGATAAAGAAATGATCATAATTGTTCTTCCTTGAGCTGCATCACCCCGCTGCAGTAATGGACTCGTCTGAGGTCTCCGTACAAACAAGTGGCTGCTGGAAGAGAGTAGGTGAGTTGTTTTTAGTCTCTTAGCTAAAGAAATCAGGCAAAGTTAAAAAAGATGTTCGGTGGCTAGTGCTATGACTGGGACCCTATATGTACTGTTGATGAAGTTAGGTGCTGTTCTGAGCATTTTTTTGTGGCTATAGAGTGGCTTTTTGGTTGAGTGCGTGGCTCCTGGGATCGCTGTGTATTGCTATCGTGTGGTAATTACTAAAGTTGGTCTAACTAGAGAAGCAAGCAGTCGGCAACATTCAGGGGTGTCTAACTCGGTGCCACAGTGTGTTTGACCCTAACTTAATTTTTGGAATATCCCTTTAAAGGAAGTTTCTCCTCTCCACTGTAACTTCCTAAATTCTGCCGTTGAAGATGGGATGCGATGTGATCCTTCAAACTCCTGAAGTTTGTGAGTAAGGAGGTTTGATTTGAGCCAAGGTCAGTCCTGAAATGCAACTGAGCGTCTTCATATAACATTTCCAAGCCTAAATAATGAGAGTTTTTCCTTTTTTGTTCTCGTTCTGCTGACTCTGAGCGACTTCAAACCGAGTCCCAACCTCAGCATCTCATTTATGACATCCAGACGATTTCCTGTGACGAATTTCCAAAGCCTTGAAACTGGCCTTATCGTTAAATCATGTCCAGTGTGCTTGCGTATGTGAGTGTGTCTATGCGTGTGTGTGCTTGTGCGTGTCCCAGCATGGAGCTGTCCTGCGTCACAGCGTCTGTTAGCATGACGCATTCGCTCCTGTTTAACCTTGCTGTTAGAAAACCACACCCACACACACAGATAGAGGAGGGGATGGAGAGTTTTGATTTATTCCCTTGTGCTCATAAAATAAAGCCCATTAAAGATAACAAGGCCACTTATCAGGGTGAACACTGGAGGGCAGCATATTCACACACAGACGTCTGGTACACTGAGGCCTAACTGTACTCCTGAAAGAGTGTGTATTTGAACGTGTGTGTCAGTCAATGTGGCTGTCAGTCACAGAGACTTTCATCAAGCTGACTACAGAGTGGTGTAAGCGTGTGTGTGTGTGCGCGTGTGTGTGTGTGTGTGTGTGAGGGGTGAAGGTCAGCTGTAAAAAGTTGAATGAAGTCAGGCAAGTCATGGTCAAGGATGATTATAAAATCCCTTTTTGATTGTTCGACTGTTTAGAACCAACTTCCTTTATATATATATATATATATATGAACATGTTGACTACTTTGGTACAACAATAAATCACAAAGTAATTCTGTTTAATGAGTGTATTCTCTTTTATTCAAAATTGTGCAACACTGCTACATTGAAGCATATAAACTCCGGTTTGAGGCTGTTGAGGACGGTGGGACTAAAACCAGAAGGGACAAGGACTCAGGAGAGCAGGAGGGCATCTGTGTGTAAAAGTTGCATTCCTGTTTAAATTAAAGGAGAAAATAAAGATGTGTTTTTGAACTCACTCCAAAGTGTTTGATTTTGAGGGGAGGCGCTTTGTGTCAACATTTTGGAGCAACTCATGTACAAGACTTTTTGTCATTTTTTCCTCTAAGTGATAATTTAACAAAGGCGGCGATGTTAAGCATCAAAAGTCTTTTTAAAGTATTGGGGTCGATTTTGCAAAGTGCACAGAAATCCTCCAAAATCTTATTTGCAGATTCGTCTGCATGTGCCGCCAGAGGGGAGGAGGTCAAACATGCTTTGAGGGGGTGGCATAGGTCGGCTCTCTGGGAGCTGGAGAGATGCAAATGAGAGCCGGCAACTTGTTTTGTTACTCAGTAACACAACGGTACAAAAAAAAAAAAAAAACACATGAGGTTTGACCATGAGAGTGTTAAGTCTACAGATAACAGAGTCTTTGTTGGTAGAGTTTTGTGATTTGACAAGTGAAGCAAACAGGCATCAAGCAGAAACTCCTAAAAATGAAGTAAAGGATGCAGCTCCTCAAATGTCCACTTGAGGCTGTCTGCAAACATTAGGAATCCCCATGAGGCTCCATGTTAAAATGCCAAACTTTACAGCAGACTTAAACATGTCTACAATAACTCCGTTTTTGATTTGGCACACTGCACAGAGAGATTTTTAGTTATTGGTCAGGATGTCCCGATCCGATATTGATATTAGTTATCAGTCTGATACATAGACTGTATAAAGAATGGACAAAGTCTGCCTCCTTGCTGGGTGAAGCCACTCGGAGAACAGTGCCCTCTGTTGATGGGCTGCAGTAAAGGTCATAAATCCCACCTCTGCCAGCAAATCTTATGGAGCTGTGGACAAACTTTAGAAATTTATTACACAGAACATTAAGTTTTCTCCCCCCTGCTTGTGATGTTGACATGTAGTTACTGTCAGACTGGTTTGTGCTCAAGTCCTCTGTTTTCTGTGAAGCTCCATTTTTAAAAGTTATTAGGGGGTTCATGTTTTCTATGATTGACACCTGATACAGCCTATGGGCATTCAGGGATTGTGTAGCTCTCCCATACACTGTTTGAGCCGAGCATCATCACAGTGACTCTTGGCGACCACGCAGTCGCTACTGCGCAGCGCTGGTTTTAGGAAATGAAGAAAAATCCTGGAAATACAGAGAGCTTTTTGGCTTCAAATCCACATACAGGCGGTAGGCGGAAACAAGTTGTCCATAGTATATACAGTCTATGGTCTGATATCAGCAAAAAAAAAAAAAAAAAAGGGTCATATCGGCCTGCATCCAACATCTCCGATATCAGCACTCCGATACAAGCAGTCCATTCCAGGCTCCGCTCCGGTACCTCTACATAGCGGTGCCCAGATCCAGCATGTAGAGCCTAAGTAATCACAACAACAGTGTGTAAGAAGGTGCTAACAAAGTAGCAAGGAGTAAGAGTGATGTTAGCTGGCAGTATTTTTGGTCTGATTCTAATTTCGAAAAAGACGTTGCAGCTGAGTGCAAAACTTGTCATGCAAAATTTTGTGCCAGTATCAGCTCAATATCGGTATTGGCCAACACTGAGGGCTACAATATTGGTATCGGAAGTAAAAAGTTGTATCAGAACACTCCTAGTCACTCCTAGTTACGAGGCTAGATGACAGGTAAGTGTGTTGTAGCTTTAACTTTTACCTACCTAGTATAATACAGCCAAACTATGAAGAGTAAAAAGAAAGTTAACTTATTAGAACACTTAATAGAACGAATCACTTATTAGAACAAACTGGCTGAAAGAACAGAGTTAAAGAGGAAAGGACAAATGAGGGACAAATACACGGTAAAAGGGAAGATCATTAAAGAAAGAAACAGAGGGAGGAAAGGACTGATGGCTGAATGAGGAGAGGAGGAAGGAGAGAGAAACGGAGTATGAATATTAAAATGACTGATGTGCACTTTCCAGTCAGAAGTGCAGCTGGCAGCAGAGTGACGTCGCCGAGCCAGCAAAACAAACTGAGTGATGTTGGCACTAATTCAAGCCAGCAGAGAGACAGAGACACAGAGAGACAGAGAGAGACAGCATGAGGGACGTTTGACTTTCCCCTCCTGTGTTTAAATATGTGACACTCACACAGAGCTGTCGACAGATCATCCCGCACTTTCAAGGTTTGTCAAATACATCTCAGAGGAAACGTGTCGTAATCTAAGGCTGGATGAAGGTCAGAGGCGACAGGGAAACTCCAGCGAATCAGACATTTTCATGATGGAGGAGGTCTGAGTGAATGCTAGGGTGTAAATCTGGGATCTTTGGGGCTTTTCACGCTATCCAAACAGAGAGAAAGTGTCTCTGTGAGGTGATTTTGTTATAAATATAAAATTATAATATGATGGGATGAGAGAAAAAGTTTATATAAAAGTTCCTGTAGAAGCACTGAAGGGTGTAAAAAGACTGGACTGCTGGAGGAAGAAGGGCAGCTGAGCTCCATTTCATTATATTTTGGGGTGTCCGCGACTGAAAGCGTTTTTTTTACATCTGAACCTACACAATATGTCACAATATGTATGAATATTTTGAACAAACAGGCACACCGAACTGTTAAAAATATTACATAATGATTGGTATGTGTCTAAAATGCACATAAAGACACGCAGAAGCACTCAGTGATTTGTGGGTAGAAAAAGAAGACACAGGGGGGGGAGGAGGAGGAGGAAGATGGAGAGGAAAGTGCAGTCAGTTTTTGGTTGAGCCCATAGACTGTATATACTATGGACAGCTTGGTTCTGCCTTCTGCCAATGTATGGATTTCAAGCCGAAAAGCTCTTGGTAATTCCGCGTTTTTTCTCCACTTCCTGAAACCAACATTGCACAGTAGCGTTGAATGCACTCCACCTCTTGCGCAGTAGCATTGTATGCATTCGGCGGGAGAGTTGCCAAGAGTGGCTGTGATGACGCTCGGCTCAAACAGCGTATCCCCGGGTAAGCTACGCAATCTTCGTACGCCCATGGGCTGTATCAAGTGTCAATCATAGAAAATATGAACCCTTAATAACTTTATATATATATATATAATAAAAATGGAGCTGCACAAAAAAAAAAAGGATTTCTAAAGTTTGTCCACAGCCCCATAATGATGGTTGGCAGAGGCGGGATTTATTACCTATACTGCAGCCTGTCACCAGAGGGTGCTGTTCTCAGAGTGACTTCACCCAGTGCGAAAGCAGACGCTGTCCACTCTATATACAGTGTGTGGTTGAGAACAGGTACAAAACCACAGTGAAAGACACCTGGATTCTTATGATCCAGGAAGAGGTTTAGACTTACTTTACAAACCAAAAACATAAATCAAATAAATATTTTAAAGATTCTGAAAGTTTCTGCTGCTGATGTTTGAATCATGTCCAAAATCCCTGCGATGTGAAGGTGAGCGATTTCTCACATTAATTAATGAATACATTAAACCATCACCTCTGACTTTATCTCCTTGCTGGAGGCTTTGTAAATTTTTAATGTCAGAGCTTTAATGGAGTCTGCCTCATTCCAACAACGTCAAAGAGATCTGCGCTTTTATTTTGAAAAACACCAGAATGCATGCATTTGTTAGGTGTCTCATCCAGGTTAATTATCACTAAACAGAATAAATCCTTTCTTTCATACCCTCAAATGCTCAGCAGGTGAACTCATGTAGAGGTCAACTCTCCCCTCTGACCCCGTCTTTGCCTCATGTTTCCAAAACCACAGACTGTCTCAGCTTACTGTGACCTTTACCAAAGTCAAAGTCTGGAGGAACATCTAAAGTAACAAAGAGCTGCTGGCAGCAAAGAGGTTAAATCTACTGAACTAAAGGTTAAAGAAACATGACCTGGACCTGATTATGTTATTGTTAGTCAGTAAATGATAGCCTCTGACAACTGGGTGAAGGATGTTTTGATGGTTTGTGGAACTGACCTGGACAACAGATCGGGTGAGGCTGCAGAGGTTGTACAGAGGAGAGAGCAGACAGGCTGTAGCAGGTATCAGCAGAGTTTGTTTGTCCTGTTAGTGAGTGATCAACTGGTCAGTGTGGAAAACCTGGAGGGGCACTGAAAGAGGAGTAATACACACATACACACAGGACCAGTGGTAATAAAAGTGTATCTAACCTATCAGCGACCTCTTCCTCTTCGGATCTGCAGCCTGACGGGGTAAGTGGGGTTTTAACCTGTCATGTCAAATAAAAATCAGCCTCCCTCCCGCGGGTTTCTCTGACACACCTGGTCTGATCTGAAGCTGGGTCAGCAGCTGTCTGCCTGCCTGCCACTCTTTCTGCCTGTTTCTCTGTCAAAATAAAACAAAGCAGTATAATGCCTGCCACTTCCAACACTGCCTCGGTTACAAAGCTCAGGACTCGGCGGGCCCAAGGACACGTCACTTTGGTCATGTTTCGTCGGGGCTGGAGAGAGAATCAGCTCAGGTAACGTCCACAGCAGCCACAGAGTGAGCCGTATGCGTCGCTCTCTCTGCTGCTGAACCCACTTTCCTCTCTCTGATTACTTCCACCTCTCTGTGTGAAGGTGTGCATGTAGCTCAAATCAGCTGCTGTAGAGTTTTGATTGCAACAAAATACCTGCAGGCTTTCAAACTTCCATGACGCAGTCTAACGTCACTGTGCAAAGAGCTCATTTCACCACTAAAGCACCTACAGTAGCAACAAAGCAGCATCATCTCCTTGGTGGTGCTCTGATAGAGAATTCAAACGTTTGTCGGACTTTTATGAATACATCCCACCAAACACCCAACGTCATTTAGACGTCTTTTTTCAGGCTACATCACATCAGCCCATCATTGCCGTTATTCAGCCCAAAAAAGACGTTGAAAACTGGGCTTCATTTAGACGGTCCGAATCCAGACGTTTAGACGTATGGTGAAGACGTCTTTTCAACCACTTTTTGCTGGGTGGGATATTTGTTGTCCAAATACTAATAAGAACGTAAATTTTCAAATTACTCCAGTAGATTTATGACAGCAGTAATAAGAGCAGCAACAACTAACAAACAATCACTTTGGGCAAAGGCGTCCAAGCAGGTTACAGCAACTAAAATATCCTTGTGGCATCACAAAAAGGGTCTCTACAGAGACAGGCTTTGATGCAAAGGTTCATAAATTTTACTGTATAACTGTTGATGAACATTTAAGTGATCCATGCACGGACCATGAAGTGATGCGTCTTGAGAAAATACCCACAAAAGCAGCTCTGTGAAGGTCAGCCCCTGTACATGTGAAACTCGTCAGGCTGAAACCTCGCTAGTTCCAAGACTATTATTTTCATTTATTTCAACACTGCATGAGATTCAACCACAAACTTTTTCCAAATACTCTCTGTCGGTTAGACTTCAGAGATCCTACTGACTGGAATAAAATCAAAGCAATAGCATTAAGTGCTTACATGCCATTTCAAAGTGGGATATTTACAACCCCTTGGATGAAGGTGCAATGGGAGGTCAGCCAAGAGGTCCAAGTTTTCTCATGTTTCTAAGATGCTTCACTTGAGAAATTGCAGAGATTGAGAGGTAATCATTTTAAAGACAAAACGGACTTAAAAGCACTCGAATAGAGAAAAACAATGAAAGGATTTAAATGTGTTCAAACCATTTGTTTTAAAGGACTTGTTGTAGCCACTCCAGGCAGTTTTGTCACCTCAGACAGTAAACTGGACAAATTGTTTGAAGTCTATTAGCCAATAAGAGCCCATTATATCGAAAAACATGGCCAAGATTTGAAGAAAAATATTTCACCTTTTAATAGTCCCTGCTCCATCGGCAAAAATCTCACATGTAAACCTCAAAGTGAAGCATTCTGTCGTGACTACAGTCCCTGACCCAGTGGACCAGCGGAGGTCAGGGTCTCTAGCAGTGACTCAGTAAAACCCTTCTTCAATGCTTCGGTAAAAAACCTGGAGTCTTACCCTGAGGACTGGCAGAATCTGATGGAGCAAAGAGTTCATAGCATGCAAATAAATACAGCAATTCACTCTGAGTCAACCTTCAGAGCAGCCCGAATAACCAGCTCCAGGCTTTTGCTTTTATTTCACTGTTGCACCTGTCCTGTTGGGCTGGCCCCATTTTTCCTTTAAAAAATATCAAAATTCAGCTCAGCAATACAGTGAAACTTTTTCTTCTCAATAAAACTTTAAGATCACGTCGCTTTTTAAATCACATCCTCTCTGGCTACTTTGTCATGCAAATCATCTAATGCCAATGATCACAGCCGACACGTCAACTGTGAGTCATATTCTCATGTTACCATGGTGACAATTGGCTTAAAGCCTCTAATAGCTGCACTGTGGCACTATTAATGTCAAATGTTAGTCAAAGAAACAATAAAACAACTATAGTGGTCCATTCAAAGAATATAATGCTAATATCTGCAAGTCACTTCAAACACAGATGAGGAAATTTTGGTGTTGTGCAAGATTTCAAACGTTTTTGCCACATTTTGTATGTTAACATATAAAAGAGAGTATTCCTGTTGGGTTGCAAAATGGTTCTTGATAAAGAGCTCTGTCTGAGGCACCCTCCTGAAATCCCCGTAAAGCCTTGTGAGTCATTGGCATGATGGTTGCCAAGCCACTGAAGAAATGTATAAATACAAGCATTTTTTTTCTTAACTGAGATTTATGGATTATGAAAACCATTTTATAATCTTAGTTTAATGTTGTTTCAATTCATTATGGTCCTTATACTGGTCCTTTTCTGTAAAATATTCCTGGTATACTGATGTTTCTGTAATTATGAAGCTAGCTAAAGCTGCATCTCTTGGCTTTAAAGTGCAGTGTTTGATTATCAACAGCGTTTATCAGAAACAAATTTTAAGAAATGAAGTAATGGGGTAATTAATTAGTGCAAAATCACCTGGATATAAAAAGCATTTTGTTTTTGTCGGCTTAGAATGAGCTCTTTTCATTTACCACCAGTAGCTGCCATCTTGAACAGCCCAGTTTCTACCATGGTACATGGAGCACAAAGTGTCATATTACCATATTCTGACTTCCCAAAAAGAGGACATAACTACGCAGGGGCAGAGTCACGGAGTAGCACAAATTTAATTTTGAGAGTTTTTCGGGTTGGATTGAGTGTCTTTTATGTGCTTCTAACTCTGTAAGTCCACGTGACACAAACTTGAAACTTCCGTACAAAAATGCAGACATTTAAAGGATTTTAAAAACTTCCCCAGACAAGGCTGGACAGCCCGGACAGCCCCCCCAAAAAGAAGACATGTCTGGGTAAAAGAGGACGTATGGTCACTCTAAAAGTGTCACATGTATTTTCGTGTTTAATGGCTGCTAATTGCACCAGCTGGAAGACAAAGTTGGTTGTAAAAACTTGACAAAAGGAGGATTATACTTATAATGCATCATTGCAGCTTGAATTTCTGTATAATGTACCTTCCAATACCTTAACCATCAGTCAGCACTGCATGCACTAGAAAAAATGTTGTAGATACAGCTAGGGAGGGTGCTGAGCTCCTGACAAACATCCGTATTCGTAAAGGTCGGGTTACTTCAAAAATGACTGAGGCTTCCCTGGTGCAAAAAAACACCACTCGACAGCAGTAAAGCTTCCATCCCTCTGACATTGATGCCTTAGTTTTCCTCAGCATGAACCAAAAAGGTGGCAAACATCATCAGCATGCAGGACAGTGATTGCAAGTGAAGTGTTAGCACCCTGAATTTGTTGTTTTCAGTTACTACCGCAGTGATAGTAAGTCACTCGCTAACAAAGCAGGTAAGGTAACCAAAAATGCTGCTTTTGTTGTTAAAGTGTTGGATGTAGCTTCATGAATCATGTCAAATACTGTTAAAATGTTGTCGTTTATACGTGTTGTCATGGCTGCATCTCTATGATGAATGAAAGTGATTTTGTGCTCTGTTTAGAGGAGCAGCACTGCTTTTTTTTTTCTTGTTAACCTCATAAAATGAGATTCTGAGTAGTCACAGTGTCACAGTGAACTGCACTTCTTCATAGTTACTGGATAGATGAGTTTTCAATAGTCATCTGCTGCTGTAAGACCTTCCTCTCTTTGCTGGCAGCGGTGTCTCTGAATGATGATCAGGACTACAGAAGCAGCTTGTGTTAGTAAAGAAAACCCTGTTCTCCTCAGACTTCTTCAGGAGACGTATAGTCAATGAAGACACAAAGCTAAGGGTTTTCTCAAGTGTTTGAAATGCTTTGGAGTAAATGCTCCAGCTCTATTTGGACACGGGGTATTGATCTGATAATGAATCGTACAGCTGCCAATTCAAACCGCCATCTGCTGTGAGCTCTGAAAGCTAAGCTCTGTTTTCTGAACTACACTGTAAAAAGTCAACTCTCAGTAACAGCAAAAAACAAAAAAAACCAAATAGGGAAGTATTACTTAAATAAGCAAAAGTATCTGCAAGTAAGTCAAGAAGAAGCTGTTCGTCAATGTATCATAAACAAGTTACAGTATCTAGTCATTAGATATCCCTAACCCCAGGCTGAAAGAGGTACATTTGTCTTTGCATAAGCTAATCAACGTGCAAAAAAATGCTATTCTTAAATGTTTCATGCATAGCTAATAACATCATCAGCATATTAAGATTCATATCTTGGTATTCACAGAGGAAAGCAATATTGTGCTTAAGAGAAATATCCTGGAAACAAAAGAAATTATTCCGTGGTAGACTTATTCAATGCACTTTTTCAGAGGAATTATACTTATATTTTGATTTATGTTATTATCCATCTTTGTTTGATATAGTTTTGCAGCCAGTTTAAAGTCTCTATGTGTTAAATGTCTGGGATTTTCTGTTCTTGCCATGGACAACCTCACATGACTCATCTCTGCAGCTCTTCTAATCCCAAGTCTTTTCCTTCAGGGTCTCAGTCTCCACCCTGTATTTGATAATTATGTTTAGGGTGAACTGGGACCTTGTTAGGGCTCTTAGATCCCAGATATTATTAAGGTAATTAGTGTTGAAGAATAGTAATCATGTTTTATGGCTCCTCCTCTGTCCCTAGGTAACCTGCACAGAGCCGTGTACCAGAGAGGAAATTGATAAGCTGAAGGAGTTTGGACATGTGAGATATGAGGTGTGCAGGATAATGGATGAAGTCCCCATGAGAAACAACAGGAGGGAGGGATGGGGGTAAAATACTCCCTGATGTTCTGACACAAGCTGATTAGCTGATACCAATTGGTCTGCACATCGTATTCAAATCTAGTTTGACTTTAACCGTGTTTAAAGGGGTTGCCACCTTTGTTCTTTTTGCCAGAACAACTTAATTTATGCTACGTGTTAATAAAGATATTCACTTTTATCAGACAAGCTTTTTCTGATGCTGTCCAAACAAAGAGGAATAAATCAACTTAATCAGAAAAGCGGAGGTTGAGGACATCAAGACTGCAACTTAAAAACATAAAGTAATCTGTCTGGCGATAATGATTTTTCACATTTACATGTCTGGACAGGACTTCATCAAACTTCTCATACTTAGACTGACATAATTGAATAATGTGGTTGGAGATCTCTTGCATGTACAGTATACAGCTCAATTGGACTGAAACTGCCCTAAGCGTTCTGAGCATGCTAATGTTTGCACACCAGACTTTGAATAGCATGGATGCATTGCGAGGAAGCCAAGTAGAAAACAAAACCTTCACAGACAGGGAGAGGATATAAAGAAGTCAAAACTCTCCAAATAAACTGTACAGAGCTGTAAAAGTGACAGTGTTTTCATCGTTTGACATTCATCCCTTTAGCATCTTGCTAACCTGTTTTGTCGATTGTTTTGGTTCAAAATAGGCCGGCTGGGAGACAACACAATAAATGACCTGAAAAGGGGACACCAACTGAAGTGGAGGTGGACATGCTTCTGTCAATAATTCGATTCTTACCCAGTGCTTGTAAACTGGAACAAGGACAGTAGTCCAGTTCAATTGCTTAATGAAGCTATTATCATAAGTTGAATCAAGTGTGCGTGTAAATGTATTGACTGATATATGATAAGTTTTCCACTCTCAGGTCCTCAAGCTTCATGTTTTATCAGTATGTGGATAAAGAGACAGATAGTGACAGAAATTAGAATTAGTTCAGATAATGCTGAAAATGAGCCATAAAGTAAAAACACATTAAGGACGATCACCCAGCTCTGAAACTCTTTGATATTTACTGTTTTGATCCAGTCTCCTAGCTCTCATTTCCAGCAGCAGCAGCAGCAACTTCAGCAATTATGATATTACATCTGCGTAGGTGCAGAAAATGAAATGTACTCACTCCCACTGCTTCCTCTTGGCCTGTGGTGTGTTGTGCTTCTTGTGCGCCTGGTGAGCCAGGATGACATCACGGTAGTCCACCAATCCCCCTCTCCTCCGGATCAGCGGGACTGTGGGGTCAGAGTGACTGGTCACCATGGACCCCGGCCTGGAGTGGATCCCGTACCCACTACCACCATTGAGAAAGGGCATGTCGCTGTAGTGCTCCACCCGGACATCATACACGGTGTGGTAGTAGGTGGGGTTGGGGCCAACGCTGCTCCCGCTGATCGGGGGAGGTCTGCAGCGCAACGGCCGGTGGAGGCCCTGAGAGGAGGAGGAGCAGGAGGAGGTCGGGGGCCACACCGCCGAGCCCCCATGGTCCTGGCACAGGGGGGACAGCATGGAGCTGGGGGGAGAGAGGGATAGAAAAAAAAAGACAGGTTTAACGAGAAGGCCGTGTCCAGGCTGCTGACCTACATGACGTTTACTACAGTTCCTTGTAAGAACTGGAGTCTGACGTATTTATTGATATTGGTGGTCTCCCCAGTCGCAAGAGCAGAGAATGTGGCATTAACGATTTCCACACAGTGATGGCCATTTTGATTTGTCGAACCACAGAGCAGTTTTCCGCTTTGCCTCAGTCCATCCTAAATAGCCTTGAGTCCAGAGTAGCTGTGGCATTTCTGGATGATGTCTGTACATGGTTTCCTCTGTGCATGGTGTAGTTATATCCTAAATTTGTAGACACTGGACAGTCATTTTTGGAGGCGATTTTAAACCCATGCAGTGAATTCCACTACAGAGTCATGCCGCAAATTAACCTTATTTAGCTTTTGAACTCATTTTTTTAGGCTTATATAACTTTTTAGTATTTAATTGTCCTTTTCCAAGCTTTTTTAAACTAAACATTTGTCAGGACACAATAAAGATTTAAGGTTTTACTTTTGATGTGTTGTCTTTGCACTGTTTTGTCTGCCTCAGACTTCTACACATAGGATATTTGCAAGCTGTTTTTTTTTTTTTAATTAGACTTTGAGTAAAAGTAAAAAGTGGTGGACAATCACAGAGAAAAACTCTTCATTAAACTCCTGCACACAGTGTTAGAATCCCTCATGTCTGCTCTGACTCCACTGAGGAGCAGCAGACACACCTGCTCAGGCTGCAGCAATTAACCACAGGTGTTGCCACTGTGGCCTGATCAGGAGTCTATAAGGATCTAGTTAAAGAACATTTACCAGTCAAACATCTTCTTATTTAGATGAGGCAAACACTGTACAATCAATCAGTGTTTGTCTGATCTACTTGAAATCTCAGAAGTCTGCTTATGTATTGGGTACTGTTTCAATAAATTAATTCAATTATGTAGAATGTAAGTTGATATTTGAACATTTGAACATTTTAACTATAGCTACACTGTGGAAATGTATAAGGTCCAGTAATATGTGAATGTTGTTTGTATTGTTCTAGTTTTGTTGTTTTGTTCTTGTCTTGTAGGCTGTTGTGAGTCGCTGTAGTTATTGACGTTGTCTTTGTGTTTGTGGCGTGATGTTTTTTTGTGACTGTGCACTGCAGTGGAGAACTAACTGTACATGTAGACTCCAGGAAGAATAGCAATGGCCTTAGCCAAAGCTTATGGAGATCTAAATAAATGAAACGAAACTTCTGAGCCCGTTGTTCAGTTTGCTCTGCTGCTGACATGTTTCACCCTGGCTGTCAAGTGCATCAAAGTGAGTGTTGTATAATGTATTTAATTTATAGATCGTTTTGAAGACTATTAAGATTGTTTCATTGGATCAATTTTGTGTTAAGGGCTTTATTTAAACCAGATTCTGATATAAAGGTAAAATTAGTGCACATTACTTTAATGTCTAAAGATAACCAATTAATAAATTATGTTTATATTTTTTTTTGTTAAGTACAGAAAACACCACTTGACAGCTTGTAAATAAATCCTTTAAATTGGAACCTGGTCTCCTTCTCCTTGATTGAATCCTCAACTTCCACTGATGTTGACTGACTCCAGCCCTATCAACTACCTATCATCTAAAACACACAGCCGTGACATTAATCTGGTGTTTTAATTTAAGTTTTTCACTCGCAAACTGATGCTGTCTGTGTTCACGTGTGTCTGTGCACTGAGTGTGCAAGCTTTAACGTTTACAGGAAAAAAACATTTCTCCTCGTCTGGTACCTGCTGAGGCTGCATTGCACATTATTCCTCGCTGACATGGTGTAAAGCAGAAAACTAATTCACAGAGACAGGCGCAGACACACACAGATTTACGCTCACACACTGCAGGTACAATGATGGGACATACTGCTATGGTAAGGGCTTTGTCGGGTGATTGAAGGTGTGTGTATGTGTGTGTGTGTGTGCGTGCCGCAGGGCTTGAATAACACAGGTCTGGTTGTATTAGCGGCAGCAGCAGAGAACACACAGACACAGGACCATGAACATAACGCAGAGCAAGGGCGAAGTACAGAAGCAACACAGACAAAGAAGGACTCTCGGCGAGGGGAGAGATTAAAAAGGGACAGTTGGACGGTCAGATAGAGAGGGAACAAAAGGGTGAGTGGATATGAGAAAGAGGTACAAAGTAGAGGAGAGAAGTAAGACTTAAGGGGAGTTTGGGAAGTTACAAAAAGACGCAGCCAGCTTTCACTCCAAAGGTTTAATGGTTATGATGGAGAGATCAGTCCAATAAAAGGTACAAAGACAGCAAAAACTAAGAGAGGAGGGGGAGATTAGGCGAAATGACAGATGAGTGGAGGAGTGACTAAATGCTGAGAGAGAAAGACGCAACAGAGCAATGCAGATGAAGCAAAATTTACACTACGTCTCTCTGACCTCTTTAATTCCTCAAAGTGTCCCAACATTTGCAGGAGGAACATTGGCAGGAAACGTGCAAAAGTAAAACCCAACTTTATGAAGACTTTCCAGCCTACCTTCAAAGTCCACTCAAAGTAAAGGTGAGACAATGCATAAATAAACAGGTTCAAAGCAAAATAGTCAAGGTAATGTCAGGAATGGCTCACAGAATTAGTTGCACAAAAATATATATTTTATTTTGTTTGTTGTAATGTGATAAATTTGTAGACAGCTGTCCTATAAAGAGGAGCTGCACAAAGCGAACATAGTTCTGGTGCATCTCCGAGAATGATGCTTCAGAGTCACAGAAGCAGGATTCTGATTGGAAGGTCACTGAGCTAAATCCCTGGAGAAAAAAACGTTCAGAGAAAGTGGATGAGTAAAACCTTTTCCTATCCTTTAGAGCACTTCTAAATGCCCATAATTTCGCTAAACTTACAGGGGAAAGCGCCTTTTCATCAATACAGCACAGAGAAGAGATTAAGCTGGGGAGAAGCTGACTGGTTGAGTTATTTTGCAGAAAAAAGGCAGGATGTGTTACATCAAAACCTGCACATCTGTCACTTTGAAGCTCTAATATATCATCAACCTTTATCCAAGTCTGGAAAATGATCAGGGTTTCCCTCATTTATTGCTCAGAAGGGTTCCTACACAGGTACGGAAAATATGGAAAAGTATGGAATAAATTTGATCAATTTCCAGGTCTTAAAAAGTATAGAAAATGAAAAATAAAATATGGAAAAATATTTATGTTTCCAGACTTTTACCACAGTTATAAAATACTGCCTTAAAAAACAGAAAAGTAGGTATTATAAAAAAAAATCCAAAAATCAGGGTATAGAAAAGTATGGAAATTCCAAATGTATAGGAACCTTGTGCGCAGGGTTAACTGCACACTGAGATCATGTTTATCAGAGATAACTGACTTAAACAGTCCCTGGTGTCCATTTTTAGAGTCTGTTGTGAATAATTTCATTTTACTCATAAAACAAAATTAGCAGAGAAATACAGAACAGTGTCATCTGCATATAGATAGATATTCTAGTCAGGAATAAAGAAGACAATGTTATTGATATAGACCGTAAATGAAGCAGGACCCAGGGCTGGTCCTTGTGGAATACGTTTCATGAATGGTAGAAGCTCTGATCAATTAATGCCCATTTTTTCACACCGTAATCTCCCAGAAAGATAACTTTTCACTTTATTTATAAGTGAGTGAGTCAGTTATTATGTTGATAAGAAGTAAATCCCCAACAAATGGATCACTCATACATTAAATTTTATTATACAAAGTCTTTTAAATGCAGCTAAATAACTTAAACACAACTCTCTCACCCACACAGATTTTTCTTCCACCCTTCCAGATAATTACAAGAGAGCCAAATGCAGACCTGCTCAAAAGGCTTGTTTGAAAAATTTACCGCCTTATCCCTCAACTTTTTGTGCATTTGCCTTCCAAAAAATAACACCAAAGGTACCATTCCCTGTTAGAGATCACTCCTTGCCTCCAAAACCACATCAAGCATACAGAAAAGGACATTAAATGGAGTGTATTTATCAGTTAGGGATAGTGATGGGCAGATAAAGCTGTATGAAGCTTAGGGGATCTCTTTTAATTTGCGCAGAAGGAGATTTAAAGCTTTAAACCATCTCTGAACTGTCTCAGGTGATAGGCTACTTTCCTCGTAAGTGACCTCTGTGATTCTACCTGTTTTTATTGTATTTTCCCATAACTGAGGAGCAAATATAAAAGTCAAACTAAAAAAAAACTTGCCAAAGTGGAGAACGAAGCTGGTGATAGAGGACTTTGTTATGTTTTGTATGTTTTTTGCTCTCGGCTCTTCTAAAGCAACAGAGTCTGCTCAAACTTCTGAATTAGATGCTGGTGTAACCTCCTCCTAAAAGTGTGTTCAGGTGTAGCAGGAGGCTCAGAGGGCTGCTGTGGGGTTGTTGCTCTGTAGGTGCATTTAACTCTTCTGTAATGAGGCAGAGGCCATGAACCAGAGTTTTACAGCTGCTCTGAAAAATCTACCCCACTGAAAAGAGGAGTGACCTATCCTTCTACTTGGCAGCCAAACACAGCTCCTGGTGTCTGACTGTCTGACTGCTCCAACCTCTTTCTGCCTGTCAACCCCACAAACGCCCTGACCTCTCGGGTCACTGACCTCTGACTGCTGAATCCATCACAGAGCAGGTGAACGCTAACACTTCACACTGTCTGTCCTTCCACATGAGTTATGATGTGAGGCTGAAGCAGCTGCCAATAGACTCTAAATCTACCTCAAGCTAAAATCTCGCCAAGGTCAAAGTCATGTTGGACTACATGGTCACGTTTTGCTTAATGGATTCAGAAAATCATGTCATGATGTAAAGCCATGTGAAACTTTGATTCGAGGGGTCAAAAGACTTGTTTTTCTATTATTTTTAAAGCACAGTAGCTCAGTTTCTTCCAGTTAGTTAAGGATAATTAGGTACAGACCCGTTAATTGTTCAGCTAATGAATCGGGCCAATCCTGCAATCAAGCCGGAATTTGGATGTGTGCCACCTTTGCTGAGCCTTGGATCACTTCCAGCCGCTGCACAGTTTCATTTTACAGCTAAGAGATTGAAACGTTTGCCTGTAACACCACCTTAAGTTCCAGCAAACCTCTGACAAAATCTAACATCTGTGTTTGAGCCTTGGCGGGTGGGTACATCATGCAATTCAAGCTCCAAACATGCACATCTCACGTCTGCAGAAACATTAGGTGGGAACATTGAGGACCTCTGAGGTAAATGAAGTGTGAGAGTGTCTTTCCTGGATCATTGAACTGTGAAAAGAGCAGAGTCTCTTCGTGGAGTGAGTGTTTATGTGTGTTTACTGCCAGCTTTAAGGTGAAGTTCTTTAAAGACAAACTGCTAGGACTACCAACAAAATGGCCTCCATAAATAGCCAAATTCAGAGGTTGAACCCTGTGACTTAGAAAACTAAAGCAGCATCCAATTAGCAAATGGAGATCAAGAGATTTTGGCTTTGGAAAATGTAATTAAATGGTAAACTGTCTCAGTGAGTCACCACACTAGCTGGGGACATGAATAAAATCTGCTGGCTCCATGCTGAGATCCATTATTCAGAGAGTTAGCCAAAATGAGGGAGCGGCTGAGGAGACAGAGATATTACTGCAAGTTTTAAACCTGATTCCCTGATGGACACACGGAGACAGACAGCCATGACGAAGACAGATAAAGATATCAAGACAAAGAGCCTCTTTTTTATCCAAACATAAACCTGTGTCCACATCACTGCCTCTCTGAGCCCTGCCAGTGTTTCACAGTGGAAGCATTTACCTCAGCTTTCACCCAAGGGTGCCGGGACACACTGACTGACTCACCCTGCTTTTATCCCAACTCCTGCAGAAAAGCCAGACACAGGATGTTGTTTATTCAACTGAGCCTGGTACATCCATGACAACCACTTTTGAATTACGTCAAAGTCTGAGAGGGAGGACCTACCTGGATCACAGGGAGCAAGAGGAAGACAGAGGAGGACAGTTGAAGGTAGAGAATCAAAAGATAAACACATCCAAAGCAGGGAGATTGAGGAAATTTCCAATAATGTCTTTTATCAAAGTCATCAAACTGTAAAAATTCTTATCCTGGAAAAAATACAGGCTGTTCATGTTGGTGCATCAGTGCCAAAGACTAATATCAAGGTCGTTCAAACCTATAACTTGTTTGTTTTGTCTCATTTTAGTTGAAAATTGTCATATGTTTTCCTTGGGTTGTAGCACTGAAAGTGTCCAAAGGCCAAAGTCCTGTCCTTACATCTTAGTCTCATTTTCCAATCTGTGTACAGGTAAACAAAGGCCACATATGAAAGTCACACTTTGCACCATGGGAAGCTGGTGTTTTGGATTAAATGGTGACCCTGTTGACTGGCAACTTTCAATTGGACATGGCAGCGGCTGTCATGGTTACAATATCTGTTGGAACACAGAAAGAGTCCTAAAGGATTGGATCTTGGTTTATCTTTTTAATTATAATGTTTCTCAATAAATCAACTCATCAAACATGTCTTTAATGAGAAACTGGTGATTTATGAGTGGGGAAAAGTCGACAATTCATAGGGTCAACAGTGATACTGTAGGGCTCTGAGCTTATTGGGAGAGAAGTTGACCTATTTTCCCCTCTGGGCTGTACATTAAACTTTTCCTTTAAGAGTCCCACAGCTCTGAATAAGGCTTTGACTACACTGGATTGCAAAGTTTGCAAAGAAACAAGACTCCAACTGACTTTGAAAGGCTTTGCTTGTTGCTGATGACCTACAGAGAGATGTTGATGTATGAAATGAGGAAAAAGCACTCGATAGGACGGAGATGAAACAGGCAGTGATGCATCTATTTCCTCAAGTTCTGCACAACGAGTCAGGACACCAATCTGAAATGGCTGCCAACTATTACAGATCAAGATGGCAGCCACCTCTGCTTACAACCTTAGATGATATAATAACTATGCCAAGCACGCTGGGTGTGAAGCTGAAGTTCCAGCTGATGAGCTCGATCCCTGCCAAAGTATGTGTCATCCAGGGTGGAGGGGCCAGAGCGAGCCTTCATCAATGCCAGGATTTACTCTGCCGGGGCTTGGGACAGACAGAAAGTCTATCACGAAGAGGATGTTTGCCACAGTGCCAAAGAAATGAGCTCAGAGGTTTATTGGAAGTATCTCAGTGGATCTTACAATCACCAGTTTCTGAAGGTGAAGCTGAACAGATGAGTTTGTCAATCCTCATGACTCACAGTAACTGGTCATCACACCCAAAGGCAAACAAGCCTCTACATCTAGATGATTTTCATAACTATTGTTTTACTTTAAATTGTTGTAGCCTGTCACAAGGCTGGTGAAAATATTAAAAAATAATGAATGCAGTAACACATCAACTTAAAAAAAAAACTGAAATTTGAAGCTCCTGTCAGGGACCTTTGGCTTTTGTCGAATTTGGTGCCCCCAAAATGTGGACAGAAATGTCTTTGTTGACTACAAGTTTGAGTAGTAACTTATCTTCCTGCTGACTTTTAACAGTCCAATGAATCATTTAGTGTAAATATATTATGTGTAAATTGTAAAAATGGGGCTGTTTCTCTAGTTGCTCCCCCTGACACCTTCCCCTTTCGTCTGCACCAGTTTCATGAATAAAAAATTAGGACAGTAAAAAAACCTTCAACCTTGTCACTGATGGACTTGTTTGGTTTTGAATATCATGAAAAGGCATCAACATGAATTTCAGTGAATTTCTTTAAGCAGACCTTACACTAATTAAAGCAACTCAGAGATGTCTTAACAAAAAAGTAGAAAATGGAACATATTAAAGCTCCAGTAAGGAGTTTTTGACATTTAACAACCATTATTGAACATATTTTACACTTTCACTCACCTGTTTTGTGCTCCACATGGCAAAAAGTTTGACTTTGAGTTTCCCTCTCTTTAATGTACTTCCTGGTTGTACCATTCTGTCTTAGACGGGAGTAGGGGCATAGTTTGTGTTTTAGTTGTGATTTCTGGTGTTCTCTATAAGCTGCTGGACATCATGATGTTGTTGCTTTTTTTCTTATTCAGCGATTATTTTGCTCAAATGTGCAAACGGATCTTATTTTAAGAAATCATATGTACCGAAATAAGAAGTAACCCCCCCCTGCCCCCCATTAATGGTTTTGTCTTTCAGTAGGCTTTAAAGGGTGGTGTGTGTGTGTGTGTGTGTGTGTGTGTGTGTGTGTGTGTGTGTGTGTGTGTGTGTGTGTGTGTGTGTGTGTGTGTGTGTGTGTGTGTTGACTTCTGCTGCTTTCTGCTGATGGAAATTTACAGACAATAAATGTCTATCATCAGGTTAAATTGATTTGGCAGAATAATTCTTTCTGAAGTAGATAGCTGCATTTTAATAGACATGCAGCCATGTTTGTCCCCTTATATTGGTAGAAGACCTGCAGAAAAAAAGAGGCACTTTTTCTTAGTAGATGGCATTATGATACAAATAAACTCCACAACTCTGTGAGCTCAGTAGCTGAAGGTTTTGCCTTAATTTCCTCATATAAGTTTATTCTTCATTTACATTACAATTACATTTACATGTTACATTACAATTTATTTTATTCCATAATTTATGCCCAATTGTACATTATACTTTGCAGTATATTACACACAGATGTTACATATTCAAATCATAGTAGAGGAAATATGCTATGGAGTTTTGCCCAAAAAACAACAAAAGCCAAATGTAGTCCTTGGAGATTTGTATAATTTTCCCATCATGAATTTTATCTTTGGCCCGTTTATTGAGAATCAATTCTAGGCAGGGAGTTTGTGATTTTGTTAGGTTATAAAGGCACCTGTGTACTCAATATAATTAAACAAATATCATAAAATCTGTTTATATTGGCTTGACTTCATCAGTGTGTAACATCTTTTTCCACCATCAGTATAAAAAGGTGCATGATGTGACTCTTATCTTTATAACTGTCCTGTATTAATAAAACGTTTTACTGCGTTGTTTTATAATCATACTCCTCACATCATTAATTATAGTTTTTTATTACAATTATTGGATTTAAGAGGCAAAGGACACTTCTAGCTTACCTTGGTGCATTCATTTGAATTTCCCTTCGAGGATTGATAAAGTGCTTCTTCTTCTTCTTCTTTACACTAAGTAGATGGACAACATTAACAGCTCCCCCTACTGTAACACATGGATCAAACTAGAAAATCTAAATACAAAATGAATACATTTTCCTCACACGATGTCTCCCATGATAGTTATTGTCATGCTGAGTTATACACAGGCCACAGCAACTCAAGTCTACCCTGAGTTCTAGGGAGAAAAATCTATCTCTTAAACCCCCCAGTTTGGGACGGTACTACTTTCTAGTGGCCCAGGGGAGTATGAAGAATAGGGTCTGACAACTTCGCTAAAAAAAATACTAGAATACCCCCTAATAAAGTCATTACCCAGCTGTATGTTTGTGCAAATCCAGTTAACCCCAGTTTGAACTTAATAAATTCATGATTGTGATCATTTAGCTACATAAAATCAGCCTCACCCACAAGATTTGAGCAGATCCACAGAGAATGGAAACAATCTGAGTTACAGTTTTGATTTTGCTCATTTAATTTTAAGACCAATATGTTACTGTCACTTTCTCTGCACAGCATCTACTCAATATGCCCAGTTATTCACTTCTTGTATCTCCTTTGTGGCTGTTTGTCTCCATTGCTGGATGTTATTGACCTTTCATCTTTGGTCACTTCTGCTTATTGTTAGTTCAGCTTGACTGTGACACACTCTGACAGCGTCGCTGTTTTCTCTCAGACCAACAAGGATCTATTCAGCCGGGAAGAGCTGACAAACAGATGGGTTAAAAACAGTGGGATGGACTGATGTATGAAGGAATGGAGGGGTCAGGAGAGAAATGACCCAGAAGCAACAGGTACGAGTGCAAGTGTGAGATTGTATTTAGCCAACAAAGAAACAAACACACATTCACACATCTGTCAGGAGGACTCACTCTTGTCTTCAGCTTTGACTCTGTGGGGGTGGAAGCTGGAAGAAATCTTCTCGCTGTAAAGATCTGATAGATCTGTCAATGATACATCCAGGTCAGGTTTGGTTCAAAATAGTAAATCAACTGAGAGTGTAGGGTGTATTTTTGGCTAAAAGGTACAGCTCTACTTTGAGAGATGTGTACAGGGAGGTTTTATATCACTCATCCAACAGCACATTCAACACCCTGCTGCACACGCACAATAACACCTCAATGTCCATCATGGTGTTGGCGGTGATCAAACAGTCCTTTATGAGGACAGCAGATGAGTTGTTTTTGGTTATTTTGTTTTTCGCCATTTTGGGCGAATTTTGCAGGAACCAGAAGGTGTTAAGGCGAAAAAAAGGGGCTTTTTCAATCCGAAAAATTATAATTCGTTTTATTTAAAAGAAAAAGATGTTTCCTTTTAATACACATTCATGGTACAAAGAATTTAAAAAAATGCATTTGCTATATGGATCTTTGCATTTCAGACTACTTAGTGGGTGCAGAGGCATAAATGATGCTTATTCAGAGTGCATGGAGGCTAGTTGTAGCCACACTGACAGTCCACAAGCTTATGCTGACCCATAGATGATGTACAAAACAGTCGAATATTATCTTGAGAATTTCCACATCCTTCAATCCTAAGTTTACTTTTTTGGCCCTCATCTAAACATCCTGAGGCTGCAGGAACATGCATTTCTCATCATTAGTGCTTCGCTGATTTTATTTTTGCAACAGCACTTCTGAGTAACTTTAGTTTTTACCTGTCAATACTATGCATTAAAATCTTCCCTGCAGCACTTGGTGCAACTTTAAGGGTATATCAAGCTGTTTTTTTCTGTATTTTCTGAGCATGGCACCAATAAGAAGAGCAAAGGTCTCTGCAGAGGACAGTAAATAACCTGTTGCTCCTCTTCTGTAGAGTCTTTATCTACAGAGACTGAGCAAAGACAAACAGACTTATTATTACATTGAACTGGAGGTGCCTAAGGGCTCAGACGCTCTCTGCTCTGTGTTTCAGTTCTTGTCTTTCAGTCAGATGTCATTTGATGGAAAATCTCAGACTCCAACTGGTCTGGTTCTGGCCAAACTGGGGACCTGATGTGGACATGTAACTGCAGGGAAAACTCTGTGATCTGAATCTTCTGATGACTTGGGAACAAATCCAAATGGTTGTGAACTTGATTGGGTTTAGAGTTACACTGCCATTTTAAATACGCCTGGCCACAAATGAGATCTTTCAGATTAGACTTGCTGAATTACGAGAAGTAAAGAAAATTAAAAGGGTAGATGGATTTTTTTCAGCAGTGGTATACCTGGTGCGCTCATGTCTAAAAAAGCAGTGCACAAGCTTCGTGAATACTCTCGCAGTTAATAAAACATTATAAAATCCCCTCTCTGGGGCCTTTCCCTTGGAAAATGCATAGAAATCACTCTGGTATCTGCTCTTCTAAAAGGCACCCTCTGGATGCCCTCCTGGCAGACAAATATGAAAACAGCGCCCACTGTACACTCTTTCAGTTGACAAAATGATTTTAAAAATGCTCTCTACAGGCCTTTCTGATTGATACAACATAGAAATAGTGATCTCTGGATGCCCTTCCAGTGGAAAAAACACTGGAAAAGTCTTCAGCTTTCCTTCCAGCAGATAAATGTGAAAAATTTCCCTATATGCATGCTCTTTCGGTGGATACAACATAGAGTAATGCTCTACTGAGACCCTATAGATAGATAAACTCAAAAAATGTTGCCCTCTGGATGTCCTTCATGAAGATAAAAAAAACCGTATAGTGCTCCTGGATGCCCCTCCAGTGTATAAAATAAACGAAGATGCTCTCTGAATGCCCTTCCAGTGGACAAAACATAAAAAACATCCTCTTAATGCCTTTCCCCTATTGAAAAAAAAAGTGATTTCTGGTTACTCTTCAAGTACTAGCCATGAAAAGAGCCCCCTGGATGCCCTCTGTAGCCTCTAAAAGTTTATAAAATGTGGCAAACGAAAAAAAATGTGGATCTGATCCCAGTTAAATTATTATGATTAAAAATGTGCCCTCTGGATGCCCTTCTAACAGATATAAAGTTAACTTTTTGTACAGTAGACGAGATGTTTAGATGATAAAACTAAATTTAACTTTCTGATTTGGCATTGAATCAGTTTATTTGATCACATGGTTTATTCTTTAGTAGCCTACTCAGTTTTATCACCACATAGGAATAATAAAACCCACATACAGGTTTCTTTGTGTATGTAGAGAAAAAAGAAAACTTGATATCAGCATAAAGTGAAAGTGAAATGATCAGAGTCAGAATTTAATGTACCCTGTTTTCTCATCTAACCAGATCCTAAGATTTACAGTCAGTATTTAAGGCTTATTCTCATAAAACCTGCACAATTTACAGGCTAAGGAAAACAGCTTGCGTTTGGTGGGACTTCTCTACACTCCTGCGTTTCAGAGGCATTTCCAGTCTTACCTGTCTGTCATGTACTCTGTTGTCCTGCGGGTTCCCGGGACTCCAGACCCACCCCCGGGTTCTCTGGCGGCCCCGACCCGCTCACCTGCCGGGCGGTGTGGGCTGGGAAACAGTCAGAGGCGCAGGGAGGATTCTGGATCCGAAGAAGCAGCTGTGCCGTATCCACCACCAAAACCGGAGGGGAGGAAAACTCCATGTTCACATCCAGAACATCCCGAGAAAAGTCCGGACCCCGCGAGCAGCAATGTCACGGTGAGACGTAAGCTG
Organism: Xyrichtys novacula; assembly: GCA_962446985.1. Lineage (NCBI taxonomy): Eukaryota > Metazoa > Chordata > Actinopteri > Labriformes > Labridae > Xyrichtys > Xyrichtys novacula. The sequence continues at coordinate 13,925,660 of OY660866.1, read as the reverse complement.
GAGAAGATTTAGGAACACTGAAATGAAACACACGGAATCCGGAAAAAATCAGGATTTGTTCCGATCCTAAGGTCTGATGTTCTCGAAAGGACGTTTGTCTCTGAGCACTGACTGTTCCTCACTTTGCACTGCACCCTCTCACTCCCCCCACCCCCCTCTTTCAGAGTCTTTAAATCTCCCTCTCCTCCCTCCTCCTCTTTCCTCCCTCCTCTCTCGTTTCCTTCGTCTCTTTCTAAAAGTGTCACCCTCACACTTCTCGCTGCTTTGTGAGTTAAGATTTGCACTTTTGTTGATTACTTCAGCCTAATATAACTCAGTAAATCATAAACTGCCGTCCTACTACTGCCTCTCCTCTCTATAAATAGAACTGGGCGCCTTTATCATGGTGCCTATTTAAGAATGAAATATGATGTGCACCTCCTAAAAAATGCCCATAATTCTGCAAACATGCAAAAGAAAGACAAGAAATCTAAAACAGGAGATAATAAAAAAAGAGGACATTTTTACAGCTTCATTTGCTGAATGTTATCAGAGTATATTGCTCATTTTTAAGATATATTCACATCTAAGTGAAAGATCTCGGGCAAATTGAGTAAAATATGTGGTTGAATTCTTAACCACTACTTGCTTCATTTGACTGGGCCTTTTTTGGGACTTAGCTAGACCTCTTAAAGGTATATTCTATCTAAAATTAAGTTAGGGTCAAACACACCATAACAACAAGTTAGACAACCCGTTGAGAGATAGATGTTGCTGATCGCTTTATAACAGTAGTAATGACTGCAGATAGCAATACAGAGAGCCACGAGCTCAAACAAAACGCCACCCTGTAGCCACAAATAATGCTCAGAACAGCACCTAACTTCATCAACAGTCATATAGGGTCCCTACCACAGTGCTAGCTACCAAACATCTGTTTAGCTTAGCCAGATTTCTTTAGCAAAGAGACTAAACACAACTCAACCACTCTCTTCCAGCAGCTGCTTGTTTGTACGGAGACCTCTAGGCCAGTCCATCGACTGCAGCGGGGTGATGCAGCTAAAGGAAGAAACATTTATGATCGTTACTTTATCATTTCCTTGAAGTAATAATCATAATAATCATCATTTTGCACTGCAGACGCGGTTGTTCCTCTGCCTTAGCGTCTTGGTCTGATTGCATTTCCGTGAAGAAATGATCATTAATGTTCTTCTTTGAGCTGAGTCACCCTGCTACAGTCGATGGACTGGCCCGGAGGTCTCCGTACAAACAAGCGGCTGCTGGAAGAGAGTAGGTGAGTTGTGTTTAGTCTCTTTGCTGAAGAAATTAGGCTAAAAAGATGTTTGGTGGCTAGCGCTGTGCTATGGCTGGGACCCTATATGTACTGTTAATGAAGTTAGGTGCTGTTCTGAGCATTATCTGTGGCTATAGAGTGACTTTTTTGTTGAGCGCATGGCTCTCTGTATTGCTATCTGCGGTCTGTACTAAAGTTGGTATAACTATAGAAGCAAGCGGTCTGCAACATTAATCTCTTGAGGGAGTGTCTAACTCGGTGTTAAGGTGTGTTTGACCCTAACTAAATTTTACACCGGAATATCCCTTTAAGATCCAAGATGCCAACAGCAGATCCTTCATCCTCCATGAATCAGACCTGGCTGTTGAGCACATCCCGAAAATACTCTGGACTGAAATCTGGAGTATTCTGCGGTCTAGTTCTGATGCCCACCAAGGACTGGTGCTTATGCAGTCACATATGAGACAAACCTTGTTGCACCTTGTTCCCAAAGACCCTGTCCCTACTTGTCCTTCCTTGGATCATTTTTGGGAGCTGCAGGCTGGTAACACCCCACTAGAGCTGCAGTTTGGCAAGGGTCTGACCCAATCGTCAAACCACCACAGTCTGGCCCTCCAAAGTCACTCACATCCTTACACTTGCTCACTTTTTGCTTCCAACATCACACTTGAGGAAAAATGTTTACAACGTCATCTTTGTTGCTTTTATTTTATTTGTTTAAAGGCAAAAAATGGGAGTAGGAGCATGCACAGATATATGCAGGCCAAATAAACTTGATTTATCTGCAACTGACATTAAACAGACGCTATGAATCTCTCAATCCGCTGAGCTTTCTCCTCCTCCTCTCTCTCTGGTGCCATTGGTCCTTTCACAGAAATGTGTCTTTAACGGAGAGAAAGGAGATTAAGAGGCGAGTAGAGAAATATTGAGATCATTTTAAGATTGCAGACTGCAGGAGAAGGACCAAAGTCACACACATCTGACCTTGTTTCTCTTTTTTTTCCTCTTAATTCCACATCAAGCTGAGCTGCAGCTCCAAAACTGGCCTCAGAATACGTGTGAGCCACTGAGCATGCCAGCATTTGAATGTGTGCATGTGTTAGCAGTTCTCTGTGGCTTTACAGTCTTTGTGTAGTGTGCAATAAACCAAAAGTTTTCATTGTGTGTGTGTGTGTGTGTGTGTGTGTGTGTGTGTGTGTGTGTGTGTGTGTGTGTGTGTGTGTGTGTGTGTGTAGTATCCCAGACTCAGCATCTTCCCACCAACAGTGCCGTTGTTCACATCCAGTAATAACACCTTGCTCCTGAAAATTAAAGCCTGTGGCCCTACAGTTTCTCTCTCTCTCTCTCTCGTTTTCTCTCTCGCTCTCTCTCTCTCTATCACGCACACACATAAACACACTGGGGAATGAAGTATTGCAGGGGTTGAACACAGTATAACCTCTTTTAAGGACACAGAGAGTGACCCAGCTGGTATCCTGCTGGGACTTGGTTGAATTTAGTCTCAACATGCACAAACACATGTTCTCACACGAACACATGACACAGACTATAGTGTGGAGGCTGCAGTGCAAATTCCATTCAGAGTGCTGCACACCTCACATTTAAACAGTGATAGAAACATGATAATACAGGTTTTTAATGCAGTGCTGCCTGAGGGGGCCAAAGGTCATGGGAATTCAGTGTTGTTCTGGGTCTTGCTGCTTACCTGCAGAGATTTCTCTGGATTCTCTGAATCTGTTGATGATATTTTAGACCGTAGATGATCAAATCACTAAATTCCTGCAGCTGCATGTTGAGAAACATTGCTCTGAAACTGTTGGACTTTTTGCTCACGCAGTTGTTGACAAAGTGGTGAACCTGTCCCAACCCTTGTTTGTGAAGGACTGAGCCTTTCAGGGATCTTCCACTTATTCCCAATCACAACACTCACCTGTTTCCACTGAATCTTTTCGCCTGTGGAAATGTTTCAAAAAGGGGTTTTTGGAGCAGTCCTCAATTTACCCAGATTTTTCATGACCCTGAAACTGCTTTTTAGGAACATTTTGCAGGCATCAAATTCAAATGAGTGTATATTTGCAGAATTTTTTTTTATCAGCTCGAACATTAAATATCTTGTAAAACTATGCTTTTATTTTGAAGTGCACCACTTCAGGGTTGATCATAAGTTACAGAGCTAAATAAAAACTCTAAAATTGTTTTTAAAAGTGTGTAACCATCTCTCACAGGGCTGCTACAGCTAGCTTGCTGGTGACCTGCCCAACATTGTGATTTCCAACATTGAAACTAACTAAACACAGAGAGTCACTCATGGTATTGGTAGTTTTATTTGCGTATTTAAGTAGGGTGACCATACGTCCCCTTTTATCCAGACATGTCCTCTTTTTTGGGGGCTGTACGAGTTTGTCCGGCTTTGTCTGTCGTTTTTAAAATCCTTCAAATGTACGTAATTTTGAGTTTGTGTCATGTGGACTTGATGAGTTAGAAGCTCGTAAAAGACAATTAATCCGACCCAAAAAACTCTCAAAATTAACTTTGTGCGACTCCGTGACTCCGCCCCCATGTAGTCGTGTCCCCTTTTCTGGAAGTCAGAATATGGTCACCCTAATTTAAGTCATAAGGAGCCATCACTGTTCAGTCTGACTGCTTTATGATCAACAATAACTTTGATAATCGCACAATGTCACTTACTTTCACTTATATAACCTTGTCTTTTTTCACACATAGCAACATTTTTGCTGTAATGCTGCTTTACACAGAGGAATAAAATCACCCTATAAAGATTTAAGTGATTTAAGGCTATGTCTGTTTTTTATGTATGTGTGTGTATGAGTGGGTGGGTAGGGTTATTTCTCCTGCTTCTTTACCCTAGGACAGAGCTGCATCACCTATAGACAGACATTAAACTCCTGTCGTTCCTTGAGATTCACTCATTTGTGAGGCTGCTGCACCCTCTAGTGTCTTAAACAGAAAAGTCAGCCTGTTTTCTAGCAGAATATAAAGATTGGATGTGATTAAAAGAAAAACGCCTCCAGCTGTCACCCACTGAACCCCAGAGCTCTATTCAGCAAACTGTGACAGTTTTTAATATCCAAATTATGCAGCCCACTGATCAATTGTGATGATAACTGCTGACTCAGACAAATTCAATATCCTCTCTTGTGATACAATCAACAACAAACACAGCATTGTGACTGGGCCACACTGGTTTCAAAACAACCACAGTGGGATAGAAAAAAAAAAAGAAAAGAGTGTGTAAGCAGTGTGAGTCAGGACAAAATGAGGTGGAAATCTGGAGCCGTTTGCTGAAAATGTGGCTGCAGAATGCAGAGTAGAAGCTCTGTGAGCAGCAAAGGAAGCCTGAAGGGACGTGAGTTATATGTCACTAAATCAGTGTCACATGCAGCTGACTCTCAAGCTTCATGTCCATCAGCAGCAAACACAGGCGAGCAGTTAATGCTGAGTGTGTGGATGGAGGAGGAAAGAAAGCAAATGAGAGGCTGGAGAGTACGTACAGAGAAGCTGAGAAAACACTCACACTAGATTAATGTCCACAGCTACGTGAGATGTAAAAAACCTGAATGTGCACACTGAAAAGTCCTACTTGGGAGACCAAAACCACCTGGACTGATACTTAGGGATTTAAGACAGTTATGCATCTCATCAGGAAATCAAGCCCTGAGGGTTTAAAGAAAGAGCAGAGAGACACAGAATCAAAAGTGGAGTCCATTGTGAAGTCAGTGAGGAGTTAGGCTGCCATGTCATCTGCTGCTGGTGGTCCACTGTGTTTTATGGAGTCCAAAGTCAACACAGTCCAAAGTCTACCAAGGTGATATTAGAGACCTTTATGCCTCCATCTGTTTACAAGCTTTTAATTATGCTCATTTCCTTTTACTAGCTGGACTTTGCATCTGCCTGCAGCACCAAAACTAGGTATAATTAATAAGGTCTGTCCCTTGATCAATCCCTCTGCTCACTTGACTTTGTATTATAGCTTCCTATTTCCTTACATGAACTATTGTAATATTGTATGGTCTGCAATATATCTAATTTACCTCGAGAAATTATTAATCGAGAAAAGATTTTTAACAATGATATCTCGATCCAGCAGACACGAACCTTCTGCACCTCTCTTTACTAAATACTCAGTCTTGCCGATTGACAAACTCAGTGTCTTTCACTCTTGCTTGTTTGTAGGAAACACGACCTTACTAAGACTTTCCAAAACTTTTTTACCTTTTCATCTGACCTTCACCTGTAATCAACAAGACAAAATGGCTATCTTCATTTACCTTTTTGTCGAACTTCTTGTCATCAGTCTAATATCACTTTTAGAGGACCTTAACTATGAGATGGTCTGGATTTATCTCTCAAATCAATATTAGCCTTCAAACCCTTCAACATATCATTGAGATCACATCTAATCATGTTTTAAACATGTATTTATCTGCTATGTTCATGTTTCTTTTCTTCGTATTTTATGTATGTTAATAATTTCTTTATCTCTGGTTGGGCTGGTTGATGATAAGTCTATGTTCTATTTATGACTGTTGTATATGTTTTGACCTTTCTCTACCCATTGTATATTTATAACCTGTCTATGTCCTAATTACTTTGTTGTTTGCACCTGATGCCTTTACTGCCCTGATGGGAGTGGAACTCTGTATGAGCCTATCAGCTTCGTTTCCTCCTTGCACTGTTTTTAATCTGTGCTAAATAAATAAATGAAAATGAAAATGAAAAACTGCTTTAATAGCTATGATAGACTCCCCTGACCGGAGCTCTGATGATAAGCTGTGATTCAAGAGGAAGATGAGAAACACCTGACTTGTTAAAGTACAGACAAATAATGCCCCAGCAGAGCTACAGACTTTACATCTGCAACGATCCTGCTATTTTGCTATCTAATGGTCTCCTACAATGTTGCAATAAACCATTTTAAACTGAAGTCTCTAGCAGAACTTGCACATTTCTGTTTTTAAAATACTGTCAGAGGCATTGTAGGAAATGTTCGGATAACCTGAGATGCTAGACATCAGCTTTTCATAAGCGATAAGCCAAAATCCGAAATATATGAGAAAGGCATGATAGAGACATAAAATATTTTGAGTTACACTATTTTATGTTGAGTTATTTGGAGGCAGACACATTAAGCTACACAAAATGTGTCTGGTACATTCACTTATCCCACAATATATGTGTAATAAAACATTTATATGCATATTCTGTGTATATAGTCATACATATATCTCCATTTTTCCAACTGTAATATATCAAAAACTGTACATAACAGCTGTAAATAACACTCGTGTAGATCTGTTTTTAACTCTAAAGTTTCTTCATCCTTTAATTTCTGTTTTTGTGTTTATGCTGCTTCAAACCTGGAATTTCCCCCTGTGGGACTAATAAAGGAATATCTTATCATATTCTCGGTGGCAGTTTTTCTTGACAAATATCTATTGTTTTACTTGTTCCTTTAAGTCTGTCAGTGTCTTGTTGTATATAAGAAGTTTTGTTACTGGTGTTACTGCCATAACACTACACTACCATAACACTCTGGGAAAACGTTGAAACCTTATTGAGCTTTTCCTCGTTATATAAAGGTTATCAGACACAAGCCTCTCGATAACAGAAATATAACCTGGATGTTAAAACAACATTTACAAGCCCAGAAAACAAACGATGGAGGTTCAGCTGTAATATGAATATGCAGCATCAACAAAGAGAAAGGAGGAACGACTCTCTTAAAACCGAACAACTTTATTTGTGACCTCCTGCAACAGATCAGCCAAACAGAGAAAAATCTTGGCATCTTCATTGACAAACAAACATAGAAAAGGTTAAAAAAAGAGGAAAACATCAGAGTGCAATCGAAGAACATTTCGATGTAGAGTTCATCTGTTTCCTCTCTCCTCCTCTATTTCTGTCGTATCATCCTCTGATCTGTCTCTGTTTTTCCTCCATGATAGCTGGAGGGACAATCAGTCGTTTGATCATCAACTTAAACATCCGCATTTAATTTCCTCTGCTCTTCAGCGATTGGCTCTTGGTTACCAGGGCGGCGACATTGGCTGTGGGTTCTGGAGGTATGACATCACAACAGCTGAGATGGAGAGCCTGCAGAGAGAAAAATGAGGAAATGACATCATGGAAAAGTTGATTTTATTTCCCGCTGGATTCATTTTGAGGGAAATTTTGAAATAATCAAGAAAGCATTTTTTAACCGTGCCATAAAGATTAGGATTTGAGCTTTTTTACTGCTGACATTTTATCACAAGCTGGGTTTTTATTAGCTGGAAGTTACAATCGTCAAGATGAGAAGAAATAAACTCTTGAAATATATCAGTCTGTGCATGATAGGAGTTTCACTTCTTAAATTAATTTACTGAAATTTTTTGATGATATTCTAGCTTATGAAGACGCACCTATAAAAAAAACCCTTGGACCATGTGATGCCCCCTGAGAGGGTTAATTCATCCTCACACGTATGAAGGCTCAGCTCCATCAGCCTGTATCAGCACTGACCTTTGTTGAACACCACGGTGATGCTGACATCATATCTTGGCTATCAACAAACGTCCTAAAACTGGCCTTGAACCAGCATCCAGCCCGCAGCGTTAAGTTCATCATCTAACATTAAGAGCTGAGCCAAACATTCTGCCTTATGAAACTATGAGTGCATCAGGCTTGTCTTTATGCAACCTCATCTGTACGATGGCGCAGAAGATTTCTCCTCATTGTGAATCTGTCTGCGAGGCCTGGACGGCTGCCCTGCTGTAGTACTCTTTTTATAAGCAAATGGAAATGTCCCACCTCTGGAGGTCAGACGGTTAAAAGCTTTTGGACATTAGAGCTGGCTCATCTCGAGTCTCAGCGGCAGACAGACACGAGTCCAAACCTATACTTTGAAATCTGCATAAATTGTGACTAACTTTAACAAACAGCTCTTTTCTTGGCTCTCTGAAAGGTTGCAACAAAAGGATCAAACTTCTTCAGCAAAAAATCAGTTTCTCTAAATCTTGAACTGAGGTTTAAGATGGCGAACACTCCACATCTAACTGCAGCGGTAGCCTTGATAGTTTCCACTGAAAGTCAGTTATCTCAAATGTTAAATTGCCTCAGATGTTCAGATTTAACAAAACTGGAATTAACATTAGAACTTCCTCCTGCAGCACCTATTTCAATCTTTTTCATCTTTCCCTTAAGTCTCCTTGGAATAACCCTCTCACTGCAGCACTTCTTAAAAAAGTGCAGCATTCTGTGGAGGGCAGTGCAGAGATGCTCAGAAGTTTTCAAAGGCAGAGTCAGGAATCTTTAAACACATCAATATTTACTCGTTTTGAGGTCAAAATGGCAAATTAGCTTTGACCGCTTTGTGGTTATTAGATCAAACAAAATCTGGGTGACAAGCGCCCCAAAGTGTTTTTGTATGAGTTTGTTTCTGCATATAGTTTAGGCTGCGCATGATAGAGAGCTGGGAGACAGTCTGGAGTATAATGTCTGTGCAGGACTGAGGTTAAGCTGGTGAGTGAGGAGACAGTAATGAGGGTATCCTTGTCTTCTAGCATGGAATGAGGGACAAGAACACTGTGTATGGCTCAACAATACCTGCATTTGTGTTCAGTTTAAGAAGATAACGATTTATTTACCATGATAGGACAGGAAAGGTAAACCCTGGACATTGAACCTATGGCGGTGTAAACTTACATGAAGCTGCTCATCATCTGTTTGGTGTCCTCTGAGCTTCTGGAGTTTGCAAAACTGATGAAGGAGCAGTAGACAGCGATCCAGGCGCACCACTTCAGCTGAAATACACATGGAACTAAAGGTTAGCTGGACAAACGGGTGGGATCACAAAAGCCATCAACCAGGGCAGCTCTGATGCGCATTTTCACAAGTGATCGCTGAATGAAAAATTATCTGAGGCCCTCTGACTCTCTTAAAGGTTTTATTAAACTGATTCTGTGAAAGTTCAGAAATTTTGGGGGTTTGAGGGGCAAATATTAAAAACAGCTGAGGAAAAAAGCCTCTCTGTAGATTCATAGTAAGCCAATAAAACAACTGCTCGGCTATTGTACTGGGAGGCCACTCTGGCCTGCTCATGTCCCATCTTTGTCTCGTTCATTGTGTCTCCAGTGCCCAAAGTGAAAAGCTCTCCTTCATCCTCCCATCTAAAGTTGAGTTTACCTTTAATCTTCTAAATGGACTGACGGAGCTGGACCAAAGTCTAGGGTTCATCCCTTTATTGTGGACACACATAAAACCACACAGAGGCAGAGGATGAGGGAGAGGTGGGAGTCAAACAGTCAGTGAGTGTGTGAGTGTGGAGGTCACCTTGAGCATCAGCCCACACATGCTGAAGATCATGCCGAGCAGGTTCATGTAGTCAGGCGTGGGGTCTTCCAGCGTGGGGTTGGTTTCTGTGCTGGGGGGCTTGTATCTACAAAACCAAAATAAACAGTGAAGAACAAATGAAGAGATGCCTGTGAGATAGTTCAGACAAACATATCCTCCTCATGAGGTGGTCTATCTACACTGTCAGATTCCAGCTCTGCCAACACAGATATATATATAGAAGACTAGATACGCCAGCACGCTGTAGCAGCATACTGTAGCAGCTCGCTAATGGGCGTGCCTAAGTGGCAGCCATCTTAGCAGGGGCAACAGTCCCATTAAAGGCACTAGATGTACATGAAAGATAAATCATATCCCACTCATTTCTCAACCAATTTTCACCTGGTTTACTTAATTTTCAATGCCTAAACATTTGCTATTATTTCAAAACATTAGATTTTTAAAAATGTTTCTAATCAAATGATCCGTATTCATAGCACATGATTCGGCATTGACAATAAAGTACACTGCATGAAAATCGCTAGAGAATGAGCAAGTTATGATCTATTTTCATTGTACATGCATTGCCTTTAATGGGAATGATTCCCTCACCAAGATGGCTGCCACGTAGACATGCAAAGAGGCAATTCATATTATATCTATGTCTGCCAACGCCACTGCTACCCTGAATAAGTGGATAGGTTGAGAGATGGACTCCAGTCTGCAGAGTCCTGCATGACAATAACTGTCCATTTTATTAACAGTGAGGATGAAACACACTCTTGTGTGGTGCAAACTAGAATAATACATGAGACACACTGTAGGCAACACAGTAAAAACTGTGGCTGAAGCTGATTCGGATACAATCATACAGATTAAAGCTCTTGTGATGAACTTTGAGTTTAAGTCAATTTTGGCACCCCCCTGTGGACGAAGCTGTCTCTCCTTGCTCTTGTACCCTGAATTTCCACCACATCCTGAACGACTCTGATCCGGCATGGCGCCAATTCCTACCAGATCAGTTTGTGAGGCAAATTTCATGGCAGATTACAGAAAGCGGGAATCGCGAGAACTCACAAGAACCTGCGGATTTATGTGCGATTGCGCAAAAACAAGTTGTCTCTATAAAGACAGCCACTTAACCATATAAGCAGTAAATTATGTCCTTCCAGAGAAGAAAATCCATGTCAGGACTTAATGATCACCATCTTCTCATCCGTGGTGTCATCGGGGAGTAATGCTATCTATAAACCTTTCACTTGTTCGTCTCCGCCTGAAAAACCGCCTTTTATTTTGAAAAGAGGCCAGATGTTTTATTTTGAGTCTGTGCCCGACTTCCTTACCAGCACAGGTTAATCTGTGCTGACTTTATGCGGCACACTCCAGCGTCCAAAACAGAACTCTTGCGAACCGCAGCGGAACAGAAAGAAGCCGGTGGAAATGAACACATTAATTTGAATGGTTACGATCAGCTGCAATTGTCAGAAACGGCCTTTTCGTAGCCAGTCTGGATGTGGTGGAAATTAGAGATTAAAAATGCACATCTAATCTAAATTTATTTGCAGATTAGGAATAGGAGAATTTTTTATTTCAGTTAAACTAAACCAAATGTAGGAAAACAATCAATCCTACACTTTACATTTTTAGGGGCGTTTCAAGTCTTTCACAGTCTTTCTACAGATATTATGCTGTATCGTTAAATCATTGTTTTGCCATACTTTGTTGTAGAATTTCACCTGATACACAGGCCATGACTATAACAATACTGTGACACAGCAGCACTTATTACAGCAGTTATTGATATATTTTGAGACAATATGTTATCCCATCTTTAACAGAGAGGTAACAGAATTTGTTTTTTAATTAATTTGCCTTCATCAAGCCAAAAGTTTCTCCATTTCATTTGGGTCAGGGCCTTTAGCAAGCAAGCTGGCTTTCTGCACAAAAAGCTCAGAAAAGCCGATTATTATGGACCTGTTGTGTGAATTAATGACTATAACACACTGAAATATCAAGCTGTTTCAAGCTCACTGTTCTTTTAGAGCTGTAAACACAATTGCATACAAGATTTGCAGGATTTAAATGGAGAAAAACGAGCCAAAGAAAGTGATCTGGTCTCTGAGGGTTACATGGGTTACACGCATGAGAAACACTGGGATAGGAAATACATCTTTTCTCATGATATGAGCTGTTACTAAATGACTTGAAAGCCTATGTCAACAAAAATTAAGCGTTGACCATTACCTGCTTGATATTTGCTAGTTAATATAATTTTAAGCCCAGTTTGATAAACTAAACTCTAATCCCTTTAAGCTCTGCTCATGAATTGTGTTAAAGGTTAATAGTTAGCAGTTAGCTCCCAAGCTAATACCGCTCGCTCCTCCCATCAAGAATGAGGCCTCTCTTTCTCCATTAAATACTCACCTTAGTATTTTGTTCTGTCTCCTCGGGTCTGCCATGTTATTAAAGGACATAATTTATTCCAAAACGCTGAATTGTAGAAAAATTTACACGATGACAGAAGGACAGCTGATGAGGCTTCTCATGAATGGAGCTGAGAGGAAAGTGACGATGCATCCGGGGAATTTCCAAATAAAAGCCTAATGTATTCTGCAGCGGAAGATGCTCATAGACAGTCTATGGGGATGCTAGATAGAAATGAGGTTTAGGACTTTTATTTTGACAGGTCATTTTTCCCAACGTGCATTGCGGATACTAGCAAACATGTCGGGTGTAGTGAATGGAGGAGACTGTTGTTGATTGAAACGTTTATTTTCATGAACAGCGACATTAATATGAAAACATTACTGCCCTGGAAACTCCTTTAAATCGGATAACTGATAACTTTAAGGGAGTATACCGAGGTAAGGAGCTGCTGCAAGTTGGGAATGTGAGCATTCAATTGATTAACCCCGCCATTCAAATGAGAAACTGCACTATAAGGTGCATTGATAACTTCAGTTCTTGGTTTTTAAGAGGATTTATGAGGAACTGTAATTCTTTTTAGCAAAATGGATAACTTTTTTACTCTTATGTATGATCAAAGTTTGGTCATTACTATTGCAAAATGGCACATTGTTCACAACTCACAACAAACCAAGCCTGAGTTCATAATGATAATATTGATTAAAAATAATTCACCCTTTAATGCCTTTTGTATCATATTTGAAACATACTTTTATATACTTAAATCAAATCAATTGATCAACAAATTACTAAAGAAACACCTGAATACAGTCCGGAAAATGACTAAAATGTCCTCTTGTAGTTTATCAGTTTCCAAAAATATCTAATATATCAAAGGAGATAGATGTGTTAAATGTTAAGGACATTTTAATTTTTTTGGTTTTCAGTAGTAAGTGAAATAAATATTTCAGCTCTAAAAAAATTGAATTTTCGGGCCATAATTTGTGGTGTCAGGCATTAAAGGGATAAATAGATACACAGGAATAATCAGGAATCATGATTTGAAGATGTTTCATTCCTTGACTTGAAGGACAGTGGTCTGATCTTTTGTGCATGAATTGTTGAGCCATAACTATGATAGTGTTTTACATAACATGTTTCTTTAATCTTCTTTCAAACACCTAATTTGACTTTAAAGCTAGTCACAACTTTTATATTTACAATGGAATAAACTTGATATTTGGATGTTTTAATACCAGAATTAAAAATATTGTGTAGTAAATAATGTCAATCTGGGTGTTGTTCACCTTTTTGATGCAGCTGCATGTCAGATATTTTTTTTCCTTTAGAGGTTTAAAAAATATGATGGAAAACTGTGAAAAGTTATTATCAGGCTTATGTAATTTGTGATGTGTTATTCTCATAGATTTTGTCATGGCGTTCCCCCAACCCAAACCTCAGGCCCCTCAGCTTCCCCGACACCTGCTCAGGACCATCGACTGTCAACAAGGAGCTGTCAGGGCTGTTCGCTTCAATGGTAAAATAGACTAAGGACTGAAATATTCATCAAACTGTTTTTAAGACTTTTGAGATGGCTGCAGCTTGTTTGTCATGCCAAACATTTGATTTGAGTTAATATTTAAGGTGTGAAACACATTTGCACATGATCTCAATCAGTTGACAGCACAAGCCAAATGCAAAACTTTTATATAGAATATGATGAACAACCCCCTGAGCATGAACTCTCCCAGTGAGATCAGGTCTTTTCTTTTTCATTTTTTTCAGTTAAAATGGTTGAAATAATTTATTGGGGCAAATATACCAGATTTATATACTAGATCAGTGTTACTCCCAAAGATCCATTCATGAGATGTCGTATTTCTTACGTTTTCTAATGCCTCATGTCTGCTTGTTCAGCTGATGGGAACTACTTCCTGTCCTGTGGCAGCGACAAAACTCTAAAGCTGTGGAGTGTGAGCAGAGGGACCCTCCTCAAGGCGTACAGCGGCCATGGATACGAGGTCCTGGATGCTGACGGGTGAGAGAAACATCAAAACTTTTAATCACGTTTAAGGAAGGAAAATCCACATGTCACGTGTATATAAATGAAATAAAGTTACTCAAACTGTACTGGAGACATCCTCATTCTCAGTATGATGTAAAGACATGTGTTTTTCCTGCTGGTTGTTTTAACAGATCCTACGACAACAGCCAGCTTTGCTCCTGCAGCTCTGATAAGACGGTGATCCTGTGGGATGTCGCCACAGGCCAGGTCACACGGAAACTCAGAGGACATGCTGGAGTCAGTTCTGCTCCTTAAAGCTGTGATTTTGTAGTTTAAATCTTTAGATATATTCCCTTAATTCCTGTTTCTTTGGATTTCATTTGTTGTCTGTCTTCCTCTGATTTTTTGCTCCCAGAAAGTTAATTGTGTCCAGTTCAATGAGGAAGCAACTGTCATGTTGTCTGGTGAGTTTTTTCATTTTAGTGCATCTATGTCAAATACTGTCCAACCCTTTAAAACCTGCCGTCATCCTTATATCTCCAAACTCAGATGCTTGTTTATTATGTGTTTGTATATGTGTGTTGTCTTCTTCTAGGATCCATAGACGGGACAGTCCGGTGCTGGGACACCAGATCCAGAAGATTTGAGCCCATCCAGATTTTGGATGAGGCTCGGGATGGCATCAGCAGCTTGAAAGTTGTGCAACATGAGCTACTAACAGGGTGAGCAGAGTCAACTATGATGAATTTTTTAAATACTATGAAAGCATCTGCATGTTAGAATTCATCTTAACATTTTAATAGTCAGAGATAAAGTGACACCTTCTGAACATATCTCAAAACTATTTCAGGTCAGTGGATGGCAGAGTGCGGCGATATGACCTGAGAATGGGACAGCTGCATGTTGACTTCATAAACAGTAAGTCAGCTTTTTTCAGGACCAAGAAATGATTATTAATAAAGTTTATAGGGACTTTAACAAAGTAGTAACTGATGCAGTAGTAGTTATGTTTTTGATGTGTTTTCTTTTGTATATTTAGAACTATTGAAATTATAAAAATGCTGAACTGTAGTGCGTATCTTTGGGTGTGTCTCAGGTCCCATCACATGTGTGTGCTTCAGTCAGGACGGTCAGTGCACTCTGAGCTCCAGTCTGGACTCAGCAGTCAGATTACTGGACAAGAGCACCGGGGAAATGCTGGGAGAGTGAGTACTCCTCAGATTTACAGTTAATAAGGATCTTAGGAAAAGTATTTTATGTGGTACTCGTTAGACAGAAGTTCACCTTAAAGTGATTTTTAAAATAAAAAAACTCCCAGGCTCTGCAGTTTGCTGGGAGTTTGATTGCACAGCTGCATACCACTGTACTGACTGTGTTTTAAAGTGCTTCGTAAAAAAGTTTTGTGTATTTGTGCGCTTCTTTCCCTTAGATATACAGGACACAAGATGAAGGGCTATAAGCTGGACTGCTGCCTGTCCAGTAAAGACACTCATGTCCTGAGCTGTTCAGAGGACGGACACGTCTACTGCTGGGACCTGGTGGAGGTAAGTGTCTATTAAAATTTGTTTCTGTCCTGCATGAAAATCAGAGTTGGTAGGTTTTTTCGGCTGATGTTTATGAGACAAACATTTAAAATTTGGCTCAACAAGTAAGAGAGAAGCAACTTCTGCTCATTAAGTTGCTCTTTTTTATTCCTCCAGGGTTCTCTGTCACTGAAACTGCCAGTAGGAAAAGCTGTCGTCCAGTCTATGTCCTTTCACCCCACAGAGACCCGCCTCCTTACTGCCATGGAGGGGCGTGTCCAGGTGTGGGGGGCGGAACCAGAGGAGCCAGAAGAAGATGCAATGGCCACATAGCGATGGTGGAAACAGTCACATGCTTGGAACTCAACTTTTCCTTCTAGTCTTATAAGCTGTGACTCTAAACTGAGCAGAAAAACATTGAACTGAACCTGATGGTGTCATGTTTCTATGACTGAAAGCTCAGCAAAGATTTGACCTGTAAAGACAAATGCTGGACAGAAGTGCAGATATGATAAGGAAGAAGTTCTGCTGACCTTTTGTTATATAGATGTACATTTTCTATCTCTAAATCCCTTTTAAGGATCATTACAGATACCAAATGAAACATATTTTTGATATGGAGCCGTTAATAAACACTTGTATGAATTACTCTCTCCACACACGCTTTGTTACTCTTAAAATGGAGGTTAGAGGATTCAAATAAAGGCACACCCACCACTGTTAAGATCTGTACAAATTGAACTTTATTAGGAACTTCATACACCAAATTCATTAGGATATGTAAAGTACAAAATAAGTTAATCAGCTGGACAATATAATGGCAACAAATAAATAAATAATTTATTTTACATAAATACATTTTGTAGTTGACAATGTCTGATCCTCAAGAGCTTCAGTCAGCTGTGTTTCTTATAGCAGCTTCGTATGCATCGTCCTTTCTATCTTATATTCTCTAAATTGCATCGTAGATTTTAAATTAAGTATCAGCTTATTTACAGAAATAGTCAAGTAATTTGCTATCAAATCATTTCTGCTCATTTGGTCCACTTGTTGATTTCTAGGACAGAATCAGTTTAGTCATGCTTTTACTAAGACACTTATTCTGACATGTATTTCAGAGGAAAAACTCCTTGTCCCAGAAAGCAAACTGGTTATGAATAAAGGATACTAAATTTTTAGCTTGTCATCAAAGTAGTTTGTTAAATCTTAATGCCCATGAAATTACCAAAACTCTCAAATCAGCACTTCCCTGGAAGACAGTCAGGAGTAACAGCTGAATTTATACTCACTGATTTTTTACATTAACAGCAAAATATGATTGGATTTTTGCTTCTTTTAATACGTGGTTAGAAAACCTTCAGTCCCACAGATGATACCAACATCCCCCAGCAAAGTCGAACCGTCAAACCTCCTCTCTGATCTGTAATGGACTGTCTATCCCACACAGCTGCAGCCTGCAGCTGACAGCTTCTCCACCTTGTGCCAGCGATGAGAGTTGTCCAGGAAGGCCATATCCTCATGGTGGGTGGGCCTGCAGCAGGGCGCATTGTGCCACAGCTCTCCTGGTGCCGGCTGGGGGAGCATCCCACTCAGCAGCAGGTTGGTGAGGGTGAGGTCGTGGTTGGAGCGAGCATGGGGGCACGTCCCACTGCAGTACTTAAAGAGGACGGTCTCGTCCGAATCGTAGCCTAGCCCGAGGTCCCGGACCTGCAGCAAAATGGAGCGCAGGCCACACTGAGAGTCAAAAGTGGAGCGGCGAGAGCGGATCATGCGAGGAGGTGATGGTTCAGCTCCAGAAGCTTCTGTTTGGCCGTCCTCTGCAGCTGGATCTGTGCTTGTCTTCTCCGCATTTGCTGATGTTCCCCAAGATCTTATTTCTGGTTTCTGATCTGCAAAAGACAGAAAATTATCTCTACATCTGGTGTTGAAAAAGTATGTGCGGTAGTTGAGAGCACTTCAATGATGAATCCAGCCCACATTTACACAGCTTTTGTTCAAACTCTTGGCTGTAAATCATCACAGACACAGAAAATAAACATTTGAATACTGGGATAGTAGCATGGAAATCTAATCTACTCAAAACACTAGACTGTACAAACTCAACAAAAGCTAAAAATCATATCTATTAGAATTTTTAGACCTTTTTAGATGCATATGAAACAGGCTGAAATTCATACTTATGCTTTTTACTACATACAAACACTAACAAAGCCATATGTGACCAGACTGACAGGTTTTACTCGAATTTTGTTCATGCCATAAATCAGTATAAGGAGGTAGGTGTCTGCCAGAAAAAGAAAGAGCCCTGTTTTTATGATTTTCACATAAAATAGTCACGATAATTGATCCATTGAACTGTAAAAAGTCAGCAGGATGAGATTCTTGGAGACAATACTTTAAGAACTTCAAGGACAACACAAGCAAAGACTGTTTTGTCCACAGGGGGCACCAAAATTGACACAAACACAAATAAACGTTAAAGGAGATATTTGCACACCCAACCGCCTCAAATTCAAACTTTAAAAAGAGAAGACCGCACACAATCCTTCCACTCAGTTTTACCATTTAAGAGAGCAAGAACTGTAAAAACCACCACGTGTGATTCAGACCATCCAGAAGGGCCAAATTTTTTTTAATTTTTTTTTAACGGTGAAACTGAGCTAGACAAGTTTGGGGGATTTCAAGGCTTCAATGACCACCATCAACGATATTATATAATTACTGCTTCAATTTGGCATAAAGATGTGTTAGCCAAAAGGTCAAAGGTCATCTCAGGCAGAACTTACCCATCAGTGATCTCAGCCAGCGACTTTCTCCCCTCTGGACGCAGAACAGAATCACAACCAGCTTCAACAGGTACCTCATCGCTCCGGTCTGCTCTTTATCTGAGACGTCTCAACGTGAACCAAACACGTGTGTTCGAGTGTCTGCGGGTGCGAGTGATGCTCGAGTCACAACCTCCAATATATAGCCCCCGGAGATGAGGGGGGTTGAAAGGATGAGACAGACAGACACTAACCCGTTACTTGCCAGCAGACGATCCCGCTCACCTGAGCCTGACAGGGAGTGTAGGAGGGCAGGCGGGCGCTTGACCCAGAATTTGTCCTGTTGGGATTATCTAATTGGTGTAAATCACTGGATGATTGTTCAATTTCCCCCAGATGTTTTCCAGAGGATGTTGGCCCCTGGCAAATCCGGATCCACAGAGGCTTTTGGGGCTTCTTATAAGAGGACTTCGATGTCATATTGCAGTGATGGCATGCCTAATGCATGATAAAGTAGAGGGTGCAAGATGGACACGGATGTAGCAATGAGACGGCAGAGAATGAATGTGCTGGCAAAAGTCTATCAACATAAAAACTAAGATGACACATGCAGGAAGTGTCAAGATCAAGTGTGATGAAATTTAAAAATATGCGAGATGAGTCATTGTGGTATGTTTAGTAAAAAGGGCCATCATTACTATAACTGCAAAAGACTGATCGGCCAGAAATAAAAACTGTAAAAAGTTAAATGCCTCTGACAAAAGGGGAAGTCTGGTCATTATTAGCACTCAACAGGCCCAGTTTCAGCAGACATTCCATAATGGCCAACAAGTCTTCTTGAGCCGGTCCATAAATTGAGGGATTTCTTCAGCGATGTGTGGCTGACATGTAGAATATGTAGAATATGCATTATGTAACAGTTATAGGGCCCAAACAGGCGATGAATGGAATCTGCAACAAAGTACATATTTGAACCCTAATTCTGCTGAGATCCAGGTGCAGGTCAAATAGCCCAGTGCAACTTGTCTGGCAACAGCCTCTGCTGTAGATGACACAGTTTGAGCTCCCAACAAAGACAGCTCTATTTTGGGCAGAGGTTCCTTCAAACCCACCAGACTTCAGTTTGTTTTCCTCACAGATTAATTAATATGGTGATTATTAATTTAAGGAAATGATAAAGTAATGATCATAAATGTTCTTCCTTGAGCTGCGTCACCCCGCTGTAGTCCGTAATGGACTGGCCCAAGGTCTCGCTACAAACAAGCGGCTGCTGGAAGAGAGTGGGTGAGTTGTGTTTAGTCTCTTTGCTAAAGAAATCAGGCAAAGCTGAAAAGATGTTTGGTGGCTAGTACTATGGCTGGGACCCTAAATGTACCGTTGATGAAGTTAGGTGCTGTTCTGAGCATTATTTGTGGCTTTTTGGTTGAAGTTTGTTTATGGCTCCTCAGACCGCCGTTTGAATAATATAAGAAACTGTACTTGAATTTAAATCAAATATTGCCAGGCAGTGTACATAGAGAATACAAGAGAGCAAGTCAAGCTGACTCCTGGCTTCACTTAGTTATATTTAGACATGTGGAGTGTTTGCTGAGATTTTTAGAGTATTTATTGTGCTTTAACAGAGCCATTTCTCTTGATGGGAATTACAAAGGATCCCTCCCTAAATCTTAAACTAATAATGGAGCTTGAAATTCACTGCCAGGAATTTCAGCGATTCTTTCTGGGATACTGTTTTTTCAGACTGCACTAAATTAGATATTTAAAAAGAAGAATGGCAGTGTAGTCTTAAGTGTGCTCTTCCTCTGTTACAGCCCAGTTCATAAAATATGTCTGTCTTTGACCTGAACAAACATTAAAAGACTGATGATTGTATTCGTGCTTCATTCTAAAATGACTCCTTTTTAATCCACTTAAAAACCGAGATTTTGTTCTTTTGTTTTGCACTCTTTAACATTTTCACACACAGAGAAAAAGCCCAGTTCTCCTGCTTATTAAAACTGGAATGGTGACACCATCAAACTATATGCTGAATACAGTCTCTCTAGCAACAATTCAGAAATCATCTTCAGAAAACCACAAGGATGTAGATCAGAAAACCATATAAAAATGAAGAAAGGGCCAGCAACGTTCGTGTCATTCTTTGGATGATATTTTTTATGACTTACTGGTACGGTTGCTACGCAAACTGGTTTCAACAACCAATTTTTCTTCATTGTGTAAGGATACAACAGGGAGGGATGTGTTTCAATACCTTGTGTTTACAGCTGTCAGTAATCAGGGTCCAGATTCACTGTTCTCTACCCTTGCCTAGAACAATCTGAACCAAGCCCTGGATCTTCAAGGACATCCTTGAGGCCAACTAAAAGTCCACAAACACCCATCACTTTCCACAACCACTAAAAACACAACACTCTGAGCCACCGGGGAAACCTGCCTACTTCTTCTGGAGATTCTTGGGGTCACCCAGCCCAAAAGGCCTCCTTTAGCCTGAAGGCTTTCTTCACTACCATAGTCCATTGGTTCATCCAGCAGGTTAAAGTTGCCACCGTGACGGACCTCGATTGTCTTCTGGCTTCAACTCGTTATCACCTTTTCCACTTTGGATGCTCTGAACATCAACCACATGGACTTCATGGACATTACCTCCCCCCTGGATGCACAGAAAGTTCGTCCACAGGCAGGAACTAGAGACCTCACAATCAGGGGCCTCCAAGAGACATTCCTGGTTCACCTGTACTAGGCTGATCAGGCAGGCAATTACTCAAGGTTTCTCCATCATTACCCATTATTAGGGCTGGGCGATAAAACGATAACAATATATATCATCAATTAATTTCCCTCAATATCAATATAAAACATGGTCAATATCCTTTTCGATAGTCAGCATTCTGCCATGTTTTGGTAGACTATACGAATAGCCAATAAAAAGGGGAGTTGTTCTGGGTCCGCTTTGCGGTGAACCAGAACCAAGTAGCAAACAACTGTGTTGTAGCAGGCTGAGTAATGTGCACTGCAAATTACGCTGAGAACATCTTCTTGCAAAGTTGGGGAATACCTCAAATCTTTTTCACCACCTGAAGCAGTGCCATGCGGCAGAGGATGCACAATGTAAAAGGTTACAAACCCCGAGCGAAACAAGGAGCCCATGGCGCCTGTGCAACCAAAACAGACGACCATTCAGTCCGCATTCTCTAGCGCAACGCCTTACAATAAAACGTCAAAGAGACACTAAGACCTCACAGATGCAGTAGCTTATTGTATCGCAAAAGACATGCTACCAATAAGCACTGTTAAATCAAATTTTTTGTATTGTGATATGTATCGATATTGACTGATATGAAAAATATATAATGATAAACTTTTTCCCATATCCCCCAGCCCTACCCATCATCAAATGACCATTGAAACCCCACAGCAGGCCTATAAAGTCCCCTGGTGACACTCCTTCCAGGATCCCACTCAGAGGCTCCACGAAGGTTGGTTGACTTCTGCATATAAACTTCTGACTGGTTAAAGGAAAGTGCCACACCCAGATAATGTGGGGGAAATCTTTTTTTTTAGTAGTTTTAACACCCTTGTTTGTACAGATAATAGAAGCGCAGACCTTGATCACCCTAAGATGTGGAAAACAACTTGAGCTCTCCATCATCCGTCCTCGAGTGAGCAGAGTCCATTTCCAGGTAATTTCTACAAAAAACAAGCGCAGCAAAAGGGCACGGGGCCTGACACATTCCTTCCACCTCTGAGAGGGATCGATGCAATGAAGGCCAAGCTGCAGATAAAAAGAAAGAAGGAAAGAAGAGGAGGTGGCAGGAGAAATACAGTGGAGATAGAGAAATCCTTTTGGAATACAGCCTGGAGGAGCAGTCTGGTATGTGGGACTCTAAGAGGACAAGAACGGAAAGAATGTTAAATCTGTTTCTGTAAAAAGGGAAACTTATCAGAACGTTTTTTTTTTTTTTGTGGTGGTAATCTTGCCAGATCTGGAGACTGCAAGATGATGCTCCAAAAATAGATACCTGTCCATGTGCTTAATGTTATTACTATAATCTGACCCCCTGACCTACCCTCTAGTTCAGTCATTGAGACAGGAAGTTTGTCAGCTAACAGCATGCTACCATTAAGATATTTAACATAGGAGAACATTAAACCTCTCAACACTCAGTACGTTCACATGACACTCGAGAAAACCGAATTATTGCCTTCCTCCAATTAAGACCGGACAACTGAAGTGCATGTAAACACCATAGTCCGACTATAATTGGAATCTGAGAAGTCCGATTGGAGTCGGTGAACTCTGATTACAACACCCAGATAATGAGTCAGTAATTCAATTTTCTCAGCTGCATGTATACAAGGACGAGGAGTCCAATTCGGCGAAAAAACTGAATTATGAGCTTAGTCCGATTAAGCTGTGCATGTGTACGCAGACAAACTGTTACTTAAAAACTCTGAAAAAGTCGTATGATGGTAAAAAATACCTAAAGAAACAACCTCCAACTGAGTAATTTAATATAAGTAAGTTGCATGAATGAGAATAAATATTCCTGAAATTCCTGGAAGCCTGACTCTCTGTGATAAAAACATACATCTGTGAGAGACTGCGTGAGCAAATTGTTCAGTTGTTCAAAATCACCTCCAAATTCTCTGCTTTTGAACGCATCTGAACATATAAGAATAAAATGTCTCAGTTTCAACATTTTCATCCTGGCTTTGCACCATTTTTAATTAATACCTCAAAATCTCTTTTTATCAACATTTTACAAAGCCTCTGACCTTCGTTATGGAGCTGGGGGTTGTGGCATTTAAACCTCCAATCTGATCTACTCTTTAACCTTCAAAGGTTTTTTAAAAAAATAACCCAATCAAATTAAAATCAGGCAAATTCCTGTGTTTCTGTAAAGCAGCAAAACTATTTGATTAGAAAAGACAAATGTTTAATCTCTATGAGTACCACGATACCATCATAGAATAGCGCATTAGCAACAGTGATATTGCAACTTCTCTTACCTCTGGCCTTCCCTCAGCTCCCTCTAAAAGTGTCACAATCGTCTGGTATCTCATCTACTTCTAAATCTCTCTGGAGGCATCATAGATCTCAGGAAGGACAATCTCTCCCCTTAGCTCTACTCGGTCACATTCCTGCACGCTCGGCCCGTTTATTTTGATGTCTCATGAAGCAGACTTCCATCAAGAGAGTATTTATTTTTTGATGAACCGCTTCCTCCATGTCTACCCGCCTTCTTACAAAAATGAAAGTAAATATTGCATTTTGACATATGAACAGATTATACAATGATGAATACTAGTCATAATACGCTCCAGTATCATCTTTAGCTTATTGCTTTTTTTTCTTTTTTAAATGCTGTCCTTATAATACTTGACTAGGTCAAATCAACCTTCGATGTGACTTATTCAATAACTAACACCTCAGTTTCTTCAAATTGATTTAAGTTCTTCTTTGTTGAAATACATTTTAATTGCATTTTGATGCATTTCTGTGAATTTTTGTTTGTCTCTGAACACAAATCTGAGCATTTGTTCCTCATGATGAATTCCGGTTTTATCACTCCAGGGAGGAAATGACTACATGGCACGACACGTCACATGTTTAAATTGTATAAAAAGCTGGGATGAGCTGTGCAGTGAATTCCTGGATGAGCTGGTCGGACAGTCAGTCCATGTAGGGATCGTCTGAGCCGAGCAGGGCAGGAATGTTAAGAAGCAGCCTCCCAATTACGGGAAATATTCAGCAAGGATTTAGACTCGGAATCTCAAACTCGCACAGAGCAGCTCCTGTTTACGCCGTAAATCTGATGGTCAGGACTGAAACGCTCCATTGTGTGTCACATCAGACATCAGATGCAGACTACTGCACTGCTGAAATGTCAAATCTGTCCTAAAGTTTGTTTGGTAGAAGTACATTCCACCTTTACATATGACTATAAAAAAATCAAACTCTTGAGTCTGAAGCCACACGCACATACACTTCATAACACCTTGATGGACCAAAGGGCCAATGGTGGTGGACGGCTTCTCTTTCTTGGCTGCAGGACAGCAAGGTTCAGAAGATCTTTTGTACCAACAGCCATCAGACTTTACAACTCTTTTGTAAATAGTAGATGACTTTTTGACACATGACAACGGGATAAGATCAAGTTATTCTTATATTTGGGTTCCCTAAAGAGTTGACAGTTCAGCTCCCTCAAAAGGTGCTGGATGAAGTTTAGGACCTTCGTGGACCTAGCTTTGAGCACTGGCAGAAAAATCAGAATCACAACTTAATCATGTTTGGGAACTGTAGTCATAAATACTGTAGAGTAAATGTATGAGGTGTTTCCAAATGAAGCAAATACGATGAGAGCAAAGGAATTAACTGCACAAGACTATTTGTAAAATGTTTGTTTACTTTAAGTGAAAATTATTTCTTTCTTTGAAGTAAAATGTATCAAATTGGAAATATATCTGATGGTCTGACAAAAAAAATGGAACTTGCTCACCCCCCTGGTTTCAGAAATGGTGGTGGCCTCTTAAGAAAAAAGCTACTTTGATCCATGATATGTGTGAAGCTCAATTTGAGCTTTTACTTAAAAACCATCCTTCTTTAACACTCACTCTTCTCCTTCTTTGTCCAACCAGTGCATCTTGGGCAGCTGTTAGCTACATAAAATATCCCACACTTTTCTAATTTGTTTGAGTATCAAAGCAATATCAAAGAAAAATTTCCTCTTTCAGAGTAAAGCTATGGGAAAATAAAGACATAATGTTATGAGAACAAAAAAATGGCAGAATCTAATGAGTAAAGTTGAACTGAAGTCAAAATATGAGATTAAAGTCATATTTTCCTAAGAGTGAAGTAGTGCTTAAGTCATAGCCTTGGTTTACAGTACCATTTAATACCTCCTTGCACTTTGTTGTTGATTTTGGGTTTTTTTTCCTGTCACTTTTGCATTCGTAGTTGAAAGAAAGTTAAATCTGCTTTAAAATATGAGTATGTAATTGTGAGATCTTTTTTGAAATGATTTACGACAACAGTAAAAATACCTTCCAAATTAAAATATACTTCATCATGCTCATTATGGGGTGGCACAGTGGTGTAGTGGTTAGCACTGTCGCCTCACAGCAAGAAGGTCCAGGGTTCGAATCCCTCTCAGGGCGCATTACTTCACTCAAAAGTTTAAACTTGTTCATAACATAGTTCACTCAAATTCAAGGAAAAGAAGCATCAACGGGCTGTATTTTTGTGAATTTTCTTAATATTTTATACTCCCAAAACAAATACTTACAAACATGATGGACAAAAATATATTTTTTCTTATATATATAAAGAGCAGGAAAACTTCATTTTAATGCCCTAGAAACTGGTTAAGGGTCATTAAAAGCATTAAATGCTACTGTAAGAGACAAAAGGATTAAGTATGGCAATTTTCTTTTTTTTTTTTAAACCAAGCTGATTCTTGGTTTGGGTTTAAATGTGGATGAATTAAAATTCAAGTTTTGTCTTTTAGGTCACAGACCCAGGCTGCCATCAATCCAAATGAAGAGCCTCTTGGGTTTTTGGACGATAACTTCACAGAGATGGATTATATGCACAACAACAAACCTTCACCAGCTTATTGAAACTTAATAATACAACATAAAGTTTCATAAAGTGCTTCATGTCCTTGTTGTTCTGGTGAATATGCCTTCATCTTACTCTACACCGTCAGGGGTGGAGGCAAGGAGTTTGTCAGTACGTCCACAGCGGGGCTGCAGAGCAGAGACGTATCCTGCAGGAGGGACACCAACTCCACAGACCCTGGAGGATCAGTCTGGTTTTGTGCAGGACTTGTGACTGGTTCAGGCACCCTGCCCTTCTTGGGGACCACTCTCTTTGTTTCACTGTAACCGCTCAGCCTGGAGGCCAAAGACCTCTTGGGTCGAGGCTTTTTCAGCTTCCTCCTCAGCGGGTCATGGGCGATGCTGTGACGCTGCAGACTCTGCCTCATGGCGAAGGTTTTCCTACAGCCCGGGTGGGTGCAGGTGAAGGGTCGCAGCTCCTCGTGGAAGGAGCTTATGTGGCTCTGAAGGTTGAAAGCAGTGGTGAAAGACCTCTCACAGTCGTCTCTCGGGCACTTGAGGACCACCCGCACATCAGAGTGGATGTGTTGATGCTGCTGCAGGAACCAGGAGTCCCTGAACTCTTTGCTGCACTGATCACACCTCACAGTGAGCCTGTGCTGCTCCTTCCTGTGCTTCAGGTACTCGGTCCAGGTCTTTCCTGTGAAGCTGCAGTCCTCCTCTTTACAGGGGTAACCTCTGTGCACCTTCTCATGCCTCTTCAGCTTGCTGGGGAAGGCGAATCTCATCTGACATCCTTCATAGGTGCACAGGTAAGGGGGCAGCTGAGTGTGCTGCTCACATATATGAGACTTGAGCTGCTTGTGTTTCTTGAACTCCAGCCCACAGCCCTCAAACTTACACGCATACTTCTTCTGCTCCTGAGTGTGGGCCCTGCTCATGTGTCTGCTCCGGTTGGAGTTGGTGGTAAATGCCTCTTCACAGCCGTCAACGGTGCATTTAAAAGGCTTCACGCCGCTGTGGGTGAGATCATGTCGGGCTAAGTGGTATGGGCTGCTGAAAGACTTCCCGCAGCCATCGTGCTCACATGTGTGCGGCTTCACTCCGGTGTGTTTACAAAGATGAGCGCTCAGCTTCCACTGTTTGTTGTAGGCGGCCGAACAGTCCGGAAAAGAGCAGATGTAACGTTTCTGTGGCTCCGCTTTATTTTCCATTTCTGCGACATCGACATGTGATAGAAACACAAGTAGAAACGTCTGATTTGATACGGCCACGTTTTCACTGACAGTCTTCCTGACACCGGTTCTTCCCACAATCCTCTGCAAAGTGACGTCAGTTTCTAAGAAGATGCTACATTCAGGTGCTCATCTGAAGCTCGGAATGTTTTAAATGTTTTACAAAATCCAAATGGATTCACACACTAGAGAGAAAATAAGGCAAGACAACGATATACCTTTAAAATGCAAAAATATAAAAAATAAAATAAAATAAATACAAAAATACATAGGACTTTCATATTATAACATGAAAACATCATATCACAAAATAATGTGATAAGTATCACGTAAAAATGTGATAAGTATCTATCGCATTATTTATGAAAAAAATACATCTAAAAACCACGTAAATATTTACGAGGGGGTAAAACAAAAATTAAAAAAACGAACATGAAAGAGTGTCTATTACCAGGTTTTTACAGCCTAAACATGGATTTTCCGATTTTTTCGTACAGCACATGAATGCATGGTTACGTCTCTGGTACCCATCAGCCCTCTGGAGTGTTTTTGGCTGTACAGCTACAGAAGCTTCTGTGAGTATTTTGTTTTAGCGTTAAAACAACATTCATCATATCGACAACTCATTTTAGATAACTATACAACTGTTTGTAGTTGCTTTCGTAATTTAGCAATAATTTGTAAATATCTGCAAGGGAAAAAAAAGGGGGCGTTACTTATCAAGCTAACTGCTGCTAACGTTAACTTAGTGTTCGCTGTATTGGAACCGTTTCTTTAAACTAGCTCTGGAATAAAAACAGGACTTTACTATGCTGGGAAATGTTAAATATATAAGGTATAACAGATTGTCAGGCATCTTATTGTTCATGAAAAGACAGTTTAGCTCACTGTTTTCTCCAAAGTTCATAAATATTCTGTCTAACCGTGTAACAGCCTGTAAAACCATCATGTTTTTGTTTGTCTTCAGTGACACCGAGCTTTGGTTTTGGTCTGTTATCAGGTCTTAGTGTGGGGGTCCTGACGTCAAAATGGTAAGCCATGACCTCTATCATGTACTTGTGTCTGTCCCTGGAGTTACACACAATCACAAGTGTTTAATGTGCATTTATCTATCAAAGTGCTCTGTGTTTATTTCTTATACAGGGTGAAAGGAAAGGAACCAACAAATACTACCCTCCTGATTTTGATCCGGCTAAGGTGAGTATTTGCAGACAGAGTCGCTCAAAGTATGGGTCAGTGTCAGGCAAGTTTTAATTTTTGTCCTATTGTGTCCTAGCATGGATCACTTAACGGTTACCATAAAACCCACGCCCTGCGGGAGAGGGCCAGGAAGCTGTCCCAGGGCATCCTCATCATCAGGTGGGTGAACACAGAGGAGTGAAAGGGATTATTATCCACAATTATGTTATCAGACATGTTTAAGATTGTTTTGTTTGATCTGGAGACACACACACAAGCAAATTAAGGCACAGATTTTATAAAACACTTACAACTGTATTATCAGATTTAAGAAACATCTATTCTGTCGTGTTACTCCAAAGCAATGACACTTTTTTTCTGTTGTTTTCTTTGATATATTTGATGTTAATTCACTGAATTATTCATTTTTGTCCTCAAAGGTTTGAAATGCCGTACAACATCTGGTGTGATGGCTGTAAAAATCACATCGGCATGGGTAAGTGTTAAGAAAAATGTCTTATGAAGTGCTATTTAAAAAACTATATTGACTGGCTGTAATGTTTTTCTCTGTACAGGGGTCCGCTACAACGCAGAGAAGAAGAAAGTGGGGAACTACTACACCACGCCAATCTACAGGTAAGTGTGAAGAGACAGGGTCTGTTTTAACTCACATTACACTCTGAAAGAAATGAAAATGAAGACATGTTTTTGTAATCCAGGTTCAGGATGAAGTGCCACCTGTGTGTGAACTACATTGAGATGCAGACGGATCCGGCATCCTGCGACTATGTCATAGTAAGCGGAGCGAGCCGGAAGGAGGAGCGCTGGGACATGGAGGAAAATGAGCAGATCCTCACCACAGGTTAGGAATCATTTTTACTGTCAAAGGAAAGAAAAGGTTTGCTTAGGTGTCTGCTGGAGTCGTAATTTGGGCAGATAACCAGCTGATAACCAGGCTGCAGTTTGCCTCTGTGCTCTGCTTCAGCTGTTTATCATCTCTCCTCTGTACAGAGCGGACAGAAAAGGAGAAACTGGAGACAGATGCCATGTTCAAACTTGACCACGGTGGGAAAGACAAGGAGAAGCTCAAAAAGGCTCTGCCCTCCCTGTCTGAGATCCAAGAGTACCAGTCCGGCTGGAAGGATGACTTTCAGCTCAACAGTTCCCTCCGGAGGAAGTTCAGGGTAAGAAAATCACTTCTTGACTTTCTAAAAGTTTCCACTTCTATGAGAATATTTCCCTACAGTTATGGGATCATTTTGACTTTGGTTTGTGTGGTTCTTTTAAATTTGTGTACTACAAATATTCCAGACAATCCAATGAGAGTTAAATGAAAGGCTAGAGACTGTGACACATTATCTGGTGTAATCCGGGGTTAGAATTTGCAGTTCGTACAGTAACTCCAGGTTTTACAGGAGATTCACTTCCTGAGGGACAATTTCATGAACAAAAACTGTGATGAAAAAAAGTGTCTCTGATTGTCTTTGATTGGTCCCAGGTCACTTAAACAACCTCATTTATGTAACTGTGCTCACTGTAAATCTGTCAGGTTGATAACCAGCTTCCCCCAAAACTGCATCTATTTCTGCTTGGCCCCCAAACGTCTCCAAACAAGATGAAATAATCACCAGAACAGTATCTTTCTCTGCTCGAGAAAGTGTCCACATTTGGACACACGCTGAGATCTTTGTATCTGACTGCTTTGTTTGACCCTGTGTGTGCAGACAGAGAAGAAGGTTCTGGCTGAGCAGGAGGAGAAGGACAACAAGGTGAGGACAAGGACCAACCTGTCCATCCCTCTGCTCCCAGAGAAGGAGGAGGACAAGAAACTGGCTGCACTGCTCACCTACCAGGCGCCTGACTGTAAGAGCCTGTTACATGCTCTGAAGTAACATGTTAGTCATGATAGTTTAAGACTGCTAAAGAACTAAATATCGAATTCTGGTTTCAGTGAGTTCTGGTTTAACAATCATAAAACATTTTCTCTTCTTTGTTTTCTCTCTAAACAGCCTATGAGGACAAACAGCACAGCAAGCGAAGAGAGATCTCCTCTCGTTCGTGGTTCAACACATCCTCAGCTGCACCTGGAAGTGCAGCTAGCAGTCTGCTTCACAAGCTGGGCCAGCAGGGGAAAGAAGCAGCCATAGCCAAATCTCTGAGCACCTCACACAGCCCCCTGATCCGCAAACGCTCAGGAGGTCCTGGTGTCAAAGCAGAACCCTGCGCCACGGTCACAAGCGGACTATCCCAGCCTGAAATCAGCAGGAGCGTTGGAGAGGTTTCAAAGGAGTCCCAGAGTCTAATATCAACATACAAGAGTCAAGAAGTGGCGGAGATAAACAGCTCCAGCTCCTCTGAGGTAGACCGGAAAACCACAGAGCAGGGAGAGGACGGACCAAAAAACACCGAAGACTCTGGGGAGGAGAAGGTGCAGGACAAAAGTTCAGGAGCAGTCACATCTTTGGTGGCAGATTACAGCGACTCTGACTCAGACTCTGAGCAGTGAGGCTGGATGTAGAGCTTCACGAGTTCACCGTTCCTGTTTTCACTGAATGTTAGTTTTAGTTTAAGAGAGTGAAAAACAATCTCTTGATGTTTCTTTCCCGCCATGGACCATTGCGAAAATGTTTGTTGCTTTCAAGACTGCAAAACATTTAGATAATAAGACTGCTCATTTTTCTTGCAGCCAATCACAGCAAGAGTTTTTTTAAATTGTATTTAAGGTTTGATTGACTTTCTACCAACCAGCAACAACCTACACAGTCTGTGTTCTTGTGATATCCATGGCAGAAATGTTGTTTATTTATTAATATGACCTTTGAAATATGAACTTGTATCAAATGAATGAATGTATAAATCTTCAGGAAGAGGAGGATTTTCATTTGACACTTTCCAGCTGTGACATTGATGCCTGAATCCTGGTGTTCAAACAGTACACAGCCGTGCATATTACAGGCTAAATATTCTGTCCTCCAAAACAAACTGCTGAGCCAGAAGTGGATTTTATGGATTCATGATGAGCTGCAGACTGTCAAAAATGTTCAACTTGTTTTCCTCATAAGGCCTGTTTGCAAACACTATGATTCAAACTCAGTATGTGTTGTAATTTTAGTTTTTTAGTCACTTGCATGTGCAGTAAAACATGCAAGATGACCCGTTCAAACTGTTCAAAAGAGTTCTGTTTGAGTTGAACTGAGGATTATAAATTGTTTAGACGTTTTACATAAAGTATGAGTGTCTGATTTTTGCTTCAAATTGAGAATCAAAGAGAAAATCTGCCAACTGTCTTTCAAGTGGGTTGGGTGTGTGAGTAATTTCTTGAAATACTCAGAAAAATCCAACTAACTGGTGCTTATTTCTCCGATTTTCTCACCCCAGCTTTAGTGGACTGCATGACCCAGTGTGTGTGTCATCATGTCAATAAATCCATCAGTCTTTATTTATATCCTGCAGATTCACATCAAGTGTTATCCCAAGACACTTAACAAAAGAACCTGGTATAGACTATACTCCAAAAATGTAGATATAAGCTAATTTTATAAAATGTCTGTTAAAAGATGGCTTTAAATTTGTCTTTTTGAAATGATTAATGTTAAAGAAAAGTAGAGTTTTATAGGATTAGTCTATTAAAGAGCTCTACAAATCATTAAACCTGGGCTTAAAAAAGTATCTACGGAAGATCTTCTGTGTGACCAGAGCGGTTTTTACCGGATTAGAAAATTCTTCATCCCACATCAATCAGGGTGCGAGGCTGTATGAAAGGCGGTTAATCATCTCAAATCAAAGTTTTGCAAAAGTCAACACCCAGTGGTTTTCTTATCAACAGACCTGCTGAGTGTTTACGCATTGGGTCACTCTTATTGATCAGAACCTGCAGCCCCTCCTCTTCATGTTGTTTGTACAGTGTTTGATCAGGAAGAAGGAGGGTGTTGGGGGGTCTGTTAAAGCAGCTGATCCTCTTTCCCTAAGGCCAATGTTCACCGAGGCTCCCAGGACAGTCAACATGGGTCTCTGGGTGCTGCAAAGTGTTTTATTCTTCATGCTTTTCTGCAAGACTAATGGACAGTTTGAACCATTCAGGTTAAGGTAAATTTCTTGTTTTTTTTCTCTCCATGATGCATCATTCATTAAGACCGATGAATTCTGAACCAAGTTATGTCAAGTTAAGTTATGTGTTTTTTACAGACAACCCTTGCAAGACAGGTATGTGTTTATGCAAATGGGTCAAATTAAACAGATCCTTTGATTTTTAGACATTTACAGTTATTTCTGATTTTGCTGCCCCAGATTTACATCAATAGATCGATTCTGGGACCTCCATGAGTAAGTAAACAAAGCTGGCCACATAGATTCAATCTATAAAATAATGTTCTAGATTGTGTTTAATCATCGCAGAATTAAGAGGGAAAAAAGTTGGAGTGATTCTGAGATGTTTAGGCTGAACTTGGAGGCAGCCAATGATAATTTGTAATTGGATTTGGCAGTATCTTTACAGTCTGTCATATTTCTACAAAAACATAGAAGTCATGGTGAGAGGGACATGATCACATTTCCAACTCAGAACAAAAATAGTCATTTTTTGCTGTAATATAAACAGCGGATTACGCTTTGACTCAAAATCATCAAAACCAAACCCCCTTCTCTTTCAGTGGTCTGTAATCCATCACAAATGTCACTACCTCATTTACTCGTCTTGCTCCATATGTGACCAAAACTGAAGCTTCTCAAGGTTCCTCAAGGAAGCGCTCTTGGGTTTTTTCTGTTCTGAACTTTTAAACCAAACACACATGAAAAATACGAGATTTGATTGTCATGTCCTTTAAATTGAATGAGCTAAAGAAAAAAGACACTGAACAAAAGTTGTACCTCTCTGAAAGAAACAGGGTTGTTGTCCGGTGGGATCAGGTGCTTCACCAGCCCTGCTTACTACATCGGCTGGATGACAATAGCACATTAATGCTTGTCACCGTGCTGAGAACTGTCTCTATGCAAGTGACACCTAACTGTACACCTCTGTCTCCACACATGACCAAATTACCTTTCGAACCCTCACTGCCTGCCTGTTTAA
The DNA here is from genome assembly GCA_962446985.1 of Xyrichtys novacula. Classification (NCBI taxonomy): domain Eukaryota; kingdom Metazoa; phylum Chordata; class Actinopteri; order Labriformes; family Labridae; genus Xyrichtys; species Xyrichtys novacula. The sequence continues at coordinate 13,892,315 of OY660866.1, read as the reverse complement.
TAAAAACTCAGACACATTGCAAAACTCAGACCCCCTTTTTTTTTACTGTCACTGCCTTTTACTGGCCTGCCCAAAAAGTAAACGGAAAAGCTTTTAAATCTGGTTTTTAATCCAGAATAATTTCTTGTAATTTCTCATGTTTGTATCTCTTATTTTATCGTTGATTTTGTTATTGATATAATTGTAACACTGACATTAACACTTATTGTCGTTTCTTTGCAGTGTCGCGATGAAAAATGTTGCCCCTGGTCCTAAACCCCGGTATAGCGTCATTTCCTCTCACAGTGCAACAGTAAAACATGCATCACTATTTTACCCTTTATTTCACTTTTTAGATTGTCCTCTCTCTTTTGCAGGATGCAGATTTTTTTAATGCATATTTATTTTGCAAAACCAAAATGGTCTTAGACTTGCGGAGCAGGAAGAGGCAGAAAGCTTAGAGAGCTCATTACAAGTAATTCAGGTTTTCTTGAAGACTCCAAAATCAGGCAACTGGACTGTTTTCTCAACTCTTCACAGTCCAGTTGCCTGAATTTGGAGTCTTCAAGAAAACCATGACCTGGATGAATGAGAATCTACATGGACAAGTAATTCAGGTCTTTTTCTGGCATGTAATATCTTGAAAAAAGGGCGTTTTGTTGAATTTTCTTAATTGTTTTTACATTTTGAGCCAAATAACAGCCTTTTCTGCGATCATATGTGTAGAATAGTCGATCCTGTCTATAAATTTACCTAGATTGGGTTAATTCTACACACAGACAGCTCTATTTATCCCTCATATACCTCAGTAAGATGCCCCCTGGCTCATATTGTGTTGTTTTCCTGCAGGTTGTTCACCCTCATTGCTCCAGACCTGCTGAGAACAGACAGTCAGGAGAACATCTACCTGCAAGCTGAGGGTCTGTCCATCCCCATCACCGTCTCCATCACCATCCAGGACTTCGCCAAGTCCACCGTGCTGCTGCAGGACTCTGTCATACTCAACCAGGAGAATGGATACCACGTTCTCAAGTCTATAGAGGTGACGGTTGAACTGAATCTAAGCTCTTGTGATGAACCTCAAGTTTAATCACTGGAACCACTTTTGACACATTTGGAATTGATAAAGATGCAAAAATTGAGCGTGTATTTGTGGATCTTGGATTAACCAGGATTTGGTAACTCTTAAAAATGAAGTTTGTGAAAAGTTTCAAACTACTTGATCAAGCTTGGGATCCAGTTATGTAAGTTAAATGTTAAAAAACTATGCTAAATTTTACAAGACATCCACAACACAAGAACTGGGATCCTTTTTTTTTAGTCATCTTATTCAGGATCAAGCATCACTGTTTTGTTTTTACTAACGCTACAAATCCACCTCATTTCTCCTCCATCCCAGCTTCCCTCTGAGCGTCTGAACCGGGAAGAAAAGAAGAACAAGTTTGTGTATCTGAAGGTGAACTTTCAGGATTTTTACATCGAAAACAGGATACTGATGGTGACTTTTCACTCAGGATACATCTTCATCCAGACAGACAAACCCATCTACAACCCAGGAGACGTGGGTAAGAGCTGACTATCCTACCCGCAAAACAGATATTAGCAATAAGCACAAACAATCCAAAAAAAGCTGGGACTTTAAAGATAATGATAAGATCAGGTTTGGATAGTTTATTAGGTATTTAAACCATGTGTGATTACCTGAAGGAACATCTACCAACCAATGAGGTACACCTAATGTGAAATGAGTATAAAGGGGGCACTCCAGAGAGACTGGGTCCCTCAGAAGGAGAGCTGGAACAGGGCAAGAGCAAAACCAACACAGCATAGCCAGGATAGTCGGGGCCCTGAGGAGGCAGTGCATTAAAAACAGACATGACTCTGGAGTGGAAATCACTGCATGGGCTCAAAATCACCTCCAAAAACCAGTGTCTAGCACAGTTTGTGTACACCGGTGCAGGTGCAAAAAGGAGAAATCTTATATAAATAAATATGTAATGTTGACGACTTCTCTCTGCCCAGAACCGATTACAGGTGGACTGAGATGAAGCGGAAACTGCTCTGTGTTGAATAATACTGGACTTTATTTTTAGAAATCATGGATGCTTCATCCTCCGTTATATAGGGTAGAAGGTCACCCTGCTTAAAGGACTTCGTTTTGCATATAAAACTCCAGAAACCAGCCTTCTTAAAACATGTTGCAGAGCTTGTGGTTTTTTCCCGAACAGTAAAAAATTCTGCTTCAGCATCTGACACGTTGTCTCTGCATGACTTACTGTGAAACACATGCCTTTTAACATTTCACACAGCATCATTACATCTGAGGTATCAGGGTTGTTCAGTTTGACCATTTCATGTTTTTCTGTTGATGTTTCATGTTTTTCAGTTCGTTTGAGAGCCTTTGTGTCCTCTCCATCTTTTAAGGCTTTCAACAGCTCTGTCACGATAGATTTCCAGGTAAATAAATTAACAAGCAACTGATTAATGGAGATATTTTAAGTCTTATCCATAGACTGTATATAGAATGGACATTTTCAGCCCCCTTGCTGTGGCGAAGCCTCCGTGAGAAAAGCTCCCCTGGTGACTGGTTGCAGTATATGTCATAAGTCCCGCCTCCTCCAGCAAACTTAATGGAGCTTTGGACAAAATTTACAAATTAATTACACGGAATATAAATGTTTCTCCCCCCTGGTTGCGTTGTTGACATGTAGTTATAGTAAGACTGGTTTGTGCTCAAGTCCTCTTTTTTCTTTTCAGCTCCATTTTTAAAAGTTATTAAGGGGTCCATGTTTTCTTTGATTGACACCTGATACAGCCTATGGGCGTATGAAGATTGCATAGATCTTTGGAGGGATACGCTGTTTAAGCTGAGCGTCATCACAGTGACTCTCCTGCTGAACACTACTGCACAAATGCTGGTTTCTGGATATGGAGAAAATCCTGGAAATACAGAGCGCAATTTGGCTTCAAATTCAGACAATAACGGGAGGTGTCCAAACTATATACAGTCAATGGTCTAATCTAAACATCCAGGTCAAATCCTTTGACCAAGAACTCAAAGTTTGCTTTTTCCTGCATAAAATCTTCTCACTATGAAAATATTTAATTTATTTAAACTATAAATGTTTAGCAAATTAAAAACTTGGTCATACAATATTCTGGTTGGTTTATATGAATCATTAGCTGAAAGGACCCGTTTGTTTTTGTGTGTGTGTGTGTGTTTTTTTAAGAATTCAGATGGCGTGGTGGTGAAACAGTTTACCAGGACCAGAGTTACCGATGGAGTCTTTAAAGACACTTTCCCTCTCTCTGAAATTGTCAAGTAAGATCAGTCTGACCTATGTAAAAATTATTAAAGAGGGGTCAAAGGGAGGGAGCTGAGTATTCACTCCTTCTCAAAGGTCTTTTTATGACTTTTCTGGCAAAAAAAAAGTTACTTTTAAAAGTTTAGAAAATTTTAATTACTGAAGAATCGTTGATGTGGCCCTGATACTTCAATATACCATGTTGACCTTTACATTTTAAAAACTCTGTAGCCCTATTCCAGTTTAAGTTATTCATAAAAGCTGGATGAGATGACCTATTTTACTTTCAAATTAGTTGTTCTACACCTCTCATCTTTCACTTGCTTAGCCTGTGTCTGAAATGAAGCATTCAATCCCTAACCCCCATATGGGGTTTCAGTATATAGCTGACTATGTATTATGTATCTTTGAATTGCCACTGGAGACGTAATGCATGACGAGTGCCCACCACTGGATGCCCACCACTGGTGAGTGACCGTCGGATGGTCACTACATTTTGCAATGCTCTATGGGAAATTTTAAGTCGCCTATATGGGACATTGGAATAGATCACTCAGGTTTCAGACACCCCTCAGAATGGTGGTAACCCCCATAAAGTCGTCTATATGGGGGTTAGGGATCCATTTCGGACACAGCCGTAAGTTATTTAGTGGTTGTAATTACCAGGTCAAAATCACAAGTTCACGGGCAAACATTAGCATGCTAAAATGCTAAACTCAGGTTTGTCTCACAGGACTGTTGCTTCTTAGAGTCAAGCTCAACTACAATCCCTGAGAACTCAACAACCCCTGAATTGCCTTCTTTCTTTAAGTTCACCTGTCATGTGTCTTGTGTTGTAATAGGGAAGGACCGTGGAAGGTGATTGCAAAATTTGATCACTGGCAGCAGAACACGTTCAGCTCCAGTTTTGTGGTGAAGAAGTATGGTAGGTCCAATTTACACTGTGCCTACTCTTTTGCTGATATCAATGATGCTTGATTGTTTGCTAGAAACAGCTTTGTCTGGACGCTGAACCTTCATGGTCTGTTGTGTTTCAGTTCTTCCCGCCTTCAATGTCACCTTAACGTCCCAAAAGTCTTTCTTTCGCCTGGATGACACTGAGTTAAATGTGGAGATATCAGCGAGGTCTGTCACGTAAAAGTTAAACACATACTTTTGTCTAAAGAAACTAAAGATAAGCTTCAAATCTGGACTCCGCATCTTCTCACACTGTGTTTCAGGTACCTGTTTGGGGAACCAGTCCAGGGGACAGCCTATGTTGTGTTTGGAGTGAAGATCAACAATGACATGATAAGATTGCCTTCAGTCAAGCAGGTTTCAGATGTAGGTCACTGCACTGTCACAGACTTTATCAGCTGTTGTGACCAATTTTTCTGTTGCTCAGTACCTGGTAGTTTCTTTTGTGATTTTTCCTGGGCTATACATCTGTGTTTTAATCATCCTTGAGCCTAGCTGACCCAAGAACGGTGCCTAAAATCTATCTACTTGGAAAACAAAGCTTCTAGGGGCTGATTTGAACACAGAAACGTCCACACATAGAGCAACAAAGTAGAAACCTCCCTCAAATCTTAACACAACACTCAGGGTCATGTTTTTGTAAACAAGGCCAAAACTCTTCAAGAATTGCCTCCTTGCATTCAGGGTTAGATCCTGGATCATGTGTGTAGTGTACCAGTGTGTGTTTTCCTGGTCTACTCGCCAAGTTTGTTTTGGTGTTTTTCCGCCTCTGCATCTGTTGGCACCCTCACCCATCAGATAATTGTCATGCAGCCAATCAGCACAACAATTTATTACCACAGCATTTAGCTCACTCAGATCTCTGTAGGGGTAGTGAGATTGGAGACTTGGAGATTGAGAGGCTGCAGATCCTCCACAGAGGTGGTAATTTTTTATGTTTTTTTGCAAAAGAAATCAAAACCTTGCTTCTAAGACAACTAGGACTTGCTGCAAACAGCTTAAAATACTGTAGTATGAGCCCTTTAACCCAACATTTGTCTCATTATTTGCTTGTTGTTCCTCAGCTGAGTGGAGGAGTGGTCAGTCTTAGTATGGAGGAGTTAAAGAGAGCTTATCCCAACATCAGATCTTTGGTGGGAAACTCTGTGTACGTCAAAGCTTCTGTGCTCACCGCGTCCGGTAAGAACTGCATTTCATCAGAGACACATAAAGTTATATACATACAATATAAATCAGACTGCTTAGACACGGGTGTTCTGCACATCAGTACAAGTACATGAAAGCATCACAACAAAGTGCTTTGGACTGTGTGTTATGTTTGTTTTGGTTCAGCCACGTAAGACCAAACCAGGTCAGTGTTTATTTTTGCTCCAGGTTTACTTAGTTATCCAAAAATTCCACTTTTGAAATACAACCTGAGGTCTAAGGTGTATCAGCATGACCTTTAACCTTACTGAACAAACTTTTTCACAATAACTGCATTGATTTTCCCTCATTACGCCAGTTTTGGGAAATGGGGATTGCACAAGGGAAAAATTCACTGAGTGGGTGCACTGAGAGCGCCATTGGTCTAGCGAGTGCACATTCGTATATGGAGGCCAAAGTCCTTGTCACAGGCATCACTGGTTTAACTCCCAAAAAGGATTATTCACGAGCTGTCCTTCCTCGCACCCTTTTGCTTTGTTTTCTAGTCTTTCTTCAGCTGTTCGATCAAAAAAGGCAAAGATGGCCCCCAGAAAAAAAAATGTCTTCCACGAATAAATTATAAGTTATAAATTATTACAAATAAAAATTATTATGTCAGCCTTGGACACCTACACCTTTCAGTGTTTGTTTGTTCCTCTAAAATGATGTTTTCCTCCATACAGGCAGTGATTTGGTAGAGGCAGAGAAGACTGGCATTAAAATAGTGGAGTCCCCATTCGTGTTAAATTTCAAAGATATACCCCGGCACTTCAAACCAGGCCTGCCCTTTGACTTTACAGTAAGAAATGACCATCTGTAAACTAAAACTGGATTATATCCGTGATTTTTCTTGTGAGCATAAAACTTTGACATCCCAGAGCAACAGTTACCCCCTCTTCTGTCCAGATCCAGGTGAGCCACCATGACGGTTCCCCGGCTCGTAACGTTCCAGTCAAGTTGAACATGTTGGACGCGCCGTTGATTGTCTCTGGCACAGCTGGAGTCACCATCAACATGCCGCAAAGTTTGCTTCCACAAACCATCAAAGTAAGTTTTGTCAGTGTTTGATTTTGTTGTTGTTGTTTTTGGTCTTTCTTGTTTACCAATGCTCATTATCAGAAAAGCTTTTGGGAATGCAAATTCCCTGCTGAAGTGAAACATGAAGAGACCCCCAAGTTACCCTCATATACTAATACCAACAAAAGTAATCTTATATAATTTTACAATATGAGTTACACGTTTATGTTACAACCAGATATTGATGATTTGTGATGCTCATGACAAAAGTAAGAACAGTGTTGGGGTCTTAACCAAGATTCAGTATAGTATGACTCACCTAATACTATTTAGAAATCTGAATCATTACAAAAAGTCTTTTTCCTTTCTCCAGGCTGAGACCACGCAGGCTGACCTGAAGCCAGAGCAGCAGGCCAGACACGAGGACACGATTCCACCATATCAGAGCTTTAATCGCCATTCACCAAACTACCTGTACATCTCCACCGGGACCAACAAGGTGTCTGTAGGAGAAAGACTGTCCCTGAAGCTGAGCATCAGTGCAGCAAACCAGGACATCAGGGATCACATTACACACGTCACATATTTGGTGAGCACATTTTAAAAAATCATTTATGCTGCATTTTATTCTGCTAGAGCCATAAACTTCAAGATGTGGCTTCAAAAACGGAGTTTAAGGACAATAATAAATGAGTTTGTCCTTTAACTCCCTCAGATGGTTAATAAAGGTAAGATCATTAAAGCCGACCGTGTGGACGTGACCAGTCAGCTGATCACCAGCATTGGACTGACGGTCACACCGGAGATGCTACCGTCGTTCCGTTTTGTGGCATTTTACAGTGTCTGGACAGGCAGGGAGGAAGTGGTCTCTGACTCCATCTGGGTAGATGTGGTGGATTCCTGCGTTGGAGGGGTGAGTGAAGATCAGGCTCAGGGGGCATCACCAGCTTCAAGATGTTGGCCTCATTCAACCTGTTATATAGGACTGTAGTTATCAGATGCGTAAGATACTGAATCTGCTTTTGCAAAAATTTATGAAAAAATAGACTTATTAGTAAATAAACAATAATTTGACTTTTTAAATCATGCATATCTGCTTTTTTTTGACTCAGGTGTTGGTCAAATATAGCTTTAAAAAAACTCCTATATGAATATAACTGCTATCATTTCTTAATTTAAAAAAAAAAAAACCTCTGTATTAATCAATAATCAATGATGCTTATGTACTCATTGTTTTGACAGCTGACATTGGGGCCAGTTGATGGCGTACATCGAGACTACCGGCCTGGAAGGACCTTAAGTTTTCAGGTCAGAGGTGATCCAGGTGCAAAGGTCAGCATGGTTGCTGTGGACAACGCAGTTTTTCTGCTCAACAAGGACAGACTCACTCAGAGGAAGGTGTGTTTGCACATGAACTTGATACTTATAGAAGTTAAATGTTCAAATATATATACATATATATATATATAGTAAAAAGCCATCTGTATTACATGCAGGGTCCACATACTGTATCAACATAAATGTTTTTGAGACTGGTTTAAAACAGTCGTATTTCTTGTTAATATTGGTTTTATTCAATTCAATAAACTTTAAAAAATCCCCAAAAAACCAATCCTGGATGGCCCTGATCTTTGGGCTCTTGTGTGACAACTCTTTAGTGGAAATCTCTGCCTAAGCTCAAGATCGCCTCTTAAATATTTTTCTGTGAACACAGTTTGCATCCACAGATATACGTTAAAACTGTAACACACAAAACATAATTAAACATGATCTAGAAAAGGCTTAGCTCATTAAAGTGAGATTGAGGTTAAGTGGAAAATTGTTCCGTGGCCCAATGAATCTAAAGTTGACCTTCTTTCGGTAATCATGGACATCATATCCTCTGCTGTAAAAAGAAAGGGGGGGGGGCATTACATTTTTTTAAAGGAAACAGACTTAGGGAGTGGTATTTTTTTCAAGCGCAGAGAGCTTGCACCACCTTTTTTGTTAACAGCTCCTCTTCCTCAGCTCTGGGATGTGGTGGAGCACGGAGACTTCGGCTGCAAACAGGGTGGAGGCAAAGATGCCAAAGCTGTGTTCTCAGATGCAGGACTGCTCTTCTCCTCCAGTGGTGGACTTAAAACTGAAACCAGACAAGGTACACCTTCCCCTCAGACTCCTGGGTAAAAATACAGACACAATCTCCGGAGAATTGTAGTTGCTGTCCATTATTACTTGTGGATAAGCTCTTCACCTTGTCGTCGCTGAGACGCTTTATTGAATTTCTCATCATTTGTGGCTGAGATAACAGGCGTTACAGTTGAGTGGAAGAGGGGATGTTGGCTGCACTGGGTTGCAGTTGATCAGGGATCAGGGTCAGCTAAATGATGCACAACAATGATGAGGTGCATGCAAGTTAATGAGTGTGTAAGGTTGATGGGTGGGTGGGAGACAATTTCAGAGACACAAAGAAGCAGACCCTGCACCAGTGGGAGGGCAGTCAAAGGGATGCATGTTAGAAAAAGACGTCCAGATTATGACAAAAATTATTCAACTTTATGCTGCTGGTGAAATATTATTGAATGATCGTGATGATTTATTATTCCCTTCTCAGCCCTGAAGTGTCCCGGAAGTGCCAGAAGGAGGCGCTCTGCAGAGCTGCTGAAAAAGAAAGCCCAGCTGGGTGAGTGTCCTCATGTCATTTATGGTTTAGGGTACTTTTCAGAGTAGCAGTATTTGATCGGAGATCAGCTGGTACGACTTCATCAAGTGTTTTGTCCTTACTGCTTCAGCTTCAAGAGTTTCAACTATCATTGTAATTGCACTCAAAAGTCTCTTCACAACAATCTTGATATGAAAAGTAAAACAAGTTTGTGAGATAATAACATTTTCAAGTTTGTGCGACTGTTAATTATGATAACAATAGTATTGGTCCTGATAACTGCTGGTTTTCCTCTGTCCCTTTTCTTTCTGCCTCCAGAGGATTATTACAAGGAGAAGCTGCAGCATCGTTGTTGTAAAGACGGTCTCAGGGAGGTCCCCATGCCATACTCCTGCACTAGACGCTCTCTCTACATCACAGAAGGCTGGGAGTGCATCCGCGCTTTCCGTTATTGCTGTGCTACTTACAGGAACCAAGAGTTTAACACAGAGATCCCAACCACCCCTCCACCCATCACCACCCTTCCACCAACCACCCTTCCACCCACCACCACCACCCCTGCACGCATTCGTCTTGAAAGCATTGTACCTTATGGAAGAGTAGCCCTAAGGAGCCATATGTTTGGTAATTCTTGCATCCCTATTCTATTTTTCTGCACTGTGTGATTTATACTGACAGGACATGTTTGAATCTGTGATATTACTTCAGTTTTCATGCTGAAATATGACCCTGTACATACCTGTTGTTTTAGTCTATATCACTGTATAACATGAGTTAAAAAGGTACAAAGCAAATCCTACCCTGTAATACCATATGATATAATACTATATGAGACATACAATAAGATTAGGTAACAGTACTATACAATGTAAAAAAATGACATGATATGATACAGTATATTATAATACAATACGTGAAGAGAATATATGATAGAAAATGGTGCAGTACAGTACAATAGGATACAATGCGCTATGATCCAAAATGGTACAATACGATATAAAAGAAAACGGTACCTTACAATACAATACAATATGATGCCATATGATACAATAAATACTGTACTTTTAAATACTGTATTGTATGATACAAAAAGGTAACAGTACTATACGATCTGGTAAAACATGACATGATATGATACAGTACAACATTGTACAATACGTTCAGATATAAGACAATACAGTATGGTACAGTACCATACAGTAAGATACAAAACCTTACAGTACAAAATATTACAATATGATATGATATGAAACAAAATCCATACAATACAATAGGAAGCAAAATGGTACAATACATAATGTAACATAACGTTACAATACGATACTAAGCAGTGTTACCATACCTTCAAATCCATATCAATGCAATATACACAGAAAGATGTAAGTGCATTAGCATAGGCACCATCTAAAAATGACTGATATTTACCAGACAGAACAGTTATGCATTTATTTACATGCAAAGACAAAAAAAATTCAAGCTAATAAACCTTGATATGAAACACTCTGGGGTTTCCAAAGTGATTAATAAGAATTCAATTGACGATGCAACGCAGGTCCCCAGAGACACTTGCAATGTCTTCTGGTAAAAATCAAAGATTTGATAATAAATGGAGAAATGTCTCAAGACCTTCTGATCATGTATGTATGTATGTGTTCACATAGAATGGGGACGCCCACAACCATTACCCGTACCAGATAGGGCTCGAGCTCATGCTCACGCACCCGACCTCAGAGTAATGGAAGAAAAAAAGGTTGAAACAAGACAGATGGGGGTAGAGGAGAAGAAGGAGGAGGAGGGGTATGAAGAGTATGAGGAGGAAGAAGAGGACTGGGAGTATCTGGATGAGACTCAGGTGTCTCTGCGATTCAAGTTCTATGAGTCCTGGTGGATGGAAGTTGACTTGCCTACCCAGTCGGACAGAGACGGGTGAGTTTCTGTTCAACACAAACACAGTATGGATTTTCCTGTTAACATATGAACTTGTGTGTTGTTCTTATTGTGTATGTGAGCAATATCCTTGTTTGCATGAGGAAACGCATGAGTTAACACAAACCTCTAAGCTTAATAATACACGGCTCATATCAACAGGTTCGCCTCTGCTACTGTAAACCACCCCTTACCCGACAGCATCACAGAGTGGGGACTTTTGGCTGTCAGTTCATCCGCTCAAACAGGTGAGGAGGAGGTGTTTCTACGCACTGATATCGTCGCGGCTTTAGCTCAAGATTAGTCAGTCTCTTAACTATCAAAGCAGCAAATCTCCAGCTGGAGCCATATTGTTTTGTCTTCTGTCTTTGATTGGCTGGTGGGTTTCAAGATCACTCAGGCTCTTGTGAATCAATCTTGATCTTGATCTTCAGATGGGACAACTGTTATTCTAGAAAAGGTTTGTGGTGCTGCTGGTTGAGGATTTTAAGTGCAAGGCCCACATACAGAAGAGGTTCAGATCAAAACATCCCACTTTGTTTAACTTAGCAGAGGTTTTTTTTTAAAGTCCAGACTCAAAGTTTCATCACACCACTACTTCATATATGCAGAAGAGCCAACGATGATGCCTTCTAAATGTCTGCAGGTTTCTGTGTCGCCGAACCGTACAATGTGAGAGCACGGAAGGATTTCTTTGTGGACTTAAAGCTGCCATACTCAGTGGCAAGGAATGAGCAGGTCCAGATCAAAGCTGTGGTCCATAACTACGGCTACACAGAGCTACACGTAAGAAACACTGTCTCCTACAGTTCCAGCCTCCGACAAATGATTCAATTGATCGTATTAGATTTTTAATTGTGGTTGTCACCTGTTCAGGTGAGGGTGGTGCTGATGAAGACAGAAGGCATGTGCAGCATTGCCTTCAAGGAAAGACACACACAGGAAGTGACGCTGGCGCCTGGTGCATCTGTGGCGGTGCCTTACACTATCGTTCCACTGGTGGTGGGGAGGCTTCCCTTGGAGGTGATGGTGGTGGGCAGAGACATGATGGGAGGAGATCGTGTCCAGAAGCTTCTACGAGTGGTTGTAAGTCTCTCCTGATACTCATAATTAGGGCAGGATGTCAACAGGAGCCGGTTAAATTTGTGTTTTTTTCCCCAAGTCCAAGTCAGCAACCAAAATAGAGAGTAAAAACCCTCGGTTTGAAGTTACATTTTTATTCAAGGGTAAAAAAGGTAAACCAGCCTGACCGAGGGGGAACATTTCTCTTAGACAGTCCTCCTGGGGTGTTCCTCAAGGGTTTGTTTTGGGCCTGAAATTATTTTCTCTCTGTGTGCTGACCCAGGGGTTTATTTACCAAATACAGTATATAATGTGTCGTTTTAGGGTCATTGTGTTTTGACACCATGAACAGAGGCACTCTTGGCCTTCTAGCCTTCAGATACTTTTAACTTGTAAAGCACTTTCGCCAAAGCTGTTCGTTTTGAGTTTTATTTGACTTGACTTAAAATGACTTAAATCATTTTTTTGTTAACCAGATGGATGGAGTGCAGAAGACTGAAGTCTTCAGTGTTATGTTAAACCCCTCTGCTGAGGGAGGTAAGACAACCACAGCAATGCAAGATCTTCTCCCATCAATTACATGCTATTTTGGCTTTTATTGCATTTACTGTGATTCATGGCTAGAGGTCACATTTTTATCTTAGTTCTGGTTTGCAGTGGGTTCAGTGTTGGTCGAAGTGTTTCTTTCAGGTTGTGGATTAGGTCCAGGTTTGGGCCAGATGGTTACAAAGGCTATGTTTGTCACCTTTTTTTCATATTTGCTACAGGAACACAGTCAGTCAGAGTTGGAAAAACTGAACTGCAGTCAGTTGTCCCAAACTCTGAGCCAGAGAGATTCATCAATGTCAGAGGTCAGTCACAAAGAGATAAATATGGTGAAAAACTACACCAAAAAAAAAAAAAAGACAGCTTCATAATTCATCCTTTCCTTTCTCTCCAGGGAATGTTTTGGCTGACAGCATTGACAACTCCATCAGTGAGGACTCTCTAGCCTCTCTGATCCGGATGCCCGGCGGCTGCGTGGAGCAGAACTTGGCCACCATCACCCTGCCGCTCATCGCCACACTCTACCTGGAGCGAACCAGTGGCTGGGAGACTGTAGGGGTAGAGCGCAAGGCTGAGGCTCTGCGATACATCAGAAGAGGTAAGAAGGCAAAAATTAGGACAAATGAGGTGAATGGACGGGAAAACATGAGAAAGAAATGAGGACAGAGGAAAGCTACAAAAAAAGTGTGTTGCACGTATGTATGGAGGGAGGTATGGATGGAGTGATTGGTGGGTGGATGGTTAAACAACGTGAAAAAGTTAGCATCATGAAGGATCAGATTGACGGAATGATTGGATGTTTGCAACAACAAAAGGAGGGATGTAGATAAGTAGAAAAATAAACAAACAAAAAGGAGAATGTATGATAGAGAAGGAGCTGTGGAGGACTGGATATTAAGGATGGATGGATGGATAAATTATTTGGTGGATGAATAAATACATGGATGCATGGATGAAAGATTAAAGTGCAGATTACCAAATTAGCATTATTCAGGGCTAAGCTACCACACAACCAATATTGTGGTAACAAGGACAAATGGATGGAAGGAAGGACAGACGGATGGATGAAAAATAGCTTGATGGATGGGTGATAATGGGTAAGGGAATAGCTGGATGAAAGACATGAAAAGATTAGCAACAGATGGGGTCATAATGGACTGGATTAGAAGAATTGATATATATGGATGAAGACTGGAAATAATGCTTTGAAGGACAAATGATTTTGGATGGATGGATGGATGGATGGATGTTTTAGTTCATCTCCTCTCCTCATTCCATCTTTAAATTCTTCCATTTTCAGGCTATGAGAACCAACTGGCATACAGAAAGACTGATGGTTCTTACCCCCCCTACAGGAAGCAAGGTGCAAGCACATGGTAATAATGCTATTATTGTTTACACAAGTAGTCCTTTATATGTCCAATTAAATTGGCTAAGAGTTCATTCAGCTATTAAAGCTTCAATGTAAAACTACTTGATTTTATTTGACGGACAGGCAGTACATGTTAGTTAGATCAAGTCTGTTCAGAAGTGTCTAAATCTGGGCTAATCCTGTGTGTCAGGATCACTGCATACGTGGTGAAAGTTTTCTCCATGGCTCACTCCATCATCGGCATCAAAGAGAAGCAAGTGTGTGATCCTCTGCTTTACCTGTTGAAGAACAAACACAATCATCTGACAGGGTCCTTCAAAGAAGACAACCCAGTTTACAGCACCACCATGACTGTAAGGTTTAGTCATCATCAAACCAAAACTCACAATCAAACAAAGCAAAATCATATCATGCAGTTACAGTCCTGATAAATGGTGACCTCTTTTTCCAGGGCGGTATGCGTGGCGACGATCCTCAGGTAACCCTGACTGCATTTGTGCTCATCGCACTCGCTGAGGCTAAGCAGGCAGGGATCCACTGCAGCAGTCCACGTGTTAACATGGAGGTATTTCAGTCGAAGATATCAACCTTCAAATTTGTCACTGATCATTTTTCTTCCCTGTACTAAACTGATGATGCGTATGTTTATTGTGTGCTGTATCTGTGTAATGCAGGAGGCGATGCGTAAGACATCTGATTACCTGTTCAAATCGCTCAAGAGGTTGGGGAGGAGGCCGTACACTGTGGCCATCGCCTCCTACGCACTGGCTCTGCTTGGGGACAATGGACGCCACAACCCAACACAAACACTACTCAGAGAGTGTCAGGGTATCAAATGCACTATGATCAATCAGATTTATCAATCATAAAACTCTGTGTCCCCTTTGATAGAGCTCAGAGCTTACAGTATTCTAGCTATTTACTCAATACATCTACCTCACACATGAAAAGCCTACAACGAGGACTTACTCATTCCAGTACGCACTCATTCCAAAAACATATGATGATGTATTGCTGGTCATATCAATGTAATGAGACCCTCTCCCCCTTTCTTGTTCAGTTAACCACTGGCCTGACCAACACAACCGCTTGTTCACACTGGAGGCGACGGGCTACGGCCTGCTGGCTCTGATCAAGCTGGGACAGATGGACAGAGCAGCGGTGGTGTTTAAGTGGCTCAACAGCCAGCGAAGGATTGGTGGAGGCTATGGCTCCACTCAGGTAACAACAGGAGGAGTTTGGGAGCTTAGCAGAGATGGGAATTGTGGAGTCACCAAGTCATCTCCGTGCCATGTACTTGTCCTGCTCAGTTACTGAACCAGGTGCCTTCATTAATGAGCTCACCTTTCTGGCTGCTCATTGGAAGCAGCTGGTTCAGTGACAGAGCAGAACAAATACATGGCACGGAGATGACTTGGTGACTCCACAATTCCCATCTCTGGAGCTTAGCTGTGATATACTAACCTCATAATCTTACTTTCATAATCTACTAAAGTCTTAATCCAAAGTAAACACCCAACTCCAGAAAAGTACAGCCAAAAATATTCAGAAGAGATCTGAAGTTACCTCATGACGTCAGTATTTTTTTATCACAGACTGATATCGCCATTCAGAGACAATTTCTGCACATGTAAACGGTAAAATCAAGTCCTCCCTCCTCCCCTGTCCTCTCCCAGTCCACTATGGTGGTGCTGCAGGCGCTGTCAGAGTACTTGATCCGCAGACCTCCTCCTGATAACCTCCGATTGGATGTGGATGTCAGGATAACAGGGCGCACGGAAATCCGCTATTATTTCAATCCTGAGACTGCCTATGTTGCTCGATCCGCCAGGGTGAGAAAAAAATCTGTTTAAAACCTCCGCTACTTTGTCAGTGGAGTTAAGACTAAGCTTCAAGGACACGTGGGGTTTGTTTATTATGTTTTCAATCTGGGTCTTTGCTGCTTTTGTCCTGTAGTTGCCGGCTGATCATAATTTGGAAGTGGAGGCTCGAGGAAACGGACAGGGAATACTGGAGGTAGGATCATACTCAAAGTCCAGATCGTGTTTTTGAGTGTCAGTTTTTAAATAGACTGCTCTTATCTGGTCATAAAGTAAATACTAATTGATTCATCTCTCCTCTTTTTCCATCTGAAGATTGTGACTTATTATAACCAGCTGCATGAAGTGGATGAAAAACTGCCCTGTCAGCACTTTGATCTCAACGTCACTATAGAGGAATCCGGTGGTAAAACATGTTTCACACTGTTCTGAACTACTGTTCTGTAGTTCATCAAACAGATAAAAGACCTCTATTTTCAACAAACAGTTTTATGCAAAATGTTGAAAATATAGTATTTCTGGGAAAGGTTGGCAGAGGTACTTTATAAATCACTTTGCATTGTTATGGCAGCTAAATTCACAGTCAATCAGACCGTGATTTTAGCTCATTAGCTCACTCATTTTCAACCACATGAGTGTAGCACTTTGCAGAATTTATCAAGTTACAGTGGAGAGGAAAAAATTCATTTTTAACAGGCAGAAACCTCGAGCAGAACCAGACTCATGGTAGATAGTCATCTGCTGAGACTGAGCTAGGTTTAGAGAGGGGGGAGAGGGAGATGGACAGAGGTTCTAAACCTAATCTAAACCTAAAGCGGCTTCAATTACAAGATTTATCAAAAACATGAGGCTGTAAATTCAGAAAAAATGTGAGTAAGTGTGCATTTTATTGTATTAAAAAATGAGAAAAGTTTTAACTTAGTGCCTTTAAATTGTTAGGTCATTGAATTCAAATGATAAATTATATATGATTTTAAGCCAAAAGGAAGTGCAGGCAGACCTTGATTAGTACTCTGTTTATGCCCCATTACAGAAAAGCCTACAGCAGATGTGGAGAAATCCTACCAGATCACCATCAATGTCAGGTAAGATAACATTCTTGCCTTCATGCATTTTGAAACTTGAGTCTAGGATTCAATTTATTGAAGTTACTTGAAGTATTAGCATTCTCCTTTTCATCCCACAGGGCTTTAGGACCCAGAGATGTCAGAATGGTGGTTTTGGATATCAGTCTACCAACTGGCTTCACTCCCGAAAACTCTGACCTGGAGATGGTGAACAGTCCAACCGTTTACAACCACCAGAATTGTCACACATTTTGTCATAGTGTAGAGGAAAGATTTTAATGTCATATGTAAGTATCTTTTTGTCTGTTTGTCCAGTTGTCCAATTCAGTGGATCATTACATCAGCAACTTCCAGATCGTTGACAATCTGAGTGACAGAGGATCTCTCATCCTACACCTGTTCAAGGTAAAAGTAATGCAGAGAGCAGTTAAATGTACTCCTTTGCTGCTAGAGTGAGTATAACTGGCTGTTGCATGTTACAGATCATACAAACTCAAATAAAAACTTTCCTGTCAGTCATATTCTCTTATTTTGTTATCTATTTTTGTGAATTTTTTTTCAAGACAGTGTCTAAGCTTTAATGCTACAACTTTTAATTCAATGCCTGCTGAATGTTGAGTTTCAGATCTTCTCTGTTTGCACAATTTTCACACCTCTCTCCTCCTTTCAGGTGTCTCACAAAGAGCCAGAGATCCTGATCTTCAGGCTTCAGCAGAACTTCAAAGTAGGCCTCCTGCAACCCTCCTCAGTGACTGTCTATGAGTACTACAACCCAGGTAGGTAAACATACCTGTCATACCTAAACCAAGACAAAAGGGACTCTTTCAATTTCCCATTTGAGTCGGTCACTGCTTCTGCTGATTCATCAGGAAACAGAAGTGAAACAGCGCAAAAATGTGATCCACAGTTTGATGGTCTTAAACGTTTTGTCTCTGTCTCCATCATAGATCACCGCTGCAGTCGTACTTACACTCCCAGAGAGGACATGGAGGAGCTCACAAAAATCTGTACGGACAACGTCTGCCGCTGCACTCAGGGTAAAACAAACGCCTGTCTGCTGCAGATGCATGAAGAAAAGGTGTCCTACAGCTGTCTTTTATTCCAACTGAGATGTTATTCCTCGTGAACTACAGGTGACTGCTGTGTCCCCAAAGCTGACAGTGAAATCTTTCCCAACAAAGACAGAGAGACTTTTGCCTGCAAGAGTTTACACCACGGTATGAAACCCTGTCTCACATTCACAGTTTAAACACAGCAATACGTGTTTACATTCATATATTCAGATTTGAGGAGGCGTCACCAGATGCTTGAAAAAAAACAACACAATATTAATAGTTTTATTCACTTCAGTGATCCAGGTGAAGGTGCTGAGTGTCAGTAAGAGTTACTACGACAAATACGAGATGGAGATCACACAAGTCATCAAGTTGGGTGAGTCACTGCAGTGTCTGAGTGCCTGCCTTTAAGAAAATCTAACATTATAGCCAAACACAATCAAATAGCATTGCGAAACGTGATGCATTGAGTTTCACTCGCTACCTTTGCATGTAAAAGCTCTTGTGTCTTCACTCAGGTGTGGAGGCTGGAGTTGAAGTGGGTCAGAGGAGGTTTTTTATGTCTAATGGAGGCTGCAGAGATAATCTCAACCTGAAGGAGGGTTCCCTGTACCTCATCATGGGCCCCAAAGAAGACCAGTGGGACATCGACACTGAAAACAATAGGTATGGGGAGCAGGAAAAACATGAGCAAAAGTATACATGGTACTGGGTCTGAGGCACCGCAAATTTACAAGGGTGTACCTCATGGATTAGTTCTGGGTCCACTACCGTTTACAAACTTTATAAATTGTCTTGTACAGATTGTCCCAAACTCTGCTTTTGACTTTTATGCTGATGGCAGTCTTTTCTTGCTGTACACCTCCACCTGCTCAAGCTCTCAAATTTCAGCCTACATTTGAATTAGTACAAGATCTTTTTTGTCAACTATGACTTGTTCCAAATGTGGACCAACTCAACTCAGGTTTTTTAATCCTTCAAGAGTAGAAGGAAAACTGTTAACAAAGATGGTTGTGAGATGAGTTGGTGCTAAAGATGTAGAGAGCTCAAGTTTCTGGAAATACATTTTTAGATTTTTTATGTTTTTCATCTGTTAAGAAAAAATTGGGAAACAAAGTTTTTAAGCCGTCATGAAAAAAAGTTACTATGGTGGAAAAAGTTCAACAAAATTGCAAAAAAAATAAAAAATAAAAAATACAGTGATCTTTCCGATTTCAGTTAAACTGTTTTCTTCTCTTTTCACTCCCTGTGTGTCAGGTCCGTCTACATGTTAGGAAAGGACACCTGGGTGGAGCGCTGGCCGTCGCCTGAAGAGTGCTCCAGCAGCCCCAATCTACAGGCCAAATGCAACACCCTGGATGAAACTGCAAACGAACTGTCACTCAATGGCTGCAGGATGTAGAGGTGTCGTGTTTCAGCAATGTAGACAAAATACTGAACACAGGATTAAATCATAATTCAATCCAGTTGGTACAATAAGGGCAAACTGTAAAGTCATGTAAGGAGTTTTTCTGTGATGATAAACTGAAAGTGGAGGAAGTTATAATTACATGTGCATTTCTACAGTGTAATGATAATAAGTAACCCCCAAAAGCTTATTGACCACCATAAGAAAAAAAAAAATCAAGAAGCCTCTCTACAAACCTTTAATAGAAGAGTTTAAATAAAAAGATAAATAAAATAAAATAATCAAACTGTTACAATTCACATTTAAAGCTAGAAATGACATATGTATCTATCTATGATACAAATTATTAAAACACATTTTTGAAAAACAAAAACATCTTCTGTAAAGACTTCTTTCTAACTTGTTAAATCTCTAAGCGAAAGAAAACACATCAATCCTCCTTAAAAATATGATGTTGCAGCCTTTGTTAGCAAAACGGTGGTTATTGCCCATGTGAGTCAGAGCTGCATTCTAGCGAGTGGCCAGCAGGGGGGGAGACTGTACCTGTTGCACAAGGAAGTCTGAATGAGCAAAGCAGAAATGTGATTGTACTATTTGCGTCATTTGTCTCCACTGTTAACATTTTACCATTGAGTTTATATCTAAAAATTCTTAAAAATAACCTTTAAAAAGTGTCATGTGATTTAAAACCGTTGGAGCTAACTTGTGCAAACTACAATTATCTATTCTCAACTCTTCACAGTCCAGTTGCCTGTTTTAAAGTCTTCAAGATAAGCATGACCTGGATGACTGAGAATCTACATGGACATACAATTATCTGTGCCTACATTTTTTTTTTCTCAGAATAAATAATTACTGTTCATTGAGCATTCTGTGATTTTCTTAAATAAACAAAAACTTAATATAAATACAAGGTTGTTGGTTTCCTTTTTGCTAGTTTTTTTAATTTTTCTTTACCAGCAGCTGAACTCTGTTCTGACTAAGGATGGGGATCAATAACCCGGTCCATGAAATACTTGGTTTAGCATATTCCAGGACCTGAAAATTCATCATGTTGGGGCTTATTGAGTCTGCTATTGAGTCTGGAAAGTCCAATGAAGTAACCCTTTTCTTTGAATTGATCAAATCACTGTTGCACGTGTATTAATAGACTTTCTTGTTTAAGTTTTTGAACAACTAACAGAAAAAAAGTAAATGATATCATGATGTGTTCAAATGTCACGGCCAGAAAAAGAGAAATATATATGGGGAGAACAATCTGTATAAATATGATAGTTTGAAGGATAATGGTAATAGACAAGACTTGATAGGGGTATTGATAAAGACTTGGATCATTAAGGAGCCTCAATAATGGTATCAGTATCAATAAAATATAAAGCTCCCCATCCTTACGCCTGATTATGCTTTTTCATCACAGTTTCCTGCATGGTCAAAGTTGCACAGAAACTGCAATCCTTTTTAAGCTATCGCCAGGATGATGTTCTTTGGGGAGGATCTGCCAACCTCGTGGCAGGAACACCACGAGGAGCGCTCCATTTAAACATAATAGCAGCATAGTTCACGTCCCCCCCTTCCTCCTGCTCCTGTCCATGGTGCTGAGCTGGTCTGATGTTGGAGTAAAGAGAGTCTGGCTGGTTTGTGATGAACTGGACACTGGAGTAATGGAGGTCATCGTGGTCCTCTTGAGTGCTCTGATGAAGATTCTGTTGTGAAAGATGTTTTTTGTTTTAACTCGAAGGGTTATTTAGCTTTTTTTGAAGTGGGACTGTATGAGTTATATGTCACTAGTAAGTGCTCCTTTGGCAAACAACCTTGCGAGGTGTCTTACCAGGTAAATGAGTAAAGTTGTTTTGCTCTGGGATTTTAAAGTCATCCTCACCTCTTCCTGGTTGACATCTTCCTCCTCCTCAGTCTCAGGTGTTTGCTTTGAGGCGTGCTTTTTCCTGTGTAGAAGGTTTTTAAGAGGATGAATAAATCATTCAGTCTGAAAAAAGTCACTGTTTAATTCACTTGATTTTGATCTCTGACACAATGTGGTCCGAATAAACAGATATGATGGTTAACAGTCTTAAAAAGAAAGATCTAAGTGACCCTTATTGATTATAATTAAATATAAAAGTGTTTACCTGATGAATATAAACAGAGCCAGGAATATGATGGCCAAGACAATAGCTAATGTCATTCCAGCAGCTGTTGATGTCCAGGATCCTGGGTAAAGACGATAAACTTACATCACAGACAGCTAGCAGGACTGTTGGATGATATTCAGAGGACATGGAAACTTACCTGATACAACCATCAGAATTGAGGTGGAGTTGTGAAATCCTATTCCATTATGAGCTTTACAGTAATAATTCCCACTGTGATTAGCTCTTAAGTCATTGATGGTGTACATCTGTCCTAAAGCTTGTGGAAAGATTTCATCATCCTTGTACCAGGTATATTTAGCTGCAGGGTTAGCATCGCTGCTGCAGGTGAGAGTCACTGAACTGCCCTCATCTATCTCAGCAGAGGGACTCACAGACACAGAGGGAAGCTTTGGAGGATCTGGAGGAGGAAATCAACAGATTTAACATCTAGGCAGATCAGTTTAGGACTAGTTTAACACCAGGGGCTCTATTTTCGTTCGCGCCGGTGAGGCGGCGGAGGGCGGCGAGCCCCGCGCAGTTGTATTTTCGTCTGGCGGAGCCCAGCGTAAGGCCAATTTGGTATTTTCGTGGCATGAGCCGCACGGAGGCGAGCCGAGATCCGCCAAGCTGGGCGTGGTGGTGTGGCAGGGGGAGGTGTTGACAGAATCAGCTGGCGCAGTGACATTTTCGTGCTCGCCAACGGCGTGTAAAGTGCGCTGAAAGCTCGCCGATTCAAACCTGGTCAGCTTTCAGCGCAAGGCGGAACGCAGCTGGTCTAGTAGTATTTTGGTAGACCGGCGGCGTATCGACATACGTCACTGATGCCTCACCGGCAGGTTTCCACAGTGTCAGGCACATTTCAGTGCAATAAGTAATCATCATCAACTATTAATCTGAGTCAGCACATATATTTAGATCTATATAGATATATTCTGATCTATATCTGATCTGATGAGCGCGTTTGGCACGCGTTTGGACACACAACCTGACCGAATCAACACAGCTGAAACCGCATCAAATTAAATTAAATATCTAGTAAATAAACACACATGATGAAGTTAACAAGATATGTAATTCGTCTCCCTCCTTTTCTTTCTTCCTCTTCCTCTTATTTCTCGCGCAGCTCGACCTGGACACGTCTCCGTGTCCTCTGTCCGTCTTGCTGCTGCTGCGACTGAACAGATGATTTGTTTCAGTGCTCAGATGCGTGATCTACTTTAAGCCGACATACGGATATTATAATATTCAGTTTTGTGAGCCAAATTTATTTTATATGCCAACATCTATGAAAGAAAGAGCCAGGCCACGGAGCGCGATGCGTCATTTACGCACAGATGGTTCCAATTTTAATGCCATTTTTGGAGTTTATGTTGTGATCTGTGCGCTAAACCCACCTTTGTCACGTGAGGTTTGAATATGAGCAACTTTATGTGAGTGTCTTTATTTGTGGAAAAGGGTGTTTGTCTTACCAGTGGGACCAACATTACGCACACTAAATCCATCTGTGCTCATATGAGAGAGTGTGGAGGACACTTGTTGAGGAGCTGCCCTCTGTCGCCATCTTGTGGCATTACTGTCTTAAGACATCTCTTGATCTCTTTGACTACTTCATGAAAATAGTAATACGCCTCGCCGGTGGCGGATTTAAAGGCAAGGAGAGGAGCTTATGTGATTGGTGAAAACAGGTCTCGGCTTTGTTAAAATCACTACACGCCCTTTTTCCGACTTATGGTGCTGGGAGGAGCTGAGTTAGGGAGGGGGGATACTTACGCCGGGCTGCGCGGCTCACCAAAATACCAAAATGTGCTTGGGAACGCCTTGTCAGCGCGGCAGATCTGATTGACGCTGCGCTTGCGGCAGATCTCCGGCGAGGCACCAAAATAGAGCCCCAGGACTCTTCTACCACAGAGCCATGTTGTTCTATATGTGTATAAGGAGCTTTGGCATTGTCTTGCTGAAATTTACAAGATGACGGATGGTACTACGTTCCTCCAAAACCTACTTCTAATTTTTAGCATCAATGATGCTTACCCAGATGGGAAAGCTACTCATGCTCTCGTTTCTTATCTATACCTATGCCACTGGGGGTGCATCCATGATTTCCAAAGAGAAAGACAAATTCTGATTTGTCAGACCACAAGACAGTTTTCCCAAATCATAGATAAATATTTTCAGCCATTTAAGTGTCTTTCACTCACATTTGACATCAACAGAGATGGGTTTGGACGCTCTCCTCCCCAGCTCGTTCTCAGCTGCACAGTGGTACTCTCCAGAGTCAGAGGACTGGATGGAAGTGAAAATAAGCTGTGGTTTTTCACAGGACAGTGCTTGGTTCCTCTTGTACCAGGTGTATGTAGCTGTAATGTTAGCATCACTGCTACAGTTCAAAGTGACCAAGCTGCCCTCTGTTATTTCACCAGGAGGACTTGCTGACACTGAGGGAGCATTCAGAGCATCTGTAGGGAAAAAAATCACTGACTAATTAAATGAGTAGCTAATGTGACAAGCCATTAAATGTGGTTGACCCCTTTGAAGGCAGCCATAGTGGAGCAAACTCACACAGTGTGGAGGAGCCATACTCTTCAAGCCCTTTCAGAGCACAGGAGATGGAGTGTCCTGGCAAAAACCAGTCAGCATGAGAGGAGCTCTCCTCATTTGGGATTTTTTCTCCATTCTTGAACCAGACATATGAAATGCCACCAGATATAGTGCAGCTGTTGTGACACTTCAGTGTTGCTCCAGTATAATCCTCTTTGACTGTTACAGAAGTTACCTGCACCTGCGGAGCTGGACATCCAGAATATAGAAGGATAACAGTGAGAGTGCTTCAAATGGAGTTATAAGCACTTTTATTTGTGTTTACCTGAAAACACTTTCATGCAAACACTTTGAATAATCACAAAAAAACACTCGGGGAAAGGAATCTTACTAAGAGGAGGTAAAAGTTTGATAAATGTACTGCTGTATTTGGTGTGTTCTTCAGTACCTGTGACGGTCAGATTCGTACCAGGTAAACTGCTCCTCCATTCAAAGCTCATTGATTTAAACTTGAAGCGATACTCGGCCGAGTCACTCTCTCTCAGTTTAGAGATTCTCAGAATGGACTGTCCTCCCCAAGCTTCTAAGACCCCAATACGACCTTCATACTTGGAGTCCTTCCTTAAGTCTTCAGGCTGCGTTTCAGTCTTCCACTGGTGACTGCGTTCAGGACTAAACCAGAATTTTGATGCACGACCCCAGTAACTGTTGTATGAGCATGAAATGTCCACTGATGAACCTTCAGGGGCACAGATCCTTCTCATCATGTAAATCACATTGTTGCAGTATTGACCATGAATACCTACAAATAAAAAAAAACAAACAGATATTTTATATCAGTAAAATACATTTTTCACATGGAGACCTGTAAAAAAAAATAAACTGTTGTACAAAACAGCAGCTGGGCGTACGTTGAACTTACAGACTGGAGGAGAGGGAAAATCCTCATATCCTCTCAGAGCACAGGCGTAGCTGTCCACAGAATCCAAGCGGACCAAAAAAGTAGCTGTTTCTGTCTGAATTTTCTCTCCATTCTTGAACCAGATGTAAGACAGGTGACCAGCTGGACTGCAGCTGCTGTGACACTTCAGCTCTGTGTGGTCTGAAGTCCTGTGGACTGACTCTGTGTTCACCTGAACCTGCAGAGCTGAATATTTGGGTCAGAACCAAACATGATTTTAATGAAGGGTCTTTTAATCAGTGAGTAAAATATAAATATAGCATAAAAAGTGTAAATCATGAAGTCATGAGCAAATAAGTTTACAGTATTGTTAGAGAAACAACCTTTAGTACCTGTGACGGTCAGAGTTGTAGCAGGTAAAACACTGTGCCATTCAAGGCTGTTTGATTTAAATTTGAAGTGATACTGAGCTGAATCAGTCAGCCTCAGGTCAGTGATTCTCAGGGTCGAATGTCCACTCTCAGTTCCAACAACCTGAACACGACCCGAAAACGCAGAGTCTTCCTTAGGTCCTCAGGATTTGAAGGAAACCTCCAGTGGCTACTGCGCTCTGGACTAAACCAGAAGTTTGATGTAGTTGCTCTATAACTGTTATAAGTACAAGAAATGTCAACTGAGGAGCCTTCTAATGCACAGATTTTTCTGTCAGTGTACGTCACTCTGTTGCAGTTTTCTCCTTTGACACCTGGAAGAAAAAAGTTCAGTGAACAAAACTGTGGAAACAACACTTTTACAGATGAAATGCATGACAGGTTGTTGGAGTGACTTCAGATGGCGTTTTGGAAAAAAAATAACTGGAACAACAATCCATTAGAAAAGATAGAAAATCCAGTCTTACAATTAACCGCACTGGTAGTCTGTTTGTGGTAGACTGTTGTGTATACTCACACACAGCAGGAGAATGGAAATCTTCATGTCCTTTTAAAGCACAGGCAAAACTATCTGCAGGATAAATGTCTTCTGAAACTGATGCGGTTTCTTTTGAAATCCTGCGTCCATTCCTGTACCAGATGTAGGAAAGCTGATCAGAGCTGGGGTGACAACTGCTGTGACACTTGAGCTCTGCTCGGTCTTCTGTTGAGTTAATCACTGTCACGTGTGGATCTGAATCAGTCAAGAATGAGCAGAAATACAACCTCCAATCAGGTGACAGCATAATTCAATAAGCTGGTTTTATTGCAAAAAGTAAGTTTTGGTGATGTAATAAAAAGTGGTCAATAAGCTGAGAGAAGACAGCTCCAATTCGTAATCATGTTTGTTTGACTACAGCATCTCAATCAAGTTTCTAAACCAGCAAGTTCACACTTAAAGTGAACAAGTATACCTCTCAGATCCAGATCCAAAGAAAGAGTCAATTACCTGTGACAGACAAAGTGACTCCTGGTGACTCAGTTACACTATCATCTTGGTGGTTCATAATCAGCCTGATCTTGTACTCAGCTGCGTCGCTCTCTGTCAGGTCTGTGATCCTCAAAGTGCAGCCGTTCTCATGAAAATGATACTCAACACGACCAGTGTAGTCTGGGTCTGATCTCAGATCCACTGGGTTACTTCCATTCATTCGTGTAAACCAAAGAATACCCACAGGCACAGCATGATGCTCACCCCAGTTGGGTGGATGTATGTAAGTGCAGGGTATGTCCACAGTCATTCCTTTCAAGGCACAGATCTGAGTAGAGGAGTAAGTCACTCCCCAGTCCTGCTGACCTTGTACCACTGCAACACAAAGCACATTAGAAAACTAGAATCACAACCATGACTTTTTCTGTTAATGGTATCAGAGAAAAGAACTCAGACAAGCCCATCCTGTCTGGAGATCATACTGTAGAGTACTGTAGAGTTATCATGTGACTTTGATGTAGCTTCTTAGAGCAACTACCAGATATCCTTTAATAGACTGTTGTTAGAACCAAACTGGGGTTATGTGGTATGCATCACTGCAGATCTGACAGAACCCTTTGATACTAAAATCCAGTTCTGTGGGAGGATTGTGCAATCCAGATTATGCATTTTTTCTGCTGGATCTGTTAATAAGGATGAGTCATTTATGTGCTATCCATTGTTGTCGCCCGTCACTATCCCCTTGTCCTTACCTGTCCCTTAAGATTCTCCTGGTTCTCCAGAAGTTTTCTGCCTTTTTTCTCCAAAAGGAAAAAAAGGCTATATATTTACTGTGCTCCCTTGCAGTTCATTCTCTGTGCTTTCCATAAAATGAAGAATACTATTTAAAACTCCACTCCTTATTGTAGTTTCCTCCAACCACACTAGAACATTGCATTTACAGAGTGTCTGTGTGTATTACCTTGAAGTCTATGGATGGTGGAGATTGTGGACTCAAGTCCAGGTTAGTAGACATCCCTGTACTTTGAAAAGCAGGTTTAAAACTTTCATTTTTGATGAATTGACCTGCTCTCAGTTATGCCACCATAGGCTTTGACCAGTACAGTCTTTCTACTGAATAAAATTTTACTTTACTTCAAAGATACCAACACTACATCTTTACTTCCTCTTAATCATTGCTTGTGATGCTTTCCTTAACATTATCACTGTTCCCCATTCATCCTCTTTACAAGTAGTTATTTTTGTCAAACCCTGCTTTTCCTGCTGCCCCACAAACATCACTATCATTACTGGCATTAAAGTTGTAAATATGTTTTATTTGGTAATTCTTTTTTCTCTCCATCTCGCTTTCTCTCTGGATTTGAAGAACAGAAAGATTATTACCTGTCATGGAGAGAAAGATGATGACTAATCCACTCTTGGTTGCTGTTGAACTCATAGCTAGTTTCAGAAGTAGTTAAAAGAAAGATGAAACTCACAAAACATTGATAAATCAAATCCAGCATTTGCTGCATAAAGTAGTTTTCACTTGAAATGGTCTCATGTCAGTGGTGTAAGCAGTGGATAGAAGTAGGACGTTAAAAGAAGCCTCACTTCCTTCCTCTTCACAGTTTTGATGCTTGTGAACCACATGAGTCATCAAGTCACTAAGATTAGTTAAGTGTCCCCAGGAGACCTGCAGCCACTAAAACCTGCAAAAGAGGATACCTTATTTCTAACTTATCACAAAGCCATGAAGATATCTGCAAAGAGTCTCCAGATGCAAGACTCAGCTTTTGCTTGTCACTTTTTTTTATTTTTTACAGAGGCCACCAGGACTGCAGCTGTGGTCTCACACTTCCTGTCACTCACTGCAAAGTGACCGCAGACAGCCATCACTGAAGGTTACTATTATATATATATTTACAGATACTGATCATACAACATTTTAATCTGAAAAAAAAAAATAATATATATATATATATATATATATATATATTTATATATATATATATATATATATACTTTAAATGAAAACACAAATCTATATTCACAGCTTTTTTCTACACCTCAGAGTTTATGAATATTTAAAACAAAAGACACATACCATTCTATTTTGGGTGAACTAATCCTTTAAATTAACTTATCAGAGGACATTTTGACTATAATGATTAGGTATTTAAGTTATTGTTGTTTAGACTTTGCTTTCTTTAACGTAACCTCTCACACAAGCTCAATTGGAGAAAGGTCTGGAGACTGAGGGGGCCAAACCATCTTTTGAAGAACACCTTCCTCTTCTTTTTTGTCTAGGTAACCCTGACAGAGCTTGGTAGAGTGCTTAGGGTCATTGTCTTGCTGCAAAATGGGTTTCGACCTTGTCATGTTGATTTCCTCCCTTTTTTGTGGTGCTGTCTTTCGCCTATCTCTCTTACTGGTGACAGTGCTATGTTTATCCTCTGCTTTTGTAGTATCTCTCTTTCGTCCATGTCTTTTTCTATCATCATAACTTCCAGGTTCCTCTAGTCTCTTCAGAGTGTAGTGGACTCCTTTGTTAAACACCTTTAGGCATTTTGCAATTTCTCTTTCTGTATATCCTTCTTTCCTCAATGTACAAATCTGTACTTTTGTTTCTTTACTCAGTTGCTTCTTTCTAGCCATTTTTGGGGTAGGATGTTTGTATGCAGGCTCTCAAAAGCCAAAAAGTTGAAGTGAATAATCCAACTGTGATTTGTCTTTTTGGTTTTGCACTGAAGTTTCAACTCTTGCAAATGTTTTCAACCCTAATACTAAGCCCTTATTTTCTTTTGCTGACATATATTTAGCAATGGTCTGTTAACATCAATGTATATCTAAAGGTAAATGGAGTAAAATGGTGCATCTCCATGAAAGCAACATCTGATCATGAAGTAAATACATCTCAAAATACATAAAACTCATGCTGGATTTTAAAGCAGATATACATATGTATATATGTAAATATATATATATATATATATATATATATATATATGTGTGTGTGTGTGTGTGTGTGTGTGTGTGTGTGTGTGTGTGTGTATATATATATATATATATATATATATATATATATATATATATATATATATATATATATATATGTACACTACTATATATATAGGATTGATTTTCTCCTTCATGTTTACAACCCTATTGGACTAAAAGTGTTCTGCTCATGCACATCGAGCTTTGTCTCACAAGTCAAACAGCATAAATGTAGAAAAAGACAAATCAGCTGTGAGAAGTGACAGTGTTTTCATTGTTCGTTTACCCACTGATCACCTGCTAATGCATTTTGTTGATTACTTTTGGTAGTTACAGGTCAACCAGGTGACAGCCCACCTGACATTTCGCCACCTGCTGTAGATGCCTCTGTCAATAAATCAATTTTTGTCTGGTGCTCATAAACAGGGACAAGGATGGTTGTTCAGTTAAATCACCTGAAACTGATCGTAGATGGAGTGTTTATTTGCATATTTAACAGCACATAATGTGAGTGAATTAAGGTTACAATACTAATAACAGCAGAGTATATATGGATGAGATAATAGATGACAACAGACTGAAGTCTGGGGGCTGACACGTTGGTGGAAAATGAGAAATATGAAACAAAAGAGATTCACTGAAACTCAATAACAATGAGA
This sequence comes from Xyrichtys novacula, assembly GCA_962446985.1. Lineage (NCBI taxonomy): Eukaryota > Metazoa > Chordata > Actinopteri > Labriformes > Labridae > Xyrichtys > Xyrichtys novacula. The sequence goes on along the minus strand of OY660866.1, from coordinate 13,862,368 downwards.
TCTGTAGTTTAAAGGCAGGTTCCTCTGAATCAGGTTGATCTGGTTGAATTGTTATGAATACATGAATAACTGAATAAATATCACAAAAAACTTTGCAGTTTATCAAAGAGGAAGATAATAAGAACTTTATTTCTCCCAAAGGGGAAATTCAAGGAAGAAAAACTTTATACAGTCATTTGCAAAAAAAGCAAACGTGAATGTGGCGAGCAAAGACAAAAACTAGTTTAATTTTTTATGACTGTTTACTTAGCATCTGCCTCCCCCGTTGATTTCATTATGGAGACTTTACCAATGTATTTCAGTCATTAATGCATTGAAGAGACATTCACCTGACAAAGTATCACATACAGTAAATCTGTTACTATCATGATGAGATTTTCACCTCATGATAAATGTGGCCTTATTAACAATATTGTGTCTCATAGAAAATCTGAAACTAAAACAACCCAGGCAGTCCAAATGAGGAAAAACAAGATAAGGGTCAACTTCCAAATATAATTAAATATATAGTTAATTGTAAGATTTAATCCTTTATATCATATTTAGCAGTGAAAGATAATCTGCAGCCTTGTTCTCCTCAGTGAGTCCCAGCCTTGTAAAGAGCTCATCTGTTTTTCTTCAGTTTAGGAGGATCTAGCCTGGACTGGACCTCACACAATGTCTTCCTGCTCCTCTGTGTCCTCTGCCTGTGCTGAAGGGACAGCTGAGATGTCCTCACTCTTAGGACTGGGGTTTAACTGATGACAAGTGATGAGATTTTTGTTTAGTAATTAGTTTTATCTTGTTTTAGATTTACTTAAAAATTCCCCCAAAGGTTTATTTCAATCTTAAACTCCCTCCATTTCTTAACCACTTCCAGAGTACTTCATCAGCCGTCTCCTTAAGTCTCACCTCTATCATCTCTGCAGGTTTAACGGGCTCACTAGTGGAGCTCAGAGTCTTTTTCTTCCTAAAAAAAAAACAACAAATAACTTTAAACATTGAAAAAGTCAAAAATTGAAACTCAGGCATGTGGTGAAGAAGATAAAGGAAAGGTGACAGATGATTTTTCATGGTTTTACCTGGACCACAGAATCAGGAGGAGCAGAGGGATCAGCACCAAGGGCAACAGAGTCAACCTGATGACATTTATTCTTAATATTGAGTCCCCTAGAATTAAAGATGGACATTTGACACACCTAAAATGATATTTCTTTGCAGAGAAAACATGTTTGTCCAGCTTGGAAAATGAGGTTTTCCTTCAATATTCTTACTGAGGATTGAAACATAATCAATGCTAATGATGGGATGGGAATGTCAGCTCATAGATTCTCCCTCAATCTGCATCCCTGTTGGATGATATTCAGAGGACATGGAAACTTACCTGATACAACAATCAGAATTGAGGTGGAGTTGTGAAATCCTATTCCATTATGAGCTTCACAGTAATAATTCCCACTGTTGCTGGCACTAAAGTCAGTGATGGTGAAGGTCTGTCCTAAAGCTTGTGGAAAGATTTCATTCTCCTTGTACCAGGTATAGTTAGCTGCAGGGTTAGCATCGCTGCTGCAGGTGAGAGTCACTGAACTGCCCTCATCTATCTCAGCAGAGGGACTCACCGACACAGAGGGAAGCTTTGGAGGATCTGGAGGAGGAAATCAACAGATTTAACATCTAGGCAGATCAGTTTAGGACTAGTTTAACACCAGGACTCTTCTACCACAGAGCCATGTTGTTCTATATGTGTATAAGGAGCTTTGGCATTGTCTTGCTGAAATTTACGAGATGGTGGGTGGTACTACGTTCCTCCAAAACCTTCTTCTGATTTTTACCATCAATGATGCTTCCCCTGATGGGTAAGCTACTCATGCTCTCATTTCTTATGTATACCCATGCCACTGGGGGTGCATCCATGATTTCCAAAGAGAAAGCCAAATTCTGATTTGTCAGACCACAAGACAGTTTTCCCAAATCATAGATACATATTTTCAGTCATTTAAGTGTCTTTCACTCACAATTGACATCAACAGAGATGGGTTTGGACGCTCTCCTCCCCAGCTCGTTCTCAGCTGCACAGTGGTACTCTCCAGAGTCAGAGGACTGGATGGAAGTGAAAATAAGCTGTGGTTTTTCACAGGACAGTGCTTGGTTCCTCTTGTACCAGGTGTATGTAGCTTTAATGTTAGCATCACTGCTACAGTTCAAAGTGACTGAGCTGCCCTCTGTTATTTCACCAGGAGGACTTGCTGACACTGAGGGAGCATTCAGAGCATCTGTAGAGAAAAAAATCACTGACTAATAAAATAAGTAGCTAATGTGACAAGCCATTAAATGTGGTTGACCCCTCTGAAGGCGGCCATAGCGGAGCAAACTCACACAGTGTGGAGTAGCCATACTCTTCAAGCCCTTTCAGAGCACAGGAGATGGAGTGTCCTGGCAAAAACCAGTCAGCATGAGAGGAGTTCTCCTCATTTGGGATTTTTTCTCCATTCTTGAACCAGACATATGAAATGCCACCAGATATAGTGCAGCTGTTGTGACACTTCAGTGTTGCTTCAGTATAATCCTCTTTGACTGTTACAGAAGTTACCTGCACCTGCGGAGCTGGACATCCAGAATATAGAAGGATAACTGTGAGAGTGCTTCAAATGGAGTTATAAGCACTTTTATTTGTGTTTACCCGAAAACACTTTCATGCAAACACTTTGAATAATCACAAAAAAACACTCGGGGAAAGGAATCTTACTAAGAGGAGGTAAAAGTTGGCTAAATGTACTGCTGTATTTGGTGTGTTCTTCAGTACCTGTGACGGTCAGATTTGTACCAGGTAAACTGCTCCCCCATTCAAAGCTCATTGATTTAAACTTGAAGCGATACTCGGCCGAGTCACTCTCTCTCAGTTCAGAGATTCTCAGAATGGACTGTCCTCCCCAAGCTTCTAAGACCCCAATACGACCTTCATACTTGGAGTCCTTCCTTAAGTCTTCAGGCTGCGTTTCAGTCTTCCACTGGTGACTGCGTTCAGGACTAAACCAGAATTTTGATGCACGACCCCAGTAACTGTTGTATGAGCATGAAATGTCCACTGATGAACCTTCAGGGGCACAGATCCTTCTCATCATGTAAATCACATTGTTGCAGTATTGACCATAAATACCTACAATTAAAAAAAAAAAACAGATATTTTATATCAGTAAAATACATTTTTCACATGGAGACCTGTAAAAAAAAAAAAATGTTGTACAAAACAGCAGCTGGGCGTACGTTGAACTTACAGACTGGAGGAGAGGGAAAATCCTCATATCCTCTCAGAGCACAGGCGTAGCTGTCCACAGAATCCAAGCGGACCAAAAAAGTAGCTGTTTCTGTCTGAATTTTCTCTCCATTCTTGAACCAGATGTAAGACTGGTGACCAGCTGGACTGCAGCTGCTGTGACACTTCAGCTCTGCGTGGTCTGAAGTCCTGTGGACTGACTCTGTGTTCACCTGAACCTGCAGAGCTGAATATTTGGGTCAGAACCAAACATGATTTTGATGAAGGGTCTTTTAATCAGTGAGTAAAATATAAATATAGCATAAAAAGTGTAAATCATGAAGTCATGAGCAAATAAGTTTACAGTATTGTTAGAGAAACAACCTTTAGTACCTGTGACAGTCAGAGTTGTAGCAGGTAAAACACTGTGCCATTCAAGACCGTTTGTTTTAAATTTGAAGTGATACTGAGCTGAATCAGTCAGCCTCAGGTCAGTGATTCTCAGGGTCGAATGTCCACTCTCAGATTCAACAACCTGAACACGACCCGAAAACTCAGAGTCTTCTCTTAGGTCCTCAGGATTTGAAGGAAACCTCCAGTGGCTACTGCGCTCTGGACTAAACCAGAAGTTTGATGTAGTTGCGCTATAACTGTTATAAGTACAAGAAATGTCAACCGAGGAGCCTTCTAATGTACAGATTTTTCGATCAGTGTACGTCACTCTGTTGCAGTTTTCTCCTTTGACACCTGGAAGAAAAAAGTTCAGTGAACAAAACTGTGGAAACAACACTTTTACAGATGAAATGCATGACAGGTTGTTGGAGTGACTTCAGATGGCGTTTTGGAAAAAAAATAACTGGAACAACAATCCATTAGAAAAGATAGAAAATCCAGTCTTACAATTAACCGCACTGGTACTCTGTTTGTGGTAGACTGTTGTGTATACTCACACACAGCAGGAGAATGGAAATCTTCATGTCCTTTTAAAGCACAGGCAAAACTATCTGCAGGATAAATGTCCACTGAAACTGATGCGGTTTCTTTTGAAATCATGCGTCCATTCCTGTACCAGATGTAGGAAAGCTGATCAGAGCCGGGGTGACAACTGCTGTGACACTTGAGCTCTGCTCGGTCTTCTGTTGAGTTAATCACTGTCACGTGTAGATCTGAATCAGTCAAGAATGAGCAGAAATACAACCTCCAATCAGGTGACAGCATAATTCAATAAACAGAGCTGGTTTTATTGCAAAAAGGAAGTTTTGGTGATGTAATAAAAAGTGGTCAATAAGCTGAGAGAAGACAGCTCCAATTCGTAATCATGTTTGTTTGACTACAGCATCTCAATCAAGTTTCTAAACCAGCAAGTTCACACTTAAAGTGAGCAAGTATACCTCTTGGATCCAGATCCAAAGAAAGAGTCAATTACCTGTGACAGACAAAGTGACTCCTGGTGACTCAGTTACACTATCATCTTGGTGGTTCATAATCAGCCTGATCTTGTACTCAGCTGCGTCGCTCTCTGTCAGGTCTGTGATCCTCAAAGTGCAGCCGTTCTCATGAAAATGATACTCAACACGACCAGTGTAGTCTGGTTCTGATCTCAGATCCACTGGGTTACTTCCATTCATTCGTGTAAACCAAAGAATGCCCACAGGCACAGCATGATGCTCACCCCAGTTGGGTGGATGTATGTAAGTGCAGGGTATATCCACAGTCATTCCTTTCAAGGCACAGATCTGAGTAGAGGAGTAAGTCACTCCCCAGTCCTGCTGACCTTGTACCACTGCAACACAAAGCACATTAGAAAACTAGAATCACAACCATGACTTTTTCTGAAAATGGTATCAGAGAAAAGAACTCAGACAAGCCCATCCTGTCTGGAGATCATACTGTAGAGTCCATGCATTCTCACTCAACCTGCTAGATATCATGTGACTTTGATGTAGCTTCTTAGAGCAACTACCAGATATCCTTTAATAGACTGTTGTTAGAACCAAACTGGGGTTATGTGGTATGCATCACTGCAGATCTGACAGAACCCTTTGATACTAAAATCCAGTTCTGTGGGAGGATTGTGCAATCCAGATTATGCATTTTTTCTGCTGGATCTGTTAATAAGGATGAGTCATTTATGTGCTATCCATTGTTGTCGCCCGTCACTATCCCCTTGTCCTTACCTGTCTCTTAAGATTCTCCTGGTTCTCCAGAAGTTTTCTGCCTTTTTTCTCCAAAAGGAAAAAAAGGCTATATATTTACTGTGCTCCCTTTCAGTTCATTCTCTGTGCTTTCCATAAAATGAAGAATACTATTTAAAACTCCACTCCTTATTGTAGTTTCCTCCAACCACACTAGAACATTGCATTTACAGAGTGTCTGTGTGTATTACCTTAAAGTCTATGGATGGTGGAGATTGTGGACTCAAGTCCAGATTAGAGGATATCCCTGTACTTTGAAAAGCAGGTTTAAAACTTTCATTTTTGATGAATTGACCTGCTCTCAGTTATGCCACCATAGGCTTTGACCAGTACAGTCTTTCTACTGAATAAAATTTTACTTTACTTCAAAGATACCAACACTACATCTACCTAGAGGGGTCCTGAGCTTCTTTACTTCCTCTTAATCATTGCTTGTGATGCTTTCCTTAACATTATCGCTGTTCCCCATTCATCCTCTTAACAAGTAGTTATTTTTGTCAAACCCTGCTTTTCCTGCTGCCCCACAAACATTACTAACATTACTGGAATTAAAGCTGTAAATATGTTTTATTTGGTAATTCTTTTTTCTCTCCATCTCGCTTTCTCTCTGGATTTGAAGAACAGAAAGATTATTACCTGTCATGGAGAGAAAGATGATGACTAATCCACTCTTGGTTGCTGTTGAACTCATAGCTAGTTTCAGAAGTAGTTAAAAGAAAGATGAAACTCACAAAACATTGATAAATCAAATCCAGCATTTGCTGCATAAAGTAGTTTTCACTTGAAATGGTCTCATGTCAGTGGTGTAAGCAGTGGATAGAAGTAGGACGTTAAAAGAAGCCTCACTTCCTTCCTCTTCACAGTTTTGATGCTTGTAAACCACATGAGTCACCAAGTCACTAAGATTAGTTAAGTGTCGCCAGGAGACCTGCAGCCACTAAAACCTGCAAAAGAGGATACCTTATTTCTAACTTATCACAAAGCCATGAAGATAAATCTGCAAAGAGTCTCCAGATGCAAGACTCAGCTTTTGCTTGTCAATTTTTGCAGTTGTACTTTAAAACGTTCTCGATATTTTGTTTTTAAACTCATAAATTTAAATAGTGGTGAGAAGAATAAACTTTTTAAGCCTGTGTACATGTTACACATTTTTTACAGAGGCCACCAGGACTGCAGCTGTGGTCTCACACTTCCTGTCACTCACTGCAGAGTGAACGCGGACAGACATTACTGAGGTTACTATTATATATATTTACAGATACTGAGCACACAGCATTTTAGTCTGAAAAACAATATGTGTGTGTGTGTATATATATATATATTACTTTAAATGAAAACACAAATCTGAATTCACAGCTTTTTTCTAATATGTTTACTTTGCAGAACAATGCACAACAGAAAGGTGTTTTCACCTGCTTCTTTTAATAAAGATTAAATAGCAGGTATGTATCAAAGCAAAAAGTTTAAAAAATGCTGATTAAATAAAACCTCAGAGTTTATGAATAAATAAAACAAATGAAAGGGCACTTAAATGAAGTCTGAATGTGATTCTTAAACTTCCCCACTAGAGGTCAGTTAAACATCAGAAAAACTGCATCGTACTGATTTATTGCTCACTGATGGTTTAGTCAAATAAAAAGCCCCACTGGGACATCATTTTACCATTTTTGGCTAAACCTCTCAACTCTTTCATTCATTCAAGCCCCGAGAGGCTGTACCTTTGAATACCTCCAGGTGGCACAAGTGGGCAATTCAACCACGTCCACATTTTTTTCAACATGTCTGATTCATATGCCATGTTTGGTGAGTTTTTGTGAGAGTTAAAGGCACTCAAGTTTTGGTTAGATAGCAGATCAAAAGTTAGCTGTTTACTGTTAGTTAATGTGAAGGAAATAAAATGTCTGTAACTGTCTCTTTCTTCTGTATATATTTAGAGGCAAAGCTGATCATCAGAAATCTATGTTACAAACGTTATGATAACCTCTGCAAATACAAACTCATGACAGAAAACAGACAGAAAGACAGAAAACTCAGGTGATAAATGCATCATGTGATCTTCTAGATTTGTTGACTGTGCTGTACACTGCAGTAGGATCCTCTCCGGTCTCTGGACTTCTGGTTCTGAGGAGGGAAACCAAGAAACAACTAAGACTCAGAAGACTGAGAAACTAAATCATCAATTTTGTTTTTTCAAAATAAAAACACTTTAGGGAAAAAAAGATGAAACTTTTCAAAACAAGACAGGTTTCATCTTATAGTGAGAAGGCTAGTCCTCGTTAAAGAGTTTCTCACCTTTTGCTGGCGCCGGCACGACTAACATTGACAGCAGCGTACTCAGTGACATCCTGTTGCTCCTTTTGTCTGCTGTGTTGAGTTGGTCTGATGTTACTGTACAGATCTGTAGGATTCTTGGAGAAGCTGATGCTGGCATACTGAAGGTCAACCAGCTCCTCCTGTTGTCCCTAATTAGACCAAAAGTTTCTATAACCAGTAGCGGTGTGTCTGTATTCCACCTCAGGAGCGGTTTTCTTTTATCTTGAATAAAATGAGTAACTGTTCTCACCTCCCCTCTGTCGTCTGGTCTTGCTTCATTTGCAGGTGATTTGTTGGTAGCTCTCTTTTTTCTAGTAAAATAATGAATAAATTAAAATGTTAAAGATTTCCTGCATCTGATAAACTGAGTTATGATAACTCAGTGAAACAGAGCTGCTCACCTGATCCACAAGAAGACAGAGAGGAACACGAGAACCACCAGGACAACAGCAACTGTTCCAGCAACAACTGGTACTAACCCTCCTCCTGAGAAATGGTGATCAGATATATGTTACTGACATTAATTTTCATGGTCTATAATCTTTGCCACCAACAGCATACACATGCACACAGCACTACCTACGTCTCCCCTGTAATCCTGATTTTGCCCGACTGAGTTCTTTATGAGAGCCCATAATAAAAACAGGATTTCTCTGAAGGTAAAAGCTGCTCAGTCTTTGCAATTTCAGCTCTGTTTTAAATTTTATTTATGCATATATTTATTTTTTTTTAGTAGGCAGCTACTTTAATATTGTGAGGATTTACTTTATTTTTTGTCTCCTACCCAGTGGATTAAACTTTCCTCTAGAAGACTTTTGAGGTTATTTGTAAAAATCTTTTCCTTTAACTATGAAACCAGCTGCAGTCAAAAAAACTTGGTAGAGAAACTACAATTTCTCTGACCTCATGTTCAGCAGGTTCTGATAAATGATGAATTGTGTATTCTGGGTGAGCTCTCTGTGTGCAGGTGTGTAAATACAGTATCTCACCTGCTGCAACGATCTGATGTGGGCTGGATTTCTGGTGTCCTATTTTGTTCCGGGCTTCACAGTAATAATTCCCACTGTGATGAGCTCTGAACTCAGTGATGGTGAAGGTCTGTCCTGAAGCTTTTGCTGAGTCTTCATTCTCTTTGTACCAGGTGTAAGTAGCTGCAGGGTTAGCATCACTGCTGCAGGTCAGATTTACTGAACTACCCTCCACTATCTCAGCAGAGGGACTCACTGACACAGAGGGACGTTTTGGAGCATCTGGAGGAGATCGAAAGAGAACTTTAGTCATTCAAGTTTCCTACATGGAGACTTTCAGCCGTTAAGAAGAGTTTTGTACCAGGTGATCTAACTTTGTAATGTCTTCTACTCACACTGGATATCTAGTGAGAGAGGAGAAGATACATTAAATCCATATTGATTCTCAGATCTGCAGTTGTATCTCCCTCTGTCCAGATGGCTGATGTTGAGAAAAGTATAAATTCCTCCTGTTGACTGAAACGTGGTGTTGTTCTCCTTGTACCAGGTGGAACGTGGTGCTGGGTTGGCATAACTGATACAGGTCAGAGTCACTGAACTGCCCTCCACTATCTCAGAAGAGGGACTCACAGACACATAAGAGAACTTTGGAGCATCTGAAGACGGATAAAAACAGAAATGACAAAGAAACAAACACAGAATAAAAATCATTTCTGGGACATGGTTGTGTATGGTTTTCATCCTTCTGTTGCCCTTTAAATGTGACTTTTAACTCACATTTCACATAGACTAAGACATCCCTAGAGGACTCAGTGATGCCCCTCACTTTACAATAATACTGTCCAGAGTCTGACACCTGGATGGAGCTGAATACAAGCTGATTTCCTTTTCTGAGACTCAGACTTAGACGTCCACTTCTTCTGTACCAGGTATAAGTAGCATCTGGCTTAGCATCACTGCTGCAGGTCAGAGTCACATGATTACCCTCCACTATCTCAGCAGAGGGACTCACTGACACAGAGGGAAGCTCTGGATCATCTGGAAATGGATTTAATCAAAGTTAGTAAATTAAACATGCAAATAAACATATAAAAGAAGACATTTTGTCTTAGTGCTTTTTGTTCAAATACAGGATAAAACTGTTTTGAGGTATTGTTGTGTAGTTTATTGTCTTTCTAATGTGTTTGAACTGTGATGTTTCACACACATGTCAAACCAGCCAAGATGTTCCCCGATATCTGTGTCCCAAAGATGTTCCTCACTTCACAGTAATACTGTCCAAAGTCTGAGGACTTGATGGAGCTGAAGACAAGCTGAGGTCCTCTCCTGAGACGCAGAGGATATCGAGGTTCATTTCTTTTATACCAGGTATAACTGGATTCTACATTAGCGTCACTGCTGCAGGTCAGAGTCACATTTTTTCCCTCCATTATCTCAGCAGAGGAACTCACTGACACAGAGGGAGGCTCGAAAGCATCTGAAGAAGAAACACATTTTACAGTTAACATTTCAGTCACTGATGTACTTGGTTTATGCTCTCTGTCCTTTAACAAATCTTTATTATCAAGTTTTTACTCTGAGCATCACAGATATGAGATGTTTTTTAAAGTGGAAATGTTAGCCACAGACCAGAGAGTCAGGGCGAGCACTAAATTTTAAAACCTCTATAGATAGTGTTGTGTTAGAGGAAAGGGAGGGGTAAACTCACACACTGAAGGAGAGGGGAAGTCCTCATATCCTTCTACAGCACAGGAAAATCTGTCTGTGTTCAGAGTCTGGTCTGGTTGATGATATTGTGAATTTTGGTTCTTAATTTTCTCTCCATTCTTGAACCAAATGTATCGAAAATCTTGACGACAACGGCTGAGACACTTCAACTGCAAATGCCCACCTGGTCTGCTCACCATTATCTGGACATCTGATCAGATAAAACTGTCAGTACTTTCCACATAAACATACACATAATACAATCATTTACAGGATTTTAAAAAAGATAAAAGATGAAAAATTTCAGAGAAAACTTTACCTCTGACAGACAAGGTCACACCTCCGCTGCCAAAATATTTGTCAAAGCTTGTCTCCATCCTGAACATGTATTCAGCTGAGTCACTCCCTGTCAGGTTTGTGATTGTCAAGGTGGATCTGGTCCCATCATACGTGGTCTTCACACGACCTGAATACTCTGAGTCTGTTTCAATGTTTAGAAACTCATCACCACGTTTCCTAATAAACCAAAATGTTTTTAAGAGTTTGTTCTGCTTCCTCTCCATTGTTTTTGGGTACTTAAAGTTGCAGCTTATTTCCACAGTTGATCCTCTAGAGACACAGATCTGAGCTGTAGAGTAAGTCACCTCCCAGCCGTTCTGAGGCTGAACCACTAAAACACAAAAATCAGAGAACACAGTCAATTTAACCAGACCAGGAAAAGTTTAAGACTGAACATGAAATAAATAAATCTGAACCAGATCATTGAGGTGCAGTCCGACATCATCTTGATATAACAATCACATGTAAGATATTTTTGTCAGGTTTAGCTTTTTTCTCTGTTTGATATTAGATTTTAAACTACTTATCAAAATATCTGAGAGAAGATTTATCCATACTGAAAAATTACAGATGTTTATATTCATGAACACTTCTCTAACCCAACAGCATTATTAACAGTGTAAATTATTTGACAGATTGTGCTGTTCTGTGAAAGTTTTCTCTGTGCAAAGTTAGCTGCCCAGTCAAGTGTGTATCTAAAAATAAATGCAGAAGTCTAAGGGGTGAGAAACTGTACAGCAGCTAATACTCAATGATTAGATAAGTGCTGTCAATGCAGCATCAGCATGGAAATATAACACCTATGAAGAGGAACACACAGGGTTGTTGCAGATGTGTTGTAATAAATGAGTCCCTGAGACACTAGCCTGACTGCAAAACTAGTATCCACTAAAAAACTCAAAAAGTGATTTCAATACAGCAAATTACAATCAGAATTTTGGAGAAAAAACTGCAGGTTCTGTAAGCAGAGTCTGTTTTTGATCAAATTAAAAAGAGGCTGCAGGTTTCTCAGAGTGAAGAGGAAAAGCTTTAGATATGAAGTACCTGATACAGAGAGGAGAAGGATGAATCCACTCACTGCTGCAGTTAAACTCATCTCTGCTCCTCTCTCCTTTCTCTGGGACTTTAGGGATAATAACACAAGTCAAATATGTGACATGAAAAGCTAACAGGAGATGAAAAAGTATCAGACATTTCATTAAACTATTCTACTTACAAATATGACCAGCGTTGTGTTTTGAAGGGCGTCTTGTCTCTGCAGTCCGTGAGCAGAAGGCGGAAACTGAAGTGTGAAACAGACCAAAAAAGCCCTTCCTTTTTAAATGATAACATAAATGTTGATTCAAACACCAATAAGAGACCACACCTTAAAGAAGCTGTTTTTCATCAACTTAATCCTCTTGAAATGGTTAAGTTTGTCCTATCTTTTGATTTTATTTTAACATCAGTATCGACACGTTATCTCCATTAGTTGAGGAAGGATGTCAAAAAGTCTGTGGGTGAACAAAGTTGAATCAAAAACCTCAAAGAATGGGAGAAAAAAACTAATCTGTATGAGTGGATTACACTTGAACTTCAACGGAAGTGTTTTTTTTTTTTTTTTTTTTTTTTGGGGGGGGGGTGTTGTAATCCTTTGAATCAGAGAGTAAATAGAGTGTCACACAAACAACAAATAGTAGAGTCAGGATGTTGCGTTCAACCTCCAGTCAAACTCTCATAGAGCTCGTTGTCACAAGAAAGGATTATCAAAAATGTAACATACATCGATCATCCCATAAATATTCTCAGTCACTACAAGATAAAGATGCAATCAATTAAAAAGATCACTTAGAGTTACTGCTTATGTGGCACTATGCGTTATTGAAGGCATGGAAATAGTCAAACCCCCATTTTATTTATATGAATAAAGTTCACGTGCAATACTAAAACTACTGTAGTGTCTATTTTCCTGTAAGATAGTGTAATATATGTTTCACCAGCAGGGGGCACTCGGTACCTCACCTAGCGGATAGCTGATGCAACAGCAGGAGAAGTCCAGTCAGTGTCTGAGGATGAAGCGTTCAGACCATAGACTGTATATACTTTGGACAACTTGGTTCCACCTTCTGCCAGTATACGGATTTGAAGCCAAAAAGCTCTCTGTGATTCTGCATTTTTTTCTCCACTTCCTGAAACCAACATTGCACATAGGCTGTATCAAGTGTCAATCATAGAAAACATGAACCACCTAATAACTTTTAAAAATGGAGCTGCACAGAAAAAAGAGGACTTGAGCACAAACCAGTCTTACAGTAGCTACATGTCAACATCGCAGTTAGGGGGGAGAAGAATTTATATTTTGTGTAATAAATTTCTAAAGTTTGTCCACAGACCCCATAAGGATGGCTGGTGGGGGCAGGATTTATGACCTATACTGCAGCCTGTCACCAGAGGGCGCTGTTCTTGGGGTGGCTTCACCCAGCGAGGAGGCAGATGGCGTCCATTTTATATACAGTCAATGGTACAGGCACAGCATAGAGTACACTCCTATTAATGACTGTTTTTATGTGTTTGCAGGTTAGCTGGTTCAGAAATACTATAAAAGTAATGGACAACAGTAATAATATATCTTAAGTGCCTTGGAGTGTAACAGACGTCGAGCTAAAGAGTGAATTCACAAGCTCATGGGTTTGTAAAGGCGACTCGCTGGATTGTGTATCTGTAATGGCGGACTCGTAGTCCATGGCAATCGTGGTAATGAACCAGAGGACTGAATTATGTCTCTTTTGAGTTTAAAGGATAGGCTAACTACTGAGAGATACACATTACAGCTGTAAAAATATAAGTTTATATCAAGAAACCGCATTAAGTGGATTAAGTTTTTTCTGTGGGGAGGTGCTTGTGTGGAGTTGAGCTGAGTGAGGGGCAGGGCTGGGCTGGCAGGTGCAGCTGTGGTGCCATGCTATGGTCCAGTTAGTAGACCGTGATGAGAGTCTGTATTGTGCACGCTTGTATTTTAGGTTAAAGCCACACTGTGTGTTTTCATTGTGGGAAGAGGGAAAGTAAAACACTTTATGTTCAGTGTATTAAGGGACAGTGCAGTGTTAATACATTAAAAGACATTAGTTTGAAATAGATTTACTTAACTAAAGATCAGTTATACAGTTCATAAAGGAGATGTAATGGTTAAAATAGTATAAATATTGAGACAGTAATGTCATGGATTTTATTTCAACACCACTGTAGTATTGTGTTGCTTTAAGAGTTGTTTTACAGTGCAAGTGTAGAGTGTTTATCATAAAACAGAGAAGTCCAGTCAGTGTGTGAGGATGAAGCGTAAAGACACAGAACAGAGTGCGCTCCTATTAATGACTGTTTTTATGTTTTTGCAGTTCCTGTAAGAATAAATATGCCACACAGGAGATGAGATGGCCCATCATTTTGGACAGTGAAATATTAGAGTGGCTGGACCAACAGATCTGCCAGAGTCTTGTTGACAGGACTTTTTTTTAACTACCTGGAAGGTGAAACACACTGCATCTGCGTACAATCACAAAAAAAAAAGATTAAGACAGTGAGAATGAATCTGAAGTTGGTCTGTTATCTCGGTGGAGGAGGTCAGACTCTCTGTAGAAATTGTTATAAACCAAGACACAGAGGAGAGAACACAACTGCACAACACCAGATCAGTTGGTCCAAAAGACAAGGATTTATTGTAAAAAGGCAAGGTCAGAAATAAAGCAGGCAAAGGTAATACATGACTTGACTAAAACTATGCATAATGCTGGAACGTGACTATAAAGTGCAACGAACTGGTGACGAGACAGTGAGATGCATGAGATTAAATACAAGAGGTAGTGAGGGTGATGGGGAACAGGTGGGGAAACACAATCAGGCAGCAGGTGTGACAAAACGAGGGCAGACCAGACAGGAACAAAGCTAGAAGACAGAAACAAGAGTTGGTGAACTACAAAATAAAACAGGAAATACATGACATGAAACAAAACATGAATGTGCAAAAATAAAAGAAACTTAACCAACATGACAAAAGTAAGAGTTTGAAACGTCTTATTTTTGACTTGATTTTTAAAGTATCTTGTTTTTCTATTTGACTTTCATGACAGTCGTGTTTTGGGGCATTTTTTCCTTTTGTAGATAGGAAAGCAGAAGAAAGACAGCAAATGAGGAGTGTAGAAAGTGAGAGAACATGTGCAGCAAAGGATCATGGGCGGGAGTTGAACCAGCAACCGCTCAACAGGGGACACTAGTCCAGTTATGGGATCAGTGGACCATCAGCACCACTGGAGACACCCCACCCTGACTGGACTTCACACCCTGTCTTCCTGCTCCTCTATGTCTTCAGTCTGTGCTGCAGTGACCGCTGAGACTTTCTCATTCTCATGAGCAGAGTCCAGCTGAGGACAGATGAAGAGAGTTGATCATCTTTGAAAGTATTTTAGTCCCATTTTGAAACTTTGATCCTGACATCTTTGAACAGTTCTGTAAAGATGTTTTGTTAGCAGTCGGTCTCACCTCTATCATCTCTGCAGGTTCACTTGGTTCAGTGTTGGAGCTCAGAGGTTTCTTCTTCCTGGATTATTACATTTGAGAAAAGTTAGTTTTACAATAATAGAGAGAAAAGAAATTAAACTATGAACCAAGTGAAGAGGATCATAAAAGAAACGTGTTTGAATTGATGGAGTTTTATGGTTTTACCTTGTCAACAGAATCACAAGAAGTGGTGGAATCAACATCAAAAAGAACAGGGTCAACCTGATGCTAATTATGGTTGTTATTGTTGATTTCCCTTGAATGAAAGAAGAGAGATATGTGAGACACATTACTAACAGAATCAGACTGGTCTATATCTTTAGCTCTGTCTGAGACTCTGTTGAGCCAGAATCTGACATGGAGGTCCCTCCATGAATTATTCACTTTAGTCAGTTTTAAGATCTGATTCAGAGAAAACATGTTTGTGAAGGAAAAAATTAATTAATTAAACATATCATGAGCTGCTTTGAGTATTTTGGGTAAGCTCTCTGTGTGCAGGTGTGTAAATATCTCACCTGCCGCAACGATCTGATGTGGGCTGGATTTCTGGCGTCCTATTTTGTTTCGGGCTTCACAGTAATAATTCCCACTGTGATGAGCTCTGAACTCAGTGATGGTGAGGGTCTGTCCTGAAGCGTTTGCTGAGTCTTCACTCTCTTTGTACCAGGTATAAGTAGCTGCAGGGTTAGCATCACTGCTGCAGGTCAGATTTACTGAACTACCCTCCACTATCTCAGCAGAGGGACTCACTGACACAGAGGGACGTTTTGGAGCATCTGGAGGAGATCGAAAGAAAACTTTACATGGAGACTTAAGCCGTTAAGAAGAGTTTTGTACCAGGTGATCTAACTTTGTAATGTCTTCTACTCACACTGGATATCCAGTGAGAGAGGGGGAGATACATGTGATCCATATTGATTCTCAGATCTGCAGTTGTATCTCCCTCTGTCCAGATGGCTGATGTTGAGAAAAGTATAAATTCCTCCTGTTGACTGAAACGTGGTGTTGTTCTCCTTGTACCAGGTGGAACGTGGTGCTGGGTTGGCGTAACTGATACAGGTCAGAGTCACTGAACTGCCCTCCACTATCTCAGAAGAGGGACTCACAGACACATAAGAGAACTTTGGAGCATCTGAAGACGGATAAAAACAGAAATGACAAAGAAACAGAATAAAAAAATGTTCTGGGATATGGTTGTGTATGGTTTTCATCCTTATGTTGCCCTTTAAATGTGACTTTACTCACATTTCACATAGACTAAGACATCCCTAGAGGACTCAGTGATGCCCCTCACTTCACAATAATACTGTCCAGAGTCTGACACCTGGATGGAGCTGAAGACAAGCTGATTTCCTTTTCTGAGACTCTGAGGACTTAGATCACCATTTCTTCTGTACCAGGTATGGTTAGCATCTGGCTTAACATCACTGCTGCAGGTCAGAGTCACATGATTACCCTCCACTATCTCAGCAGAGGGACTCACTGACACAGAGGGAAGCTCTGGATCATCTGGAAATGGATTTAATCAAAGTTAGTAAATTAAAACATGCAAATAAACATATAAAAGAAGAAATTTTGTCTTAGTGCTTTTTGTTCAAATACAGGATAAAACTGTTTTGAGGTATTGTTGTGTAGTTTATTGTCTTTCTAATGTGTTTGAACTGTGATGTTTCACACACATGTCAAACCAGCCAAGATGTTCCCCGATATCTGTGTCCCAAAGGTGTTCCTCACTTCACAGTAATACTGTCCAAAGTCTGAGGACTTGATGGAGCTGAAGACAAGCTGAGGTCCTCTCCTGAGACGCAGAGGATATAGAGGTTCATTTCTTTGATACCAGGTATAACTGGATTCTACATTAGCATCACTGCTGCAGGTCAGAGTCACATTTTTTCCCTCCATTATCTCAGCAGAGGAACTCACTGACACAGAGGGAGGCTCGAAAGCATCTGAAGAAGAAACACATTTTACAGTTAACATTTCAGTCACTGATGTACTTGGTTTATGCTCTCTGTCCTTTAACAACTCTTTACTATTGAGTTTTTACTCTGAGCATCACAGATATGAGATGTTTTTTTAAAGTGGAAATGTTAGCCACAGACCAGAGAGTCAGGGCACGCACTAAATTTTAAAACCTCCATCAGATAGTGTTGTGTTAGAGGAAAGGGAGGGGTAAACTCACACACTGAAGGAGAGGGGAAGTCCTCATATCCTTCTACAGCACAGGAAAATCTGTCTGTGTTCAGAATCTGGTCTGGTTGATGATATTGTGAATTTTGGTTCTTAATTTTCTCTCCATTCTTGAACCAAATGTATCGAAAATCTTGACGACAACGGCTGAGACACTTCAACTGCAAATGCCCACCTGGTCTGCTCACCATTATCTGGACATCTGATCAGATAAAACTGTCAGTACTTTCCACATAAACATACACATGATACAATAATTTACAGGATTTTAAAAAAGAAAAAAAGATGAAAAATTTCACAGAAAACTTTACCTCTGACCGACAGGGTGACACCTGGGTAGCCAAAATATTTGTCCAGGCTTGTCTCCATCCTGAACTTGTACTGAGCTGAGTCACTCCCTGTCAGGTTTGTGATTGTTAGGGTGGATCTGGTCCCATCACAGGTGGTCTTCACACGACCTGAATACTCTGAGTCTGTTTCAATGTTTAGAAACTCATCACTACGTTTCCTAATAAACCAAAATGTTTTTAAGAGTTTGTTCTGCTCCATGTTTATTGTTTTTGGGTACTTAAAGTTGCAGCTTATTTCTACAGTTGATCCTCTAGAGACACAGATCTGAGTTGTAGAGTAAGTCACCTCCCAGTCGTTCTGAGACTGAACCACTAAAACACAAAAATCAGAGAACACAGTCAATTTAACCAGACCAGGAAAAGTTCAAGACTGAACATGAAATAAATAAATCTGAACCAGATCATTGAGGTGCAGTCCGACATCATCTTGATATAACAATCACATGTAAGATATTTTTGTCAGGTTTAGCTTTTTTCTCTGTTTGATATTAGATTTTAAACTACTTATCAAAATATCTGAGAGAAGATTTATCCATACTGAAAAATTACAGATGTTTATATTCATGAACACTTCTCTAACCCAACAGCATTATTAACAGTGTAAATTATTTGACAGATTGTGCTGTTCTGTGAAAGTTTTCTCTGTGCAAAGTTAGCTGCCCAGTCAAGTGTGTATCTAAAAATAAATGCAGAAGTCTAAGGGGTGAGAAACTGTACAGCAGCTAATACTCAATGATTAGATAAGTGCTGTCAATGCAGCATCAGCATGGAAATATAACACCTATGAAGAGGAACAGACAGGGTTGTTGCAGATGTGTTGTAATAAATGAGTCCCTGAGACACTAGCCTGACTGCAAAACTAGTATCCACTAAAAAACTCAAAAAGTGATTTCAATACAGCAAATTACAATCAGAATTTTGGAGAAAAAACTGCAGGTTCTGTAAGCAGAGTCTGTTTTTGATCAAATTAAAAAGGAAAAGCTGTAGATATGAAGTACCTGATACAGAGAGGAGAAGGATGAATCCACTCACTGCTGCAGTTAAACTCATCTCTGCTCCTCTCTCCTTTCTCTGGGACTTTAGGGATGATAACACAAGTCAAAAATGTGACATGAAAAGCACACAGGAGATGAAAAAGTATCAGACATTTCATTAAACTATTCTACTTACAAATATGACCAGCGTTGTGTTTTGAAGGGCGTCTTTTCTCTGCAGTCCGTGAGCAGAAGGCGGAAACTGAAGTGTGAAACAGACCAAAAAAGCCCTTCCTTTTTAAATGATAACATAAATGTTGATTCAAACACCAATAAGAGACCACACCTTAAAGAAGCTGTTTTTCATCAACTTAATCCTCTTGAAATGGTTAAGTTTGTCCTATCTTTTGATTTTATTTTAACATCAGTATCGACACGTTATCTCCATTAGTTGAGGAAGGATGTCAAAAAGTCTGTGGGTGAACAAAGTTGAATCAAAAACCTCAAAGTATGGGAGAAAAAAACTAATCTGTATGAGTGGATTACACTTGAACTTCAACGGAAGTGTTTTTTTTTTTTTTTTTTGGGGGGGGTGTTGTAATCCTTTGAATCAGAGAGTAAATAGAGTGTCACACAAACAACAAATAGTAGAGTCAGGATGTTGCGTTCAACCTCCAGTCAAACTCTCATAGAGCTCGTTGTCACAAGAAAGGATTATCAAAAATGTAACATACATCGATCATCCCATAAATATTCTCAGTCACTACAAGATAAAGATGCAATCAATTAAAAAGATCACTTAGAGTTACTGCTTATGTGGCACTATGCGTTATTGAAGGCATGGAAATAGTCAAACCCCCATTTTATTTATATGAATAAAGTTCACGTGCAATACTAAAACTACTGTAGCGTCTATTTTCCTGTAAGATATAGTAATATATGTTTCACCAGCAGGGGGCACTCGGTACCTCACCTAGCGGATAGCTGATGCAACAGCAGGAGAAGTCCAGTCAGTGTCTGAGGATGAAGCGTTCAGACCATAGACTGTATATACTTTGGACAACTTGGTTCCACCTTCTGCCAGTATACGGATTTGAAGCCAAAAAGCTCTCTGTGATTCTGCATTTTTTTCTCCACTTCCTGAAACCAACATTGCACATAGGCTGTATCAAGTGTCAATCATAGAAAACATGAACCACCTAATAACTTTTAAAAATGGAGCTGCACAGAAAAAAGAGGACTTGAGCACAAACCAGTCTTACAGTAGCTACATGTCAACATCACAGTTAGGGGGGAGAAGAATTTATATTTTGTGTAATAAATTTCCAAAGTTTGTCCACAGACCCCATAAGGATGGCTGGTGGGGGCAGGATTTATGACCTATACTGCAGCCTGTCACCAGAGGGCGCTGTTCTTGGGGTGGCTTCACCCAGCGAGGAGGCAGACGGCGTCCATTTTATATACAGTCAATGGTACAGGCACAGCATAGAGTACGCTCCTATTAATGACTGTTTTTATGTGTTTGCAGGTTAGCTGGTTCAGAAATACTATAAAAGTAATGGACAACAGTAATGATATATCTTAAGTGCCTTGGAGTGTAACAGACGTCGAGCTAAAGAGTGAATTCACAAGCTCATGGGTTTGTAAAGGCGACTCGCTGGATTGTGTATCTGTAATGGCGGACTCGTAGTCCATGGCAATCGTGGTAATGAAGCAGAGGACTGAATTATGTCTCTTTTGAGTTTAAAGGATAGGCTAACTACTGAGAGATACACATTACAGCTGTAAAAATATAAGTTTATATCAAGAAACCGTATTAAATGGATTAAGTTTTTTCTGTGGGGAGGTGCTTGTGTGGAGTTGAGCTGAGTGAGGGGCTGGGCTGGCAGGTGCGGCTGTGGTGCCATGCTATGGTCCAGTTAGTAGACCGTGATGAGAGTCTGTATTGTGCACGCTTGTATTTTAGGTTAAAGCCACACTGTGTGTTTTCATTGTGGGAAGAGGGAAAGTAAAACACTTTATGTTCAGTGTATTAAGGGACAGTGCAGTGTTAATACATTAAAAGACATTAGTTTGAAATAGATTTACTTAACTAAAGATCAGTTATACAGTTCATAAAGGAGATGTAATGGTTAAAATAGTATAAATATTGAGACAGTAATGTCATGGATTTTATTTCAACACCACTGTAGTATTGTGTTGCTTTAAGAGTTGTTTTACAGTGCAAGTGTAGAGTGTTTATCATAAAACAGAGAAGTCCAGTCAGTGTGTGAGGATGAAGCGTAAAGACACAGAACAGAGTGCGCTCCTATTAATGACTGTTTTTATGTTTTTGCAGTTCCTGTAAAAATAAATATGCTACACAGGAGATGAGTTGGCCCATCATTTTGGACAGTGAAATATTAGAGTGGCTGGACCAACAGATCTGCCAAAGTCTTGTTGACAGGACTTTTTTTTAACTAACTGGAGGGTGAAACACACTGCATCTGCGTACAATCACAAAAAAAAGATTAAGACAGTGAGAATGAATCTGAAGTTGGTCTGTTATCTCGGTGGAGGAGGTCAGACTCTCTGTAGAAACTGTTATAAACCAAGACACAGAGGAGAGAACACAATTGCACAACACCAGATCAGTTGGTCCAAAAGACAAGGATTTATTGTAAAAAGGCAAGGTCAGAAATAAAGCAGGCAAAGGTAATACATGACTTGACTAAAACTATGCATAATGCTGGAACGTGACTATAAAGTGCAACGAACTGGTGACGAGACAGTGAGATGCATGAGATTAAATACAAGAGGTAGTGAGGGTGATGGGGAACAGGTGGGGAAACACAATCAGGCAGCAGGTGTGACAAAACGAGGGCAGACCAGACAGGAACAAAGCTAGAAGACAGAAACAAGAGTTGGTGAACTACAAAATAAAACAGGAAATACATGACATGAAACAAAACATGAATGTGCAAAAATAAAGGAAACTTAACCAACATGACAAAAGTAAGAGTTTGAAATGTCTTATTTTTGACTTGATTTTTAAAGTATCTTGTTTTTCTATTTGACTTTCATGACAGTCGTGTTTTGGGGCATTTTTTCCTTTTGTAGATAGGAAAGCAGAAGAAAGACAGCAAATGAGGAGTGTAGAAAGTGAGAGAACATGTGCAGCAAAGGATCATGGGCGGGAGTTGAACCAGCAACCGCTCAACCGCGGACTCTAGTCCAGTTATGGGATCAGTAGACCATCAGCATCACTGGAGACACCCCACCCTGACTGGACTTCACACCCTGTCTTCCTGCTCCTCTATATCTTCAGTCTGTGCTGCAGTGACCGCTGAGACTTTCTCATTCTCATGAGCAGAGTCCAGCTGAGGACAGATGAAGAGAGTTGATCATCTTTGAAAGTATTTTAGTCCCATTTTGAAACTTTGATCCTGACATCTTTGAACAGGTCTGTAAAGATATTTTGTCAGCAGTCGGTCTCACCTCTATCATCTCTGCAGGTTCACTTGGTTCAGTGTTGGAGTTCAGAGGTTTCTTCTTCCTGGATTATTACATTTGAGAACAGTCAGTTTTACAGTGATAGAGAGAAAAGAAATTAAACTATGAACCAAGTGAAGAAGCTCATAAAAGAAACGTGTTTGAATTGATGGAGTTTTATGGTTTTACCTTGTCAACAGACTCACGAGAGGTGGAGGAATCAACATCAAAAAGAACAGGGTAAACCTGATGCTAATTATGGTTGTTATTGTTGATTTCCCTTGAATGAAAGAAGAGAGATATGTGAGACACATTACTAACAGAATCAGACTGGTCTATATCTTTAGCTCTGTCTGAGACTCTGTTGAGCCAGAATCTGACATGGAGGTCCCTCCATGAATTATTCACTTTAGTCAGTTTTAAGATCTGATTCAGAGAAAACATGTTTGTGAAGGAAAAAATTAATTAATCAAACATATCATGAGCTGCTTTGAGTATTCTGGGTAAGCTCTCTGTGTGCAGGTGTGTAAATATCTCACCTGCCGCAACGATCTGATGTGGGCTGGATTTCTGGCGTCCTATTTTGTTTCGGGCTTCACAGTAATAATTCCCACTGTGATGAGCTCTGAACTCAGTGATGGTGAAGGTCTGTCCTGAAGCTTTTGCTGAGTCTTCATTCTCTTTGTACCAGGTGTAAGTAGCTGCAGGGTTAGCATCACTGCTGCAGGTCAGATTTACTGAACTACCCTCCACTATCTCAGCAGAGGGACTCACTGACACAGAGGGACGTTTTGGAGCATCTGGAGGAGATCGAAAGAGAACTTTAGTCATTCAAGTTTCCTACATGGAGACTTCCAGCCATTAAGAAGAGTTTTGTACCAGGTGATCTAACTTTGTAATGTCTTCTACTCACACTGGATATCTAGTGAGAGAGGTGGAGATACATGTGATCCATATTGATTCTCAGATCTGCAGTTGTATCTCCCTCTGTCCAGATGGCTGATGTTGAGAAAAGTATAAATTCCTCCTGTTGACTGAAACGTGGTGTTGTTCTCCTTGTACCAGGTGGAACGTGGTGCTGGGTTGGCGTAACTGATACAGGTCAGAGTCACTGAACTGCCCTCCACTATCTCAGAAGAGGGACTCACAGACACATAAGAGAACTTTGGAGCATCTGAAGACGGATAAAAACAGAAATGACAAAGAAACAAACACAGAATAAAAATCATTTCTGGGATATGGTTGTGTATGGTTTTCATCCTTCTGTTGCCCATTAAATGTGACTTTACTCACATTTCACATAGACTAAGACATCCCTAGAGGACTCAGTGATGCCCCTCACTTCACAATAATACTGTCCAGAGTCTGAGGACTGAATGGAGCTGAATACAAGCTGATTTCCTTTTCTGAGACTCTGAGGACTTAGATCACCATTTCTTCTGTACCAGGTATGGTTAGCATCTGGCTTAGCATCACTGCTGCAGGTCAGAGTCACATGATTACCCTCCACTATCTCAGCAGAGGGACTCACTGACACAGAGGGAAGCTCTTGATCATCTGGAAATGGATTTAATCAAAGTTAGTGAATTAAACTTGCAAATAAACATATAAAAGAAGAAATTTTGTCTTAGTGCTTTTTGTTCAAATACAGGATAAAACTGTTTTGAGGTATTGTTGTGTAGTTTATTGTCTTTCTAATGTGTTTGAACTGTGATGTTTCACACACATGTCAAACCAGCCAAGATGTTCCCCGATATCTGTGTCCCAAAGGTGTTCCTCACTTCACAGTAATACTGTCCAAAGTCTGAGGACTTGATGGAGCTGAAGACAAGCTGAGGTCCTCTCCTGAGACGCAGAGGATATAGAGGTTCATTTCTTTGATACCAGGTATAACTGGATTCTACATTAGCGTCACTGCTGCAGGTCAGAGTCAGATTTTTTCCCTCCATCATCTCAGCAGAGGAACTCACTGACACAGAGGGAGGCTCGAAAGCATCTGAAGAAGAAACACATTTTACAGTTAACATTTCAGTCACTGATGTACTTGGTTTATGCTCTCTGTCCTTTAACAACTCTTTACTATGAAGTTTTTATTCTGAGCATCACAGATATGAGATGTTTTTTAAAGTGGAAATGTTAGCCACAGACCAGAGAGTCAGGGCACGCACCAAATTTTAAAACCTCCATCAGATAGTGTTGTGTTAGAGGAAAGGGAGGGGTAAACTCACACACTGAAGGAGAGGGGAAGTCCTCATATCCTTCTACAGCACAGGAAAATCTGTCTGTGTTCAGAATCTGGTCTGGTTGATGATATTTTGAATTTTGGTTCTTAATTTTTTCTCCATTCATGAACCAAATGTATCGAAAATCTTGACGACAACGGCTGAGACACCTCAACTGCAAATGCCCACCTGGTCTGCTCACCATTATCTGGACATCTGATCAGATAAAACTGTCAGTACTTTCCACATAAACATACACATAATATAATCATTTACACGATTTTCAAAAAGGTAAAGGATGAGACATTTCACAGAAAACTACCTCTCACAGACAGGGTGACACCTGGGTAGCCAGAATATTTGTCCAGGCTTGTCTCCATCCTGAACATGTATTCAGCTGAGTCACTCCCTGTCAGGTTTGTGATTGTTAGGGTGGATCTGGTCCCATCATGCGTGGTCTTCACACGACCTGAATACTCTGAGTCTGTTTCAATGTTTAGAAGCTCATCACCACGTCTCCTGATAAACCAAAATGTTTTTAAGAGTTTGTTCTGCTTCCTCTCCATTGTTTTTGGGTACTTAAAGTTGGCAGCTTATTTCCACAGTTGATCCTCTGGAGACACAGATCTGAGTTTTAGAGTAAGTCACCTCCCAGCCGTTCTGAGGCTGAACCACTAAAACACAAAAATCAGAGAACACAGTCAATTTAACCAGACCAGGAAAAGTTTAAGACTGAACATGAAATAAATAAATCTGAACCAGATCATTGAGGTGCAGTCCGACATCATCTTGATATAACAATCACATGTAAGATATTTTTGTCAGGTTTAGCTTTTTTCTCTGTTTGATATTAGATTTTAAACTACTTATCAAAATATCTGAGAGAAGATTTATCCATACTGAAAAATTACAGATGTTTATATTCATGAACACTTCTCTAACCCAACAGCATTATTAACAGTGTAAATTATTTGACAGATTGTGCTGTTCTGTGAAAGTTTTCTCTGTGCAAAGTTAGCTGCCCAGTCAAGTGTGTATCTAAAAATAAATGCAGAAGTCTAAGGGGTGAGAAACTGTACAGCAGCTAATACTCAATGATTAGATAAGTGCTGTCAATGCAGCATCAGCATGGAAATATAACACCTATGAAGAGGAACAGACAGGGTTGTTGCAGATGTGTTGTAATAAATGAGTCCCTGAGACACTAGCCTGACTGCAAAACTAGTATCCACTAAAAAACTCAAAAACTGATTTCAATACAGCAAATTACAATCAGAATTTTGGAGACAAAACTGCAGGTTCTGTAAGCAGAGTCTGTTTTTGATCAAATTAAAAAGAGGCTGCAGGTTTCTCAGAGTGAAGAGGAAAAGCTTTAGATATGAAGTACCTGATACAGAGAGGAGAAGGATGAATCCACTCACTGCTGCAGTTAAACTCATCTCTGCTCCTCTCTCCTTTCTCTGGGACTTTAGGGATAATAACACAAGTCAAATATGTGACATGAAAAGCTAACAGGAGATGAAAAAGTATCAGACATTTCATTAAACTATTCTACTTACAAATATGACCAGCGTTGTGTTTTGAAGGGCGTCTTTTCTCTGCAGTCCGTGAGCAGAAGGCGGAAACTGAAGTGTGAAACAGACCAAAAAAGCCCTTCCTTTTTAAATGATAACATAAATGTTGATTCAAACACCAATAAGAGACCACACCTTAAAGAAGCTGTTTTTCATCAACTTAATCCTCTTGAAATGGTTAAGTTTTTACTATCTTTTGATTTTATTTCAACATCAGTATCGACACGTTATCTTCATTAGTTGAGGAAGGATGTCAAAAAGTCTGTGGGTGAACAAAGTTGAATCAAAAACCTCAAAGTATGGGAGAAAAAAACTAATCTGTATGAGTGGATTACACTTGAACTTCAACGGAAGTGTTTTTTTTTTTTTTTTTTTTGGGGGGGGTGTTGTAATCCTTTGAATCAGAGAGTAAATAGAGTGTCACACAAACAACAAATAGTAGAGTCAGGATGTTGCGTTCAACCTCCAGTCAAACTCTCATAGAGCTCGTTGTCACAAGAAAGGATTATCAAAAATGTAACATACATCGATCATCCCATAAATATTCTCAGTCACTACAAGATAAAGATGCAATCAATTAAAAAGATCACTTAGAGTTACTGCTTATGTGGCACTATGCGTTATTGAAGGCATGGAAATAGTCAAACCCCCATTTTATTTATATGAATAAAGTTCACGTGCAATACTAAAACTACTGTAGCGTCTATTTTCCTGTAAGATAGTGTAATATATGTTTCACCAGCAGGGGGCACTCAGTACCTCACCTAGCGGATAGCTGATGCAACAGCAGGAGAAGTCCAGTCAGTGTCTGAGGATGAAGCGTTCAGACCATAGACTGTATATACTTTGGACAACTTGGTTCCACCTTCTGCCAGTATACGGATTTGAAGCCAAAAAGCTCTCTGTGATTCTGCATTTTTTTCTCCACTTCCTGAAACCAACATTGCACATAGGCTGTATCAAGTGTCAATCATAGAAAACATGAACCACCTAATAACTTTTAAAAATGGAGCTGCACAGAAAAAAGAGGACTTGAGCACAAACCAGTCTTACAGTAGCTACATGTCAACATCACAGTTAGGGGGGAGAAGAATTTATATTTTGTGTAATAAATTTCTAAAGTTTGTCCACAGACCCCATAAGGATGGCTGGTGGGGGCAGGATTTATGACCTATACTGCAGCCTGTCACCAGAGGGCGCTGTTCTTGGGGTGGCTTCACCCAGCGAGGAGGCAGATGGCGTCCATTTTATATACAGTCAATGGTACAGGCACAGCATAGAGTACACTCCTATTAATGACTGTTTTTATGTGTTTGCAGGTTAGCTGGTTCAGAAATACTATAAAAGTAATGGACAACAGTAATGATATATCTTAAGTGCCTTGGAGTGTAACAGACGTCGAGCTAAAGAGTGAATTCACAAGCTCATGGGTTTGTAAAGGCGACTCGCTGGATTGTGTATCTGTAATGGCGGACTCGTAGTCCATGGCAATCGTGGTCATGAACCAGAGGACTGAATTATGTCTCTTTTGAGTTTAAAGGATAGGCTAACTACTGAGAGATACACATTACAGCTGTAAAAATATAAGTTTATATCAAGAAACCGCATTAAGTGGATTAAGTTTTTTCTGTGGGGAGGTGCTTGTGTGGAGTTGAGCTGAGTGAGGGGCTGGGCTGGCAGGTGCGGCTGTGGTGCCATGCTATGGCCCAGTTAGTAGGCTGCAATGAGAGTCTGTATTGTCCATGCTTGTATTTTAGGTTAAAGCCACACCGTGTGTTTTCATTGTGGGAAGAGGGAAAGTAAAACACTTTATGTTCAGTGTATTAAGGGACAGTGCAGTGTTAATACATTAAAAGACATTAGTTTGAAATAGATTTACTTAACTAAAGATCAGTTATACAGTTCATAAAGGAGATGTAATGGTTAAAATAGTATAAATATTGAGACAGTAATGTCATGAATTTTATTTCAACACCACTGTAGTATTTTGTTGCTTTAAGAGTTGTTTTACAGTGCAAGTGTAGAGTGTTTATCATAAAACAGAGAAGTCCAGTCAGTGTGTGAGGATGAAGCGTAAAGACACAGAACAGAGTGCGCTCCTATTAATGACTGTTTTTATGTTTTTGCAGTTCCTGTAAGAATAAATATGCCACACAGGAGATGAGTTGGCCCATCATTTTGGACAGTGAAATATTAGAGTGGCTGGACCAACAGATCTGCCAGAGTCTTGTTGACAGGACTTTTTTTTAACTAACTGGAGGGTGAAACACACTGCATCTGCGTACAATCACAAAAAAAAGATTAAGACAGTGAGAATGAATCTGAAGTTGGTCTGTTATCTCTGTGGAGGAGGTCAGACTCTCTGTAGAAATTGTTATAAACCAAGACACAGAGGAGAGAACACAATTGCACAACACCAGATCAGTTGGTCCAAAAGACAAGGATTTATTGTAAAAAGGCAAGGTCAAAAATAAAGCAGGCAAAGGTAATACATGACTTTACTAAAACTATGCATAATGCTGGAACGTGACTATAGAGTGCAACGAACTGGTGATGAGAAAGTGAGATGCATGAGATTAAATACAAGAGGTAGTGAGGGTGATGGGGAACAGGTGGGGAAACACAATCAGGCAGCAGGTGTGACAAAACGAGGGCAGACCAGACAGGAACAAAGCTAGAAGACAGAAACAAGAGTTGGTGAACTACAAAATAAAACAGGAAATACATGACATGAAACAAAACATGAATGTGCAAAAATAAAGGAAACTTAACCAACATGACAAAAGTAAGAGTTTGAAACGTCTTATTTTTGACTTGATTTTTAAAGTATCTTGTTTTTCTATTTGACTTTCATGACAGTCGTGTTTTGGGGCATTTTTTCCTTTTGTAGATAGGAAAGCAGAAGAAAGACAGCAAATGAGGAGTGTAGAAAGTGAGAGAACATGTGCAGCAAAGGATCATGGGCGGGAGTTGAACCAGCAACCGCTCAACAGGGGACTCTAGTCCAGTTATGGGACCAGTAGACCATCAGCACCACTGGAGACACCCCACCCTGACTGGACTTTACACCCTGTCTTCCTGCTCCTCTATGTCTTCAGTCTGTGCTGCAGTGACCGCTGAGACTTTCTCATTCTCATGAGCAGAGTCCAGCTGAGGACAGATGAAGAGAGTTGATCATCTTTGAAAGTATTTTAGTCCCATTTTGAAACTTTGATCCTGACATCTTTGAACAGGTCTGTAAAGATATTTTGTCAGCAGTCGGTCTCACCTCTATCATCTCTGCAGGTTCACTTGGTTCAGTGTTGGAGTTCAGAGGTTTCTTCTTCCTGGATTATTACATTTGAGAACAGTCAGTTTTACAGTGATAGAGAGAAAAGAAATTAAACTATGAACCAAGTGAAGAAGCTCATAAAAGAAACGTGTTTGAATTGATGGAGTTTTATGGTTTTACCTTGTCAACAGACTCACGAGAGGTGGAGGAATCAACATCAAAAAGAACAGGGTCAACCTGATGCTAATTATGGTTGTTATTGTTGATTTCCCTTGAATGAAAGAAGAGAGATATGTGAGACACATTACTAACAGAATCAGACTGGTCTATATCTTTAGCTCTGTCTGAGACTCTGTTGAGCCAGAATCTGACATGGAGTTCCCTCCATGAATTATTCACTTTAGTCAGTTTTAAGATCTGATTCAGAGAAAACGTGTTTGTGAAGGAAAAAATTAATTAATCAAACATATCATGAGCTGCTTTGAGTATTCTGGGTAAGCTCTCTGTGTGCAGGTGTGTAAATATCTCACCTGCCGCAACGATCTGATGTGGGCTGGATTTCTGGCGTCCTATTTTGTTCCGGGCTTCACAGTAATAATTCCCACTGTGATTAGCTCTGAACTCAGTGATGGTGAAGGTCTGTCCTGAAGCGTTTGCTGAGTCTTCACTCTCTTTGTACCAGGTATAAGTAGCTGCAGGGTTAGCATCACTGCTGCAGGTCAGATTTACTGAACTACCCTCCACTATCTCAGCAGAGGGACTCACTGACACAGAGGGACGTTTTGGAGCATCTGGAGGAGATCGAAAGAGAACTTTACATGGAGACTTAAGCCATTAAGAAGAGTTTTGTACCAGGTGATCTAACTTTGTAATGTCTTCTACTCACACTGGATATCTAGTGAGAGAGGGGGAGATACATGTGATCCATATTGATTCTCAGATCTGCAGTTGTATCTCCCTCTGTCCAGATGGCTGATGTTGAAAAAAGTATAAATTCCTCCTGTTGACTGAAACGTGGTGTTGTTCTCCTTGTACCAGGTGGAACGTGGTGCTGGGTTGGCATAACTGATACAGGTCAGAGTCACTGAACTGCCCTCCACTATCTCAGAAGAGGGACTCACAGACACATAAGAGAACTTTGGAGCATCTGAAGACGGATAAAAACAGAAATGACAAAGAAACGAACACAGAATAAAAATCATTTCTGGGACATGGTTGTGTATGGTTTTCATCCTTCTGTTCCTCTTTAAATGTGACTTTTTACTCACATTTCACATAAACTAAGACGTCCCTAGAGGACCCGGTGATGCCCCTCACTTCACAATAATACTGTCCAGAGTCTGAGGACTGAATGGAGCTGAAGACAAGCTGATTTCCTTTTCTGAGACTCAGACTTAGACGTCCACTTCTTCTGTACCAGGTTTAAGTAGCATCTGGCTTAGCATCACTGCTGCAGGTCAGAGTCACATGATTACCCTCCACTATCTCAGCAGAGGGACTCACTGACACAGAGGGAAGCTCTGGATCATCTGGAAATGGATTTAATCAAAGTTGGTAAATTAAACTTGCAAATAAACATATAAAAGAAGAAATTTTGTCTTAGTGCTTTTTGTTCAAATACAGGATAAAACTGTTTTGAGGTATTGTTGTGTAGTTTATTGTCTTTCTAATGTGTTTGAACTGTGATGTTTCACACACATGTCAAACCAGCCAAGATGTTCCCCAATATCTGCGTCCCAAAGATGTTCCTCACTTCACAGTAATACTGTCCAAAGTCTGAGGACTTGATGGAGCTGAAGACAAGCTGAGGTCCTCTCCTGAGACGCAGAGGATATAGAGGTTCATTTCTTTGATACCAGGTATAACTGGATTCTACATTAGCACCACTGCTGCAGGTCAGAGTCACATTTTTTCCCTCCATTATCTCAGCAGAGGAACTTACTGACACAGAGGGAGGCTCGAAAGCATCTGAAGAAGAAACACATTTTACAGTTAACATTTCAGTCACTGATGTACTTGGTTTATGCTCTCTGTCCTTTAACAACTCTTTACTATTGAGTTTTTACTCTGAGCATCACAGATATGAGATGTTTTTTAAAGTGGAAATGTTAGCCACAGACCAGAGAGTCAGGGCGAGCACTACATTTTAAAACCTCCATCAGATAGTGTTGTGTTAGAGGAAAGGGAGGGGTAAACTCACACACTGAAGGAGAGGGGAAGTCCTCATATCCTTCTACAGCACAGGAAAATCTGTCTGTGTTCAGAATCTGGTCTGGTTGATGATATTTTGAATTTTGGTTCTTAATTTTTTCTCCATTCATGAACCAAATGTATCGAAAATCTTGACGACAACGGCTGAGACACTTCAACTGCAAATGCCCACCTGGTCTGCTCACCCTTATCTGGACATCTGATCAGATAAAACTGTCAGTACTTTCCACATAAACATACACATAATATAATCATTTACACGATTTTCAAAAAGGTAAAGGATGAGACATTTCACAGAAAACTACCTCTCACAGACAGGGTGACACCTGGGTAGCCAGAATATTTGTCCAGGCTTGTCTCCATCCTGAACTTGTACTGAGCTGAGTCACTCCCTGTCAGGTTTGTGATTGTTAGGGTGGATCTGGTCCCATCATGCGTGGTCTTCACACGACCTGAATACTCTGAGTCTGTTTCAATGTTTAGAAACTCATCACCACGTCTCCTGATAAACCAAAATGTTTTTAAGAGTTTGTTCTGCTTCCTCTCCATTGTTTTTGGGTACTTAAAGTTGCAGCTTATTTCCACAGTTGATCCTCTAGAGACACAGATCTGAGTTTTAGAGTAAGTCACCTCCCAGCCATTCTGAGGCTGAACCACTAAAACACAAAAATCAGAGAACACAGTCAATTTAACCAGACCAGGAAAAGTTTAAGACTGAACATGAAATAAATAAATCTGAACCAGATCATTGAGGTGCAGTCCGACATCATCTTGATATAACAATCACATGTAAGATATTTTTGTCAGGTTTAGCTTTTTTCTCTGTTTGTTATTAGATTTTAAACTACTTATCAAAATATCTGAGAGAAGATTTATCCATACTGAAAAATTACAGATGTTTATATTCATCAACACTTCTCTAACCCAACAGCATTATTAACAGTGTAAATTATTTGACAGATTGTGCTGTTCTGTGAAAGTTTTCTCTGTGCAAAGTTAGCTGCCCAGTCAAGTGTGTATCTAAAAATAAATGCAGAAGTCTAAGGGGTGAGAAACTGTACAGCAGCTAATACTCAATGATTAGATAAGTGCTGTCAATGCAGCATCAGCATGGAAATATAACACCTATGAAGAGGAACAGACAGGCTTGTTGCAGATGTGTTGTAATAAATGAGTCCCTGAGACACTAGCCTGACTGCAAAACTAGTATCCACTAAAAAACTCAAAAAGTGATTTCAATACAGCAAATTACAATCAGAATTTTGGAGAAAAAACTGCAGGTTCTGTAAGCAGAGTCTGTTTTTGATCAAATTAAAAAGAGGCTGCAGGTGTATCAGAGTGAAGAGGAAAAGCTTTAGATATGAAGTACCTGATACAGAGAGGAGAAGGATGAATCCACTCACTGCTGCAGTTAAACTCATCTCTGCTCCTCTCTCCTTTCTCTGGGACTTTAGGGATAATAACACAAGTCAAATATGTGACATGAAAAGCTAACAGGAGATGAAAAAGTATCAGACATTTCATTAAACTATTCTACTTACAAATATGAACAGCGTTGTGTCTTGAAGGGCGTCTTTTCTCTGCAGTCCGTGAGCAGAAGGCGGAAACTGAAGTGTGAAACAGACCAAAAAAGCCCTTCCTTTTTAAATGATAACATAAATGTTGATTCAAACACCAATAAGAGACCACACCTTAAAGAAGCTGTTTTTCATCAACTTAATCCTCTTGAAATGGTTAAGTTTGTCCTATCTTTTGATTTTATTTTAACATCAGTATCGACACGTTATCTCCATTAGTTGAGGAAGGATGTCAAAAAGTCTGGGGGTGAACAAAGTTGAATCAAAAACCTCAAAGTATGGGAGAAAAAAACTAATCTGTATGAGTGGATTACACTTGAACTTCAACGGAAGTGTTTTTTTTTTTTTTTTTTTTTGGGGGGGGTGTTGTAATCCTTTGAATCAGAGAGTAAATAGAGTGTCACACAAACAACAAATAGTAGAGTCAGGATGTTGCGTTCAACCTCCAGTCAAACTCTCATAGAGCTCGTTGTCACAAGAAAGGATTATCAAAAATGTAACATACATCGATCATCCCATAAATATTCTCAGTCACTACAAGATAAAGATGCAATCAATTAAAAAGATCACTTAGAGTTACTGCTTATGTGGCACTATGCGTTATTGAAGGCATGGAAATAGTCAAACCCCCATTTTATTTATATGAATAAAGTTCACGTGCAATACTAAAACTACTGTAGCGTCTATTTTCCTGTAAGATAGTGTAATATATGTTTCACCAGCAGGGGGCACTCGGTACCTCACCTAGCGGATAGCTGATGCAACAGCAGGAGAAGTCCAGTCAGTGTCTGAGGATGAAGCGTTCAGACCATAGACTGTATATACTTTGGACAACTTGGTTCCACCTTCTGCCAGTATACGGATTTGAAGCCAAAAAGCTCTCTGTGATTCTGCATTTTTTTCTCCACTTCCTGAAACCAACATTGCACATAGGCTGTATCAAGTGTCAATCATAGAAAACATGAACCACCTAATAACTTTTAAAAATGGAGCTGCACAGAAAAAAGAGGACTTGAGCACAAACCAGTCTTACAGTAGCTACATGTCAACATCACAGTTAGGGGGGAGAAGAATTTATATTTTGTGTAATAAATTTCTAAAGTTTGTCCACAGACCCCATAAGGATGGCTGGTGGGGGCAGGATTTATGACCTATACTGCAGCCTGTCACCAGAGGGCGCTGTTCTTGGGGTGGCTTCACCCAACGAGGAGGCAGATGGCGTCCATTTTATATACAGTCAATGGTACAGGCACAGCATAGAGTACACTCCTATTAATGACTGTTTTTATGTGTTTGCAGGTTAGCTGGTTCAGAAATACTACAAAAGTAATGGACAACAGTAATAATATATCTTAAGTGCCTTGGAGTGTAACAGACGTCGAGCTAAAGAGTGAATTCACAAGCTCATGGGTTTGTAAAGGCGACTCGCTGGATTGTGTATCTGTAATGGCGGACTCGTAGTCCATGGCAATCGTGGTCATGAACCAGAGGACTGAATTATGTCTCTTTTGAGTTTAAAGGATAGGCTAACTACTGAGAGATACACATTACAGCTGTAAAAATATAAGTTTATATCAAGAAACCGCATTAAGTGGATTAAGTTTTTTCTGTGGGGAGGTGCTTGTGTGGAGTTGAGCTGAGTGAGGGGCTGGGCTGGCAGGTGCGGCTGTGGTGCCATGCTATGGTCCAGTTAGTAGACCGTAATGAGAGTCTGTATTGTGCACGCTTGTATTTTAGGTTAAAGCCACACTGTGTGTTTTCATTGTGGGAAGAGGGAAAGTAAAACACTTTATGTTCAGTGTATTAAGGGACAGTGCAGTGTTAATACATTAAAAGACATTAGTTTGAAATAGATTTACTTAACTAAAGATCAGTTATACAGTTCATAAAGGAGATGTAATGGTTAAAATAGTATAAATATTGAGACAGTAATGTCATGGATTTTATTTCAACACCACTGTAGTATTGTGTTGCTTTAAGAGTTGTTTTACAGTGCAAGTGTAGAGTGTTTATCATAAAACAGAGAAGTCCAGTCAGTGTGTGAGGATGAAGCGTAAAGACACAGAACAGAGTGCGCTCCTATTGATGACTGTTTTTATGTTTTTGCAGTTCCTGTAAAAATAAATATGCTACACAGGAGATGAGATGGCCCATCATTTTGGACAGTGAAATATTAGAGTGGCTGGACCAACAGATCTGCCAAAGTCTTGTTGACAGGACTTTTTTTTAACTATGTGGAGGGTGAAACACACTGCATCTGCGTACAATCACAAAAAAATAAAGATTAAGACAGTGAGAATCTATCTGAAGTTGGTCTGTTATCTCGGTGGAGGAGGTCAAAATCTCTGTAGAAACTGTTATAAACCAAGACACAGAGGAGAGAACACATTTGCACAACACCAGATCAGTTGGTCCAAAAGACAAGGATTTATTGTAAAACGGCAAGGTAAGAAATAAAGCAGGCAAAGGTAACACATGACTTGACTAAAACTATGCATAATGCTGGAACGTGACTATATAGTGCAACGAACTGGTGATGAGAAAGTGAGATGCATGAGATTAAATACAAGAGGTAGTGAGGGTGATGGGGAACAGGTGGGGAAACACAATCAGGCAGCAGGTGTGACAAAACGAGGGCAGACCAGACAGGAACAAAGCTAGAAGACAGAAACAAGAGTTGGTGAACTACAAAATAAAACAGGAAATACATGACATGAAACAAAACATGAATGTGCAAAAATAAAAGAAACTTAACCAACATGACAAAAGTAAGAGTTTGAAACGTCTTATTTTTGACTTGATTTTTAAAGTATCTTGTTTTTCTATTTGACTTTCATGACAGTCGTGTTTTTGGGCATTTTTTCCTTTTGTAGATAGGAAAGCAGAAGAAAAACAGCAAATGAGGAGTGTAGAAAGTGAGAGAACATGTGCAGCAAAGGATCATGGGCGGGAGTTGAACCAGCAACCGCTCAACAGGGGACTCTAGTCCAGTTATGGGACCAGTAGACCATCAGCACCACTGGAGACACCCCACCCTGACTGGACTTTACACCCTGTCTTCCTGCTCCTCTATGTCTTCAGTCTGTGCTGCAGTGACCGCTGAGACTTTCTCATTCTCATGAGCAGAGTCCAGCTGAGGACAGATGAAGAGAGTTGATCATCTTTGAAAGTATTTTAGTCCCATTTTGAAACTTTGATCCTGACATCTTTGAACAGGTCTGTAAAGATGTTTTGTCAGCAATCGGTCTCACCTCTATCATCTCTGCAGGTTCACTTGGTTCAGTGTTGGAGTTCAGAGGTTTCTTCTTCCTGGATTATTACATTTGAGAAAAGTCAGTTTTACAATAATAGAGAGAAAAGAAATTAAACTATGAACCAAGTGAAGAGGATCATAAAAGAAACGTGTTTGAATTGATGGAGTTTTATGGTTTTACCTTGTCAACAGAATCACAAGAAGTGGTGGAATTAACATCAAAAAGAACAGGGTCAACCTGATGCTAATTATGGTTGTTATTGTTGATTTCCCTTGAATGAAAGAAGAGAGATATGTGAGACACATTACTAACAGAATCAGACTGGTCTATATCTTTAGCTCTGTCTGAGACTCTGTTGAGCCAGAATCTGACATGGAGTTCCCTCCATGAATTATTCACTTTAGTCAGTTTTAAGATCTGATGCAGAGAAAACGTGTTTGTGAAGGAAAAAATTAATTAATCAAATATATCATGAGCCACTTTGAGTATTCAGGGTGAGCTCTCTGTGTGCAGGTGTGTAAACATCTCACCTGCTGCAACGATCTGATGTGGGCTGGATTTCTGGCGTCCTATTTTGTTCCGGGCTTCACAGTAATAATTCCCACTGTGATTAGCTCTGAACTCAGTGATGGTGAGGGTCTGTCCTGAAGCTTTTGCTGAGTCTTCACTCTCTTTGTACCAGGTGTAAGTAGCTGCAGGGTTAGCATCACTGCTGCAGGTCAGATTTACTGAACTACCCTCCACTATCTCAGCAGAGGGACTCACTGACACAGAGGGACGTTTTGGAGCATCTGGAGGAGATCGAAAGAGAACTTTAGTCATTCAAGTTTCCTACATGGAGACTTTCAGCCGTTAAGAAGAGTTTTGTACCAGGTGATCTAACTTTGTAATGTCTTCTACTCACACTGGATATCTAGTGAGAGAGGGGGAGATACATGTGATCCATATTGATTCTCAGATCTGCAGTTGTATCTCCCTCTGTCCAGATGGCTGATGTTGAGAAAAGTATAAATTCCTCCTGTTGAATGAAACGTGGTGTTGTTCTCCTTGTACCAGGTGGAACGTGGTGCTGGGTTGGCGTAACTGATACAGGTCAGAGTCACTGAACTGCCCTCCACTATCTCAGAAGAGGGACTCACAGACACATAAGAGAACTTTGGAGCATCTGAAGACGGATAAAAACAGAAATGACAAAGAAACAAACACAGAATAAAAATCATTTCTGGGACATGGTTGTGTATGGTTTTCATCCTTCTGTT
This sequence comes from Xyrichtys novacula, assembly GCA_962446985.1. Taxonomy (NCBI): domain Eukaryota; kingdom Metazoa; phylum Chordata; class Actinopteri; order Labriformes; family Labridae; genus Xyrichtys; species Xyrichtys novacula. The sequence goes on along the minus strand of OY660866.1, from coordinate 13,824,731 downwards.
CCTCTTTAAATGTGACTTTTTACTCACATTTCACATAGACTAAGACATCCCTAGAGGACTCAGTGATGCCCCTCACTTCACAATAATACTGTCCAGAGTCTGACACCTGGATGGAGCTGAATACAAGCTGATTTCCTTTTCTGAGACTCTGAGGACTTAGATCACCATTTCTTCTGTACCAGGTATGGTTAGCATCTGGCTTAGCATCACTGCTGCAGGTCACAGTCACATGATTACCCTCCACTATCTCAGCAGAGGGACTCACTGACACAGAGGGACGTTTTGGATCATCTGGAAATGGATTTAATCAAAGTTAGTAAATTAAACTTGCAAATAAACATATAAAAGAAGAAATTTTGTCTTAGTGCTTTTTGTTCAAATACAGGATAAAACTGTTTTGAGGTGTTGTTGTGTAGTTTATTGTCTTTCTAATGTGTTTGAACTGTGATGTTTCACACACATGTATAACCAGCCAAGATGTTCCCCGATATCTGTGTCCCAAAGGTGTTCCTCACTTCACAGTAATACTGTCCAAAGTCTGAGGACTTAATGGCGCTGAAGACAAGCTGAGGTCCTCTCCTGAGACGCAGAGGATGTAGAAGTTCATTTCTTTGATACCAGGTATAACTGGATTCTACATTAGCGTCACTGCTGCAGGTCAGAGTCAGATTTTTTCCCTCCATTATCTCAGCAGAGGAACTTACTGACACAGAGGGAGGCTCGAAAGCATCTGAAGAAGAAACACATTTTACAGTTAACATTTCAGTCACTGATGTACTTGGTTTATGCTCTCTGTCCTTTAACAACTCTTTACTATTGAGTTTTTACTCTGAGCATCACAGATATGAGATGTTTTTTAAAGTGGAAATGTTAGCCACAGACCAGAGAGTCAGGGCACGCACTAAATTTTAAAACCTCTATAGATAGTGTTGTGTTAGAGGAAAGGGAGGGGTAAACTCACACACTGAAGGAGAGGGGAAGTCCTCATATCCTTCTACAGCACAGGAAAATCTGTCTGTGTTCAGAATCTGGTCTGGTTGATGATCTTTTGAATTTTGGTTCTTAATCTTCTCTCCATTCTTGAACCAAATGTATCGAAAATCTTGACGACAATGGCTGAGACACCTCAACTGCAAATGCCCACCTGGTCTGCTCACCATTATCTGGACATCTGATCAGATAAAACTGTCAGTACTTTCCACATAAACATACACATGATACAATAATTTACAGGATTTTAAAAAAGATAAAAGATGAAAAATTTCAGAGAAAACTTTACCTCTGACAGACAAGGTGACACCTGGGTAGCCAAAATATTTGTCCACGCTTGTCTCCATCCTGAACATGTATTCAGCTGAGTCACTCCCTGTCAGGTTTGTGATTGTCAAGGTGGATCTGGTCCCATCATACGTGGTCTTTACACGACCTGAATACTCTGAGTCTGTTTCAATGTTTAGAAACTCATCACCACGTTTCCTAATAAACCAAAATGTTTTTAAGAGTTTGTTCTGCTTCCTCTCCATTGTTTTTGGGTACTTAAAGTTGCAGCTTATTTCCACAGTTGATCCTCTGGAGACACAGATCTGAGTTTTAGAGTAAGTCACCTCCCAGCCGTTCTGAGCCTGAACCACTAAAACACAAAAATCAGAGAACACAGTCAATTTAACCAGACCAGGAAAAGTTTAAGACTGAACATGAAATAAATAAATCTGAACCAGATCATTGAGGTGCAGTCCGACATCATCTTGATATAACAATCACATGTAAGATATTTTTGTCAGGTTTAGCTTTTTTCTCTGTTTGATATTAGATTTTAAACTACTTATCAAAATATCTGAGAGAAGATTTATCCATACTGAAAAATTACAGATGTTTATATTCATGAACACTTCTCTAACCCAACAGCATTATTAACAGTGTAAATTATTTGACAGATTGTGCTGTTCTGTGAAAGTTTTCTCTGTGCAAAGTTAGCTGCCCAGTCAAGTGTGTATCTAAAAATAAATGCAGAAGTCTAAGGGGTGAGAAACTGTACAGCAGCTAATACTCAATGATTAGATAAGTGCTGTCAATGCAGCATCAGCATGGAAATATAACACCTATGAAGAGGAACAGACAGGGTTGTTGCAGATGTGTTGTAATAAATGAGTCCCTGAGACACTAGCCTGACTGCAAAACTAGTATCCACTAAAAAACTCAAAAAGTGATTTCAATACAGCAAATTACAATCAGAATTTTGGAGAAAAAACTGCAGGTTCTGTAAGCAGAGTCTGTTTTTGATCAAATTAAAAAGGAAAAGCTGTAGATATGAAGTACCTGATACAGAGAGGAGAAGGATGAATCCACTCACTGCTGCAGTTAAACTCATCTCTGCTCCTCTCTCCTTTCTCTGGGACTTTAGGGATGATAACACAAGTCAAAAATGTGACATGAAAAGCACACAGGAGATGAAAAAGTATCAGACATTTCATTAAACTATTCTACTTACAAATATGACCAGCGTTGTGTTTTGAAGGGCGTCTTTTCTCTGCAGTCCGTGAGCAGAAGGCGGAAACTGAAGTGTGAAACAGACCAAAAAAGCCCTTCCTTTTTAAATGATAACATAAATGTTGATTCAAACACCAATAAGAGACCACACCTTAAAGAAGCTGTTTTTCATCAACTTAATTCTCTTGAAATGGTTAAGTTTGTACTATCTTTTGATTTTATTTTAACATCAGTATCGACACGTTATCTCCATTAGTTGAGGAAGGATGTCAAAAAGTCTGTGGGTGAACAAAGTTGAATCAAAAACCTCAAAGTATGGGAGAAAAAAACTAATCTGTATGAGTGGATTACACTTGAACTTCAACGGAAGTGTTTTTTTTTTTTTTTTTTTTGGGGGGGGGGGGGGTGTTGTAATCCTTTGAATCAGAGAGTAAATAGAGTGTCACACAAACAACAAATAGTAGAGTCAGGATGTTGCGTTCAACCTCCAGTCAAACTCTCATAGAGCTCGTTGTCACAAGAAAGGATTATCAAAAATGTAACATACATCGATCATCCCATAAATATTCTCAGTCACTACAAGATAAAGATGCAATCAATTAAAAAGATCACTTAGAGTTACTGCTTATGTGGCACTATGCGTTATTGAAGGCATGGAAATAGTCAAACCCCCATTTTATTTATATGAATAAAGTTCACATGCAATACTAAAACTACTGTAGCGTCTATTTTCCTGTAAGATAGTGTAATATATGTTTCACCAGCAGGGGGCACTCGGTACCTCACCTAGCGGATAGCTGATGCAACAGCAGGAGAAGTCCAGTCAGTGTCTGAGGATGAAGCGTTCAGACCATAGACTGTATATACTTTGGACAACTTGGTTCCACCTTCTGCCAGTATACGGATTTGAAGCCAAAAAGCTCTCTGTGATTCTGCATATTTTTCTCCACTTCCTGAAACCAACATTGCACATAGGCTGTATCAAGTGTCAATCATAGAAAACATGAACCACCTAATAACTTTTAAAAATGGAGCTGCACAGAAAAAAGAGGACTTGAGCACAAACCAGTCTTACAGTAGCTACATGTCAACATCACAGTTAGGGGGAGAAGAATTTATATTTTGTGTAATAAATTTCTAAAGTTTGTCCACAGACCCCATAAGGATGGCTGGTGGGGGCAGGATTTATGACCTATACTGCAGCCTGTCACCAGAGGGCGCTGTTCTTGGGGTGGCTTCACCCAGCGAGGAGGCAGACGGCGTCCATTTTATATACAGTCAATGGTACAGGCACAGCATAGAGTACACTCCTATTAATGACTGTTTTTATGTGTTTGCAGGTTAGCTGGTTCAGAAATACTATAAAAGTAATGGACAACAGTAAATGATATATCTTAAGTGCCTTGGAGTGTAACAGACGTCGAGCTAAAGAGTGAATTCACAAGCTCAAGGGTTTGTAAAGGCGACTCGCTGGATTGTGTATCTGTAATGGTGGACTCGTAGTCCATGGCAATCGTGGTCATGAACCAGAGGACTGAATTATGTCTCTTTTGAGTTTAAAGGATAGGCTAACTACTGAGAGATACACATTACAGCTGTAAAAATATAAGTTTATATCAAGAAACCGCATTAAGTGGATTAAGTTTTTTCTGTGGGGAGGTGCTTGTGTGGAGTTGAGCTGAGTGAGGGGCTGGGCTGGGCTGGCAGGTGCGGCTGTGGTGCCATGCTATGGTCCAGTTAGTAGACCGTGATGAGAGTCTGTATTGTGCACGCTTGTATTTTAGGTTAAAGCCACACTGTGTGTTTTCATTGTGGGAAGAGGGAAAGTAAAACACTTTATGTTCAGTGTATTAAGGGACAGTGCAGTGTTAATACATTAAAAGACATTAGTTTGAAATAGATTTACTTAACTAAAGATCAGTTATACAGTTCATAAAGGAGATGTAATGGTTAAAATAGTATAAATATTGAGACAGTAATGTCATGGATTTTATTTCAACACCACTGTAGTATTGTGTTGCTTTAAGAGTTGTTTTACAGTGCAAGTGTAGAGTGTTTATCATAAAACAGAGAAGTCCAGTCAGTGTGTGAGGATGAAGCGTAAAGACACAGAACAGAGTGCGCTCCTATTAATGACTGTTTTTATGTTTTTGCAGTTCCTGTAAAAATAAATATGCTACACAGGAGATGAGTTGGCCCATCATTTTGGACAGTGAAATATTAGAGTGGCTGGACCAACAGATCTGCCAAAGTCTTGTTGACAGGACTTTTTTTTAACTAACTGGAGGGTGAAACACACTGCATCTGCGTACAATCACAAAAAAAAGATTAAGACAGTGAGAATGAATCTGAAGTTGGTCTGTTATCTCGGTGGAGGAGGTCAGACTCTCTGTTGAAACTGTTATAAACCAAGACACAGAGGAGAGAACACAATTGCACAACACCAGATCAGTTGGTCCAAAAGACAAGGAATTTATTGTAAAACAGCAAGGTCAGAAATAAAGCAGGCAAAGGTAATACATGACTTGACTAAAACTATGCATAATGCTGGAACGTGACTATAGAGTGCAACGAACTGGTGACGAGACAGTGAGATGCATGAGATTAAATACAAGAGGTAGTGAGGGTGATGGGGAACAGGTGGGGAAACACAATCAGGCAGCAGGTGTGACAAAACGAGGGCAGACCAGACAGGAACAAAGCTAGAAGACAGAAACAAGAGTTGGTGAACTACAAAATAAAACAGGAAATACATGACATGAAACAAAACATGAATGTGCAAAAATAAAGGAAACTTAACCAACATGACAAAAGTAAGAGTTTGAAACGTCTTATTTTTGACTTGATTTTTAAAGTATCTTGTTTTTCTATTTGACTTTCATGACAGTCGTGTTTTGGGGCATTTTTTCCTTTTGTAGATAGGAAAGCAGAAGAAAGACAGCAAATGAGGAGTGTAGAAAGTGAGAGAACATGTGCAGCAAAGGATCATGGGCGGGAGTTGAACCAGCAACCGCTCAACAGGGGACTCTAGTCCAGTTATGGGACCAGTAGACCATCAGCACCACTGGAGACACCCCACCCTGACTGGACTTTACACCCTGTCTTCCTGCTCCTCTATGTCTTCAGTCTGTGCTGCAGTGACCGCTGAGACTTTCTCATTCTCATGAGCAGAGTCCAGCTGAGGACAGATGAAGAGAGTTGATCATCTTTGAAAGTATTTTAGTCCCATTTTGAAACTTTGATCCTGACATCTTTGAACAGGTCTGTAAAGATGTTTTGTCAGCAGTCGGTCTCACCTCTATCATCTCTGCAGGTTCACTTGGTTCAGTGTTGGAGTTCAGAGGTTTCTTCTTCCTGGATTATTACATTTGAGAACAGTCAGTTTTACAGTGATAGAGAGAAAAGAAAATAAACTATGAACCAAGTGAAGAAGCTCATAAAAGAAACATGTTTGAATTGATGGAGTTTTATGGTTTTACCTTGTCAACAGACTCACGAGAGGTGGAGGAATCAACATCAAAAAGAACAGGGTAAACCTGATGCTAATTATGGTTGTTATTGTTGATTTCCCTTGAATGAAAGAAGAGAGATATGTGAGACACATTACTAACAGAATCAGACTGGTCTATATCTTTAGCTCTGTCTGAGACTCTGTTGAGCCAGAATCTGACATGGAGTTCCCTCCATGAATTATTCACTTTAGTCAGTTTTAAGATCTGATTCAGAGAAAACATGTTTGTGAAGGAAAAAATTAATTAATCAAATATATCATGAGCTGCTTTGAGTATTCTGGGTAAGCTCTCTGTGTGCAGGTGTGTAAATATCTCACCTGCTGCAACGATCTGATGTGGGCTGGATTTCTGGCGTCCTATTTTGTTCCGGGCTTCACAGTAATAATTCCCACTGTGATTAGCTCTGAACTCAGTGATGGTGAAGGTCTGTCCTGAAGCGTTTGCTGAGTCTTCACTCTCTTTGTACCAGGTATAAGTAGCTGCAGGGTTAGCATCACTGCTGCAGGTCAGAGTCACATGATTACCCTCCACTATCTCAGCAGAGGGACTCACTGACACAGAGGGACGTTTTGGAGCATCTGGAAGAGATCGAAAGAAAACTTTACATGGAGACTTAAGCCATTAAGAAGAGTTTTGTACCAGGTGATCTAACTTTGTAATGTCTTCTACTCACACTGGATATCTAGTGAGAGAGGGGGAGATACATGTGATCCATATTGATTCTCAGATCTGCAGTTGTATCTCCCTCTGTCCAGATGGCTGATGTTGAGAAAAGTATAAATTCCTCCTGTTGACTGAAACGTGGTGTTGTTCTCCTTGTACCAGGTGGAACGTGGTGCTGGGTTGGCATAACTGATACAGGTCAGAGTCACTGAACTGCCCTCCACTATCTCAGAAGAGGGACTCACAGACACATAAGAGAACTTTGGAGCATCTGAAGACGGATAAAAACAGAAATGACAAAGAAACGAACACAGAATAAAAATCATTTCTGGGATATGGTTGTGTATGGTTTTCATCCTTCTGTTCCTCTTTAAATGTGACTTTTTACTCACATTTCACATAGACTAAGACGTCCCTAGAGGACTCAGTGATGCCCCTCACTTCACAATAATACTGTCCAGAGTCTGAGGACTGAATGGAGCTGAAAACAAGCTGATTTCCTTTTCTGAGACTCAGACTTAGACGTCCACTTCTTCTGTACCAGGTATAAGTAGCATCTGGCTTAGCATCACTGCTGCAGGTCAGAGTCACATGATTACCCTCCACTATCTCAGCAGAGGGACTCACTGACACAGAGGGAAGCTCTGGATCATCTGGAAATGGATTTAATCAAAGTTAGTAAATTAAACATGCAAATAAACATATAAAAGAAGAAATTTTGTCTTAGTGCTTTTTGTTCAAATACAGGATAAAACTGTTTTGAGGTATTGTTGTGTAGTTTATTGTCTTTCTAATGTGTTTGAACTGTGATGTTTCACACACATGTCAAACCAGCCAAGATGTTCCCCGATATCTGTGTCCCAAAGGTGTTCCTCACTTCACAGTAATACTGTCCAAAGTCTGAGGACTTGATGGAGCTGAAGACAAGCTGAGGTCCTCTCCTGAGACGCAGAGGATATAGAGGTTCATTTCTTTGATACCAGGTATAACTGGATTCTACATTAGCACCACTGCTGCAGGTCAGAGTCACATTTTTTCCCTCCATTATCTCAGCAGAGGAACTCACTGACACAGAGGGAGGCTCGAAAGCATCTGAAGAAGAAACACATTTTACAGTTAACATTTCAGTCACTGATGTACTTGGTTTATGCTCTCTGTCCTTTAACAACTCTTTACTATTGAGTTTTTACTCTGAGCATCACAGATATGAGATGTTTTTTAAAGTGGAAATGTTAGCCACAGACCAGAGAGTCAGGGCACGCACCAAATTTTAAAACCTCCATCAGATAGTGTTGTGTTAGAGGAAAGGGAGGGGTAAACTCACACACTGAAGGAGAGGGGAAGTCCTCATATCCTTCTACAGCACAGGAAAATCTGTCTGTGTTCAGAGTCTGGTCTGGTTGATGATATTTTGAATTTTGGTTCTTAATTTTTTCTCCATTCATGAACCAAATGTATCGAAAATCTTGACGACAACGGCTGAGACACTTCAACTGCAAATGCCCACCTGGTCTGCTCACCATTATCTGGACATCTGATCAGATAAAACTGTCAGTACTTTCCACATAAACATACACATAATATAATCATTTACACGATTTTCAAAAAGGTAAAGGATGAAAAATTTCACAGAAAACTTTACCTCTGACAGACAAGGTGACACCTGGGTAGCCAGAATATTTGTCCAGGCTTGTCTCCATCCTGAACATGTATTCAGCTGAGTCACTCCCTGTCAGGTTTGTGATTGTTAGGGTGGATCTGGTCCCATCATACGTGGTCTTCACACGACCTGAATACTCTGAGTCTGTTTCAATGTTTAGAAACTCATCACCACGTCTCCTGATAAACCAAAATGTTTTTAAGAGTTTGTTCTGCTTCCTCTCCATTGTTTTTGGGTACTTAAAGTTGCAGCTTATTTCCACAGTTGATCCTCTGGAGACACAGATCTGAGTTTTAGAGTAAGTCACCTCCCAGTCGTTCTGAGGCTGAGCCACTAAAACACAAAAATCAGAGAACACAGTCAATTTAACCAGACCAGGAAAAGTTTAAGACTGAACATGAAATAAATAAATCTGAACCAGATCATTGAGGTGCAGTCCGACATCATCTTGATATAACAATCACATGTAAGATATTTTTGTCAGGTTTAGCTTTTTTCTCTGTTTGATATTAGATTTTAAACTACTTATCAAAATATCAGAGAGAAGATTTATCCATACTGAAAAATTACAGATGTTTATATTCATCAACACTTCTCTAACCCAACAGCATTATTAACAGTGTAAATTATTTGACAGATTGTGCTGTTCTGTGAAAGTTTTCTCTGTGCAAAGTTAGCTGCCCAGTCAAGTGTGTATCTAAAAATAAATGCAGAAGTCTAAGGGGTGAGAAACTGTACAGCAGCTAATACTCAATGATTAGATAAGTGCTGTCAATGCAGCATCAGCATGGAAATATAACACCTATGAAGAGGAACAGACAGGGTTGTTGCAGATGTGTTGTAATAAATGAGTCCCTGAGACACTAGCCTGACTGCAAAACTAGTATCCACTAAAAAACTCAAAAAGTGATTTCAATACAGCAAATTACAATCAGAATTTTGGAGAAAAAACTGCAGGTTCTGCAAACAGAGTCTGTTTTTGATCAAATTAAAAAGAGGCTGCAGGTTTCTCAGAGTGAAGAGGAAAAGCTTTAGATATGAAGTACCTGATACAGAGAGGAGAAGGATGAATCCACTCACTGCTGCAGTTAAACTCATCTCTGCTCCTCTCTCCTTTCTCTGGGACTTTAGGGATAATAACACAAGTCAAATATGTGACATGAAAAGCTAACAGGAGATGAAAAAGTATCAGACATTTCATTAAACTATTCTACTTACAAATATGACCAGCGTTGTGTTTTGAAGGGCGTCTTTTCTCTGCAGTCCGTGAGCAGAAGGCGGAAACTGAAGTGTGAAACAGACCAAAAAAGCCCTTCCTTTTTAAATGATAACATAAATGTTGATTCAAACACCAATAAGAGACCACACCTTAAAGAAGCTGTTTTTCATCAACTTAATCCTCTTGAAATGGTTAAGTTTGTCCTATCTTTTGATTTTATTTTAACATCAGTATCGACACGTTATCTCCATTAGTTGAGGAAGGATGTCAAAAAGTCTGTGGGTGAACAAAGTTGAATCAAAAACCTCAAAGTATGGGAGAAAAAAACTAATCTGTATGAGTGGATTACACTTGAACTTCAACGGAAGTGTTTTTTTTTTTTTTTTTTGGGGGGGGGGTGTTGTAATCCTTTGAATCAGAGAGTAAATAGAGTGTCACACAAACAACAAATAGTAGAGTCAGGATGTTGCGTTCAACCTCCAGTCAAACTCTCATAGAGCTCGTTGTCACAAGAAAGGATTATCAAAAATGTAACATACATCGATCATCCCATAAATATTCTCAGTCACTACAAGATAAAGATGCAATCAATTAAAAAGATCACTTAGAGTTACTGCTTATGTGGCACTATGCGTTATTGAAGGCATGGAAATAGTCAAACCCCCATTTTATTTATATGAATAAAGTTCACGTGCAATACTAAAACTACTGTAGCGTCTATTTTCCTGTAAGATAGTGTAATATATGTTTCACCAGCAGGGGGCACTCGGTACCTCACCTTGCGGATAGCTGATGCAACAGCAAGAGAAGTCCAGTCAGTGTCTGAGGATGAAGCGTTCAGACCATAGACTGTATATACTTTGGACAACTTGGTTCCACCTTCTGCCAGTATACGGATTTGAAGCCAAAAAGCTCTCTGTGATTCTGCATTTTTTTCTCCACTTCCTGAAACCAACATTGCACATAGGCTGTATCAAGTGTCAATCATAGAAAACATGAACCACCTAATAACTTTTAAAAATGGAGCTGCACAGAAAAAAGAGGACTTGAGCACAAACCAGTCTTACAGTAGCTACATGTCAACATCACAGTTAGGGGGGAGAAGAATTTATATTTTGTGTAATAAATTTCTAAAGTTTGTCCACAGACCCCATAAGGATGGCTGGTGGGGGCAGGATTTATGACCTATACTGCAGCCTGTCACCAGAGGGCGCTGTTCTTGGGGTGGCTTCACCCAGCGAGGAGGCAGATGGCGTCCATTTTATATACAGTCAATGGTACAGGCACAGCATAGAGTACACTCCTATTAATGACTGTTTTTATGTGTTTGCAGGTTAGCTGGTTCAGAAATACTATAAAAGTAATGGACAACAGTAATAATATATCTTAAGTGCCTTGGAGTGTAACAGACGTCGAGCTAAAGAGTGAATTCACAAGCTCATGGGTTTGTAAAGGCGACTCGCTGGATTGTGTATCTGTAATGGCGGACTCGTAGTCCATGGCAATCGTGGTCATGAACCAGAGGACTGAATTATGTCTCTTTTGAGTTTAAAGGATAGGCTAACTACTGAGAGATACACATTACAGCTGTAAAAATATAAGTTTATATCAAGAAACCGCATTAAGTGGATTAAGTTTTTTCTGTGGGGAGGTGCTTGTGTGGAGTTGAGCTGAGTGAGGGGCTGGGCTGGCAGGTGCGGCTGTGGTGCCATGCTATGGTCCAGTTAGTAGGCTGCAATGAGAGTCTGTATTGTGCACGCTTGTATTTTAGGTTAAAGCCACAACGTGTGTTTTCATTGTGGGAAGAGGGAAAGTAAAACACTTTATGTTCAGTGTATTAAGGGACAGTGCAATGTTAATACATTAAAAGACATTAGTTTGAAATAGATTTACTTAACTAAAGATCAGTTATACAGTTCATAAAGGAGATGTAATGGTTAAAATAGTATAAATATTGAGACAGTAATGTCATGGATTTTATTTCAACACCACTGTAGTATTGTGTTGCTTTAAGAGTTGTTTTACAGTGCAAGTGTAGAGTGTTTATCATAAAACAGAGAAGTCCAGTCAGTGTGTGAGGATGAAGCGTAAAGACACAGAACAGAGTGCGCTCCTATTAATGACTGTTTTTATGTTTTTGCAGTTCCTGTAAGAATAAATATGCCACACAGGAGATGAGTTGGCCCATCATTTTGGACAGTGAAATATTAGAGGGGCTGGACCAACAGATCTGCCAAAGTCTTGTTGACAGGACTTTTTTTTAACTATGTGGAGGGTGAAACACACTGCATCTGCGTACAATCACAAAAAAATAAAGATTAAGACAGTGAGAATCTATCTGAAGTTGGTCTGTTATCTCTGTGGAGGAGGTCAGACTCTCTGTAGAAACTGTTATAAACCAAGACACAGAGGAGAGAACACATTTGCACAACACCAGATCAGTTGGTCCAAAAGACAAGGATTTATTGTAAAACGGCAAGGTCAAAAATAAAGCAGGCAAAGGTAATACATGACTTGACTAAAACTATGCATAATGCTGGAACGTGACTATAGAGTGCAACGAACTGGTGATGAGAAAGTGAGATGCATGAGATTAAATACAAGAGGTAGTGAGGGTGATGGGGAACAGGTGGGGAAACACAATCAGGCAGCAGGTGTGACAAAACGAGGGCAGACCAGACAGGAACAAAGCTAGAAGACAGAAACAAGAGTTGGTGAACTACAAAATAAAACAGGAAATACATGACATGAAACAAAACATGAATGTGCAAAAATAAAGGAAACTTAACCAACATGACAAAAGTAAGAGTTTGAAACGTCTTATTTTTGACTGAGAGAACATGTGCAGCAAAGGATCATGGGCGGGAGTTGAACCAGCAACCGCTCAACAGGGGACTCTAGTCCAGTTATGGGACCAGTAGACCATCAGCACCACTGGAGACACCCCACCCTGACTGGACTTTACACCCTGTCTTCCTGCTCCTCTATGTCTTCAGTCTGTGCTGCAGTGACCGCTGAGACTTTCTCATTCTCATGAGCAGAGTCCAGCTGAGGACAGATGAAGAGAGTTGATCATCTTTGAAAGTATTTTAGTCCCATTTTGAAACTTTGATCCTGACATCTTTGAACAGGTCTGTAAAGATGTTTTGTCAGCAGTCGGTCTCACCTCTATCATCTCTGCAGGTTCACTTGGTTCAGTGTTGGAGCTCAGAGGTTTCTTCTTCCTGGATTATTACATTTGAGAAAAGTTAGTTTTACAATAATAGAGAGAAAAGAAATTAAACTATGAACCAAGTGAAGAGGATCATAAAAGAAACGTGTTTGAATTGATGGAGTTTTATGGTTTTACCTTGTCAACAGAATCACAAGAAGTGGTGGAATTAACATCAAAAAGAACAGGGTCAACCTGATGCTAATTATGGTTGTTATTGTTGATTTCCCTTGAATGAAAGAAGAGAGATATGTGAGACACATTACTAACAGAATCAGACTGGTCTATATCTTTAGCTCTGTCTGAGACTCTGTTGAGCCAGAATCTGACATGGAGGTCCCTCCATGAATTATTCACTTTAGTCAGTTTTAAGATCTGATTCAGAGAAAACATGTTTGTGAAGGAAAAAATTAATTAATTAAACATATCATGAGCTGCTTTGAGTATTCTGGGTAAGCTCTCTGTGTGCAGGTGTGTAAATATCTCACCTGCCGCAACGATCTGATGTGGGCTGGATTTCTGGCGTCCTATTTTGTTTCGGGCTTCACAGTAATAATTCCCACTGTGATGAGCTCTGAACTCAGTGATGGTGAGGGTCTGTCCTGAAGCGTTTGCTGAGTCTTCACTCTCTTTGTACCAGGTATAAGTAGCTGCAGGGTTAGCATCACTGCTGCAGGTCAGATTTACTGAACTACCCTCCACTATCTCAGCAGAGGGACTCACTGACACAGAGGGACGTTTTGGAGCATCTGGAGGAGATCGAAAGAGAACTTTACATGGAGACTTAAGCCATTAAGAAGAGTTTTGTACCAGGTGATCTAACTTTGTAATGTCTTCTACTCACACTGGATATCCAGTGAGAGAGGGGGAGATACATGTGATCCATATTGATTCTCAGATCTGCAGTTGTATCTCCCTCTGTCCAGATGGCTGATGTTGAGAAAAGTATAAATTCCTCCTGTTGAATGAAACGTGGTGTTGTTCTCCTTGTACCAGGTGGAACGTGGTGCTGGGTTGGCGTAACTGATACAGGTCAGAGTCACTGAACTGCCCTCCACTATCTCAGAAGAGGGACTCACAGACACATAAGAGAACTTTGGAGCATCTGAAGACGGATAAAAACAGAAATGACAAAGAAACAGAATAAAAAAATGTTCTGGGATATGGTTGTGTATGGTTTTCATCCTTATGTTGCCCTTTAAATGTGACTTTACTCACATTTCACATAGACTAAGACATCCCTAGAGGACTCAGTGATGCCCCTCACTTCACAATAATACTGTCCAGAGTCTGACACCTGGATGGAGCTGAAGACAAGCTGATTTCCTTTTCTGAGACTCTGAGGACTTAGATCACCATTTCTTCTGTACCAGGTATGGTTAGCATCTGGCTTAGCATCACTGCTGCAGGTCAGAGTCACATGATTACCCTCCACTATCTCAGCAGAGGGACTCACTGACACAGAGGGAAGCTCTGGATCATCTGGAAATGGATTTAATCAAAGTTAGTAAATTAAAACATGCAAATAAACATATAAAAGAAGAAATTTTGTCTTAGTGCTTTTTGTTCAAATACAGGATAAAACTGTTTTGAGGTATTGTTGTGTAGTTTATTGTCTTTCTAATGTGTTTGAACTGTGATGTTTCACACACATGTCAAACCAGCCAAGATGTTCCCCGATATCTGTGTCCCAAAGATGTTCCTCACTTCACAGTAATACTGTCCAAAGTCTGAGGACTTGATGGAGCTGAAGACAAGCTGAGGTCCTCTCCTGAGACGCAGAGGATATCGAGGTTCATTTCTTTGATACCAGGTATAACTGGATTCTACATTAGCATCACTGCTGCAGGTCAGAGTCACATTTTTTCCCTCCATTATCTCAGCAGAGGAACTCACTGACACAGAGGGAGGCTCGAAAGCATCTGAAGAAGAAACACATTTTACAGTTAACATTTCAGTCACTGATGTACTTGGTTTATGCTCTCTGTCCTTTAACAACTCTTTACTATTGAGTTTTTACTCTGAGCATCACAGATATGAGATGTTTTTTAAAGTGGAAATGTTAGCCACAGACCAGAGAGTCAGGGCACGCACCAAATTTTCAAACCTCCATCAGATAGTGTTGTGTTAGAGGAAAGGGAGGGGTAAACTCACACACTGAAGGAGAGGGGAAGTCCTCATATCCTTCTACAGCACAGGAAAATCTGTCTGTGTTCAGAATCTGGTCTGGTTGATGATCTTTTGAATTTTGGTTCTTAATCTTCTCTCCGTTCTTGAACCAAATGTATCGAAAATCTTGACGACAACGGCTGAGACACTTCAACTGCAAATGCCCACCTGGTCTGCTCACCATTATCTGGACATCTGATCAGATAAAACTGTCAGTACTTTCCACATAAACATACACATGATACAATCATTTACAGGATTTTAAAAAAGATAAAAGATGAAAAAATTTCAGAGAAAACTTTACCTCTGACAGACAAGGTCACACCTCCGCTGCCAAAATATTTGTCAAAGCTTGTCTCCATCCTGAACTTGTACTGAGCTGAGTCACTCCCTGTCAGGTTTGTGATTGTTAGGGTGGATCTGGTCCCATCATGCGTGGTCTTCACACGACCTGAATACTCTGAGTCTGTTTCAATGTTTAGAAACTCATCACCACGTTTCCTAATAAACCAAAATGTTTTTAAGAGTTTGTTCTGCTTCCTCTTCATTGTTTTTGGGTACTTAAAGTTGCAGCTTATTTCTACAGTTGATCCTCTAGAGACACAGATCTGAGCTGTAGAGTAAGTCACCTCCCAGCCGTTCTGAGGCTGAACCACTAAAACACAAAAATCAGAGAACACAGTCAATTTAACCAGACCAGGAAAAGTTTAAGACTGAACATGAAATAAATAAATCTGAACCAGATCATTGAGGTGCAGTCCGACATCATCTTGATATAACAATCACATGTAAGATATTTTTGTCAGGTTTAGCTTTTTTCTCTGTTTGATATTAGATTTTAAACTACTTATCAAAATATCTGAGAGAAGATTTATCCATACTGAAAAATTACAGATGTTTATATTCATGAACACTTCTCTAACCCAACAGCATTATTAACAGTGTAAATTATTTGACAGATTGTGCTGTTCTGTGAAAGTTTTCTCTGTGCAAAGTTAGCTGCCCAGTCAAGTGTGTATCTAAAAATAAATGCAGAAGTCTAAGGGGTGAGAAACTGTACAGCAGCTAATACTCAATGATTAGATAAGTGCTGTCAATGCAGCATCAGCATGGAAATATAACACCTATGAAGAGGAACAGACAGGGTTGTTGCAGATGTGTTGTAATAAATGAGTCCCTGAGACACTAGCCTGACTGCAAAACTAGTATCCACTAAAAAACTCAAAAACTGATTTCAATACAGCAAATTACAATCAGAATTTTGGAGAAAAAACTGCAGGTTCTGTAAGCAGAGTCTGTTTTTGATCAAATTAAAAAGAGGCTGCAGGTTTCTCAGAGTGAAGAGGAAAAGCTTTAGATATGAAGTACCTGATACAGAGAGGAGAAGGATGAATCCACTCACTGCTGCAGTTAAACTCATCTCTGCTCCTCTCTCCTTTCTCTGGGACTTTAGGGATAATAACACAAGTCAAATATGTGACATGAAAAGCTAACAGGAGATGAAAAAGTATCAGACATTTCATTAAACTATTCTACTTACAAATATGACCAGCGTTGTGTTTTGAAGGGCGTCTTTTCTCTGCAGTCCGTGAGCAGAAGGCGGAAACTGAAGTGTGAAACAGACCAAAAAAGCCCTTCCTTTTTAAATGATAACATAAATGTTGATTCAAACACCAATAAGAGACCACACCTTAAAGAAGCTGTTTTTCATCAACTTAATCCTCTTGAAATGGTGAAGTTTGTCCTATCTTTTGATTTTATTTCAACATCAGTATCGACACGTTATCTCCATTAGTTGAGGAAGGATGTCAAAAAGTCTGTGGGTGAACAAAGTTGAATCAAAAACCTCAAAGTATGGGAGAAAAAAACTAATCTGTATGAGTGGATTACACTTGAACTTCAACGGAAGTGTTTTTTTTTTTTTTTTGGGGGGGGGTGTTGTAATCCTTTGAATCAGAGAGTAAATAGAGTGTCACACAAACAACAAATAGTAGAGTCAGGATGTTGCGTTCAACCTCCAGTCAAACTCTCATAGAGCTCGTTGTCACAAGAAAGGATTATCAAAAATGTAACATACATCGATCATCCCATAAATATTCTCAGTCACTACAAGATAAAGATGCAATCAATTAAAAAGATCACTTAGAGATACTGCTTATGTGGCACTATGAGTTATTGAAGGCATGGAAATAGTCAACCCCCCATTTTATTTATATGAATAAAGTTCACGTGCAATACTAAAACTACTGTAGCGTCTATTTTCCTGTAAGATAGTGTAATATATGTTTCACCAGCAGGGGGCACTCGGTACCTCACCTAGCGGATAGCTGATGCAACAGCAGGAGAAGTCCAGTCAGTGTCTGAGGATGAAGCGTTCAGACCATAGACTGTATATACTTTGGACAACTTGGTTCCACCTTCTGCCAGTATACGGATTTGAAGCCAAAAAGCTCTCTGTGATTCTGCATTTTTTTCTCCACTTCCTGAAACCAACATTGCACATAGGCTGTATCAAGTGTCAATCATAGAAAACATGAACCACCTAATAACTTTTAAAAATGGAGCTGCACAGAAAAAAGAGGACTTGAGCACAAACCAGTCTTACAGTAGCTACATGTCAACATCACAGTTAGGGGGAGAAGAATTTATATTTTGTGTAATAAATTTCTAAAGTTTGTCCACAGACCCCATAAGGATGGCTGGTGGGGGCAGGATTTATGACCTATACTGCAGCCTGTCACCAGAGGGCGCTGTTCTTGGGGTGGCTTCACCCAGCGAGGAGGCAGATGGCGTCCATTTTATATACAGTCAATGGTACAGGCACAGCATAGAGTACACTCCTATTAATGACTGTTTTTATGTGTTTGCAGGTTAGCTGGTTCAGAAATACTATAAAAGTAATGGACAACAGTAATGATATATCTTAAGTGCCTTGGAGTGTAACAGACGTCGAGCTAAAGAGTGAATTCACAAGCTCATGGGTTTGTAAAGGCGACTCGCTGGATTGTGTATCTGTAATGGCGGACTCGTAGTCCATGGCAATCGTGGTCATGAACCAGAGGACTGAATTATGTCTCTTTTGAGTTTAAAGGATAGGCTAACTACTGAGAGATACACATTACAGCTGTAAAAATATAAGTTTATATCAAGAAACCGCATTAAGTGGATTAAGTTTTTTCTGTGGGGAGGTGCTTGTGTGGAGTTGAGCTGAGTGAGGGGCTGGGCTGGCAGGTGCGGCTGTGGTGCCATGCTATGGTCCAGTTAGTAGACCGTGATGAGAGTCTGTATTGTGCACGCTTGTATTTTAGGTTAAAGCCACACTGTGTGTTTTCATTGTGGGAAGAGGGAAAGTAAAACACTTTATGTTCAGTGTATTAAGGGACAGTGCAGTGTTAATACATTAAAAGACATTAGTTTGAAATAGATTTACTTAACTAAAGATCAGTTATACAGTTCATAAAGGAGATGTAATGGTTAAAATAGTGTAAATATTGAGACAGTAATGTCATGGATTTTATTTCAACACCACTGTAGTATTGTGTTGCTTTAAGAGTTGTTTTACAGTGCAAGTGTAGAGTGTTTATCATAAAACAGAGAAGTCCAGTCAGTGTGTGAGGATGAAGCGTAAAGACACAGAACAGAGTGCGCTCCTATTAATGACTGTTTTTATGTTTTTGCAGTTCCTGTAAGAATAAATATGCCACACAGGAGATGAGTTGGCCCATCATTTTGGACAGTGAAATATTAGAGGGGCTGGACCAACAGATCTGCCAAAGTCTTGTTGACAGGACTTTTTTTTAGCTACCTGGAAGGTGAAACACACTGCATCTGCGTACAATCAAAAAAAAAAGATTAAGACAGTGAGAATGAATCTGAAGTTGGTCTGTTATCTCTGTGGAGGAGGTCAGACTCTCTGTAGAAACTGTTATAAACCAAGACACAGAGGAGAGAACACAATTGCACAACACCAGATCAGTTGGTCCAAAAGACAAGGATTTATTGTAAAAAGGCAAGGTCAGAAATAAAGCAGGCAAAGGTAATACATGACTTGACTAAAACTATGCATAATGCTGGAACGTGACTATAAAGTGCAACGAACTGGTGACGAGACAGTGAGATGCATGAGATTAAATACAAGAGGTAGTGAGGGTGATGGGGAACAGGTGGGGAAACACAATCAGGCAGCAGGTGTGACAAAACGAGGGCAGACCAGACAGGAACAAAGCTAGAAGACAGAAACAAGAGTTGGTGAACTACAAAATAAAACAGGAAATACATGACATGAAACAAAACATGAATGTGCAAAAATAAAGGAAACTTAACCAACATGACAAAAGTAAGAGTTTGAAACGTCTTATTTTTGACTGAGAGAACATGTGCAGCAAAGGATCATGGGCGGGAGTTGAACCAGCAACCGCTCAACAGGAGACTCCAGTCTAGTTATGGGACCAGTACACCATCAGCACCACTGGAGACACCCCACCCTGACTGGATTTCACACCCTGTCTTCCTGCTCCTCTATGTCTTCAGTCTGTGCTGCAGTGACCGCTGAGACTTTCTCATTCTCATGAGCAGAGTCCAGCTGAGGACAGATGAAGAGAGTTGATCATCTTTGAAAGTATTTTAGTCCCATTTTGAAACTTTGATCCTGACATCTTTGAACAGGTCTGTAAAGATGTTTTGTCAGCAGTCGGTCTCACCTCTATCATCTCTGCAGGTTCACTTGGTTCAGTGTTGGAGTTCAGAGGTTTCTTCTTCCTGGATTATTACATTTGAGAAAAGTTAGTTTTACAATAATAGAGAGAAAAGAAATTAAACTATGAACCAAGTGAAGAAGCTCATAAAAGAAATGTGTTTGAATTGATGGAGTTTTATGGTTTTACCTTGTCAACAGACTCACAAGAGGTGGAGGAATCAACATCAAAAAGAACAGGGTCAACCTGATGCTAATTATGGTTGTTATTGTTGATTTCCCTTGAATGAAAGAAGAGAGATATGTGAGACACATTACTAACAGAATCAGACTGGTCTATATCTTTAGCTCTGTCTGAGACTCTGTTGAGCCAGAATCTGACATGGAGGTCCCTCCATGAATTATTCACTTTAGTCAGTTTTAAGATCTGATTCAGAGAAAACATGTTTGTGAAGGAAAAAATTAATTAATTAATCAAACATATCATGAGCTGCTTTGAGTATTCTGGGTAAGCTCTCTGTGTGCAGGTGTGTAAACATCTCACCTGCTGCAACAATCTGATGTGGGCTGGATTTCTGGTGTCCTATTTTGTTCCGGGCTTCACAGTAATAATTCCCACTGTGATTAGCTCTGAACTCAGTGATGGTGAAGGTCTGTCCTGAAGCGTTTGCTGAGTCTTCATTCTCTTTGTACCAGGTATAAGTAGCTGCAGGGTTAGCATCACTGCTGCAGATCAGATTTACTGAACTACCCTCCACTATCTCAGCAGAGGGACTCACTGACACAGAGGGACGTTTTGGAGCATCTGGAGGAGATCGAAAGAAAACTTTACATGGAGACTTAAGCCATTAAGAAGAGTTTTGTACCAGGTGATCTAACTTTGTAATGTCTTCTACTCACACTGGATATCTAGTGAGAGAGGGGGAGATACATGTGATCCATATTGATTCTCAGATCTGCAGTTGTATCTCCCTCTGTCCAGATGGCTGATGTTGAGAAAAGTATAAATTCCTCCTGTTGACTGAAACGTGGTGTTGTTCTCCTTGTACCAGGTGGAACGTGGTGCTGGGTTGGCATAACTGATACAGGTCAGAGTCACTGAACTGCCCTCCACTATCTCAGAAGAGGGACTCACAGACACGTAAGAGAACTTTGGAGCATCTGAAGACGGATAAAAACAGAAATGACAAAGAAACAGAATAAAAAAATGTTCTGGGATATGGTTGTGTATGGTTTTCATCCTTATGTTGATCCTTAAATGTGACTTTTTACTCACATTTCACATAAACTAAGACGTCCCTAGAGGACCTGGTGATGCCCCTCACTTTACAGTAATACTGTCCAGAGTCTGAGGACTGGATGGAGCTGAAGACAAGCTGATTTCCTTTTCTGAGACTCAGACTTAGACGTCCACTTCTTCTGTACCAGGTATAAGTAGCATCTGGCTTAACATCACTGCTGCAGGTCAGAGTCACATGTTTACCCTCCACTATCTCAGCAGAGGGACTCACTGACACAGAGGGACGTTTTGGATCATCTGGAAATGGATTTAATCAAAGTTGGTAAATTAAACTTGCAAATAAACATATAAAAGAAGAAATTTTGTCTTAGTGCTTTTTGTTCAAATACAGGATAAAACTGTTTTGAGGTATTGTTGTGTAGTTTATTGTCTTTCTAATGTGTTTGAACTGTGATGTTTCACACACATGTCAAACCAGCCAAGATGTTCCCCGATATCTGTGTCCCAAAGGTGTTCCTCACTTCACAGTAATACTGTCCAAAGTCTGAGGACTTGATGGAGCTGAAGACAAGCTGAGGTCCTCTCCTGAGACGCAGAGGATATAGAGGTTCATTTCTTTGATACCAGGTATAACTGGATTCTACATTAGCATCACTGCTGCAGGTCAGAGTCACATTTTTTCCCTCCATTATCTCAGCAGAGGAACTCACTGACACAGAGGGAGGCTCGAAAGCATCTGAAGAAGAAACACATTTTACAGTTAACATTTCAGTCACTGATGTACTTGGTTTATGCTCTCTGTCCTTTAACAACTCTTTACTATTGAGTTTTTACTCTGAGCATCACAGATATGAGATGTTTTTTAAAGTGGAAATGTTAGCCACAGACCAGAGAGTCAGGGCACGCACCAAATTTTAAAACCTCCATCAGATAGTGTTGTGTTAGAGGAAAGGGAGGGGTAAACTCACACACTGAAGGAGAGGGGAAGTCCTCATATCCTTCTACAGCACAGGAAAATCTGTCTGTGTTCAGAGTCTGGTCTGGTTGATGATATTTTGAATTTTGGTTCTTAATTTTTTCTCCATTCATGAACCAAATGTATCGAAAATCTTGACGACAACGGCTGAGACACTTCAACTGCAAATGCCCACGTGATCTGTTCACCCTTATCTGGACATCTGATCAGATAAAACTGTCAGTACTTTCCACATAAACATACACATAATATAATCATTTACACGATTTTCAAAAAGGTAAAGGATGAGACATTTCACAGAAAACTACCTCTCACAGACAGGGTGACACCTGGGTAGCCAGAATATTTGTCCAGGCTTGTCTCCATCCTGAACATGTATTCAGCTGAGTCACTCCCTGTCAGGTTTGTGATTGTTAGGGTGGATCTGGTCCCATCATGCGTGGTCTTCACACGACCTGAATACTCTGAGTCTGTTTCAATGTTTAGAAGCTCATCACCACGTCTCCTGATAAACCAAAATGTTTTTAAGAGTTTGTTCTGCTTCCTCTCCATTGTTTTTGGGTACTTAAAGTTGCAGCTTATTTCCACAGTTGATCCTCTGGAGACACAGATCTGAGTTTTAGAGTATGTCACCTCCCAGCCGTTCTGAGGCTGAGCCACTAAAACACAAAAATCAGAGAACACAGTCAATTTAACCAGACCAGGAAAAGTTTAAGACTGAACATGAAATAAATAAATCTGAACCAGATCATTGAGGTGCAGTCCGACATCATCTTGATATAACAATCACATGTAAGATATTTTTGTCAGGTTTAGCTTTTTTCTCTGTTTGATATTAGATTTTAAACTACTTATCAAAATATCTGAGAGAAGATTTATCCATACTGAAAAATTACAGATGTTTATATTCATGAACACTTCTCTAACCCAACAGCATTATTAACAGTGTAAATTATTTGACAGATTGTGCTGTTCTGTGAAAGTTTTCTCTGTGCAAAGTTAGCTGCCCAGTCAAGTGTGTATCTAAAAATAAATGCAGAAGTCTAAGGGGTGAGAAACTGTACAGCAGCTAATACTCAATGATTAGATAAGTGCTGTCAATGCAGCATCAGCATGGAAATATAACACCTATGAAGAGGAACACACAGGCTTGTTGCAGATGTGTTGTGATAAATGAGTCCCTGAGACACTAGCCTGACTGCAAAACTAGTATCCACAAAAATTCAAAAACTGATTTCAATACAGCAAATTACAATCTGAATTTTGGAGAAAAAACTGCAGGTTCTGCAAACAGAGTCTGTTTTTGATCAAATTAAAAAGAGGCTGCAGGTTTCTCAGAGTGAAGAGGAAAAGCTGTAGAAATGAAGTACCTGATACAGAGAGGAGAAGGATGAATCCACTCACTGCTGCAGTTAAACTCATCTCTGCTCCTCTCTCCTTTCTCTGGGACTTATAAGGGAATATAACACAAGTCAAAAATGCAAAATGAAAAGCACACAAGAGCTGACATTTCATTAAACTATTCTACTTACAAAGATGAACAGCATTGTCTTGAAGAACGTCTTGTCTCTGCAGTCCGTGAGCAGAAGGCGGAAACTGAAGTGTGAAACAGACCAAAAAAGCCCTTCCTTTTTAAATGATAACATAAATGTTGACACAAACACCAATAAGAGACCACACCTTAAAGAAGCTGTTTTTCATCAACTTAATCCTCTTAAAATGGTTAAGTTTTTACTATCTTTTGATTTTATTTCAACATCAGTATCGACACGTTATCTTCATTAGTTGAGGAAGGATGTCAAAAAGTCTGTGGGTGAACAAAGTTGAATCAAAAACCTCAAAGTATGTGAGGAAAAAACTAATCTGTGTGAGCGGATTACACTTGAACTTCAACAGGAATGGTTTTTTGGAGGTGTTTTAATCCTTTTAATCAGAGAGTAAATTGAGTAAAGTTATAAGACAGGATTATCAAAAATGTAACATACATCGATCGTCTCATAAGTATTCTCAGACACTACAAGATAAAGATGCAATCAATTATGTGGCACTACGAGTCAGTGAAGGCATGGAAATAGTCGACCCCCCATTCGACCCCCCCATTTTATTTTTATGACTAAAGGTCCTTTCACATCGGGACTGTGTTTATTGTGCAATTATTTCGGACGATTTTTTTTCGAAACCGTATCGTGTCAATACAAGCGTTCACATCAGCGAAATTTTCCCATTCTGCGATATTGTGGCATTCATTTTTTCGGATCATAGTCAATTTTTCTAAAGTTTCGCATACTGTGTGTCCACTTCTGACCAATCAGATTGCGTGTTGTTGCGACGTCTGATTCACCTGTATATCCAACATGGCCGACCAGCTGAACGTTAACGTATCAGAGAACAGAGTGCTTTTTGATTAAAAACACAAACATTACAAAGATAACGACCTGAAGGGAAGTTTGTCTGCTTTAACAGTTTGCTAAACGTCTTTGTTTTAACTTTTATCTGTGCTAAGTAACTTTAGCTCGTAAGCTAACCTGTTCAGATACAACATACCATATGTATTTTCACTGTCTCAAACTCAATCGTGTTGCTGTCACAGCACCATTAGGTCTCGGTTGTTACCTTACGTTCATGGATTACAGTCTCATGTGCTTATCTGGTACTGGCCCCGACTCAGTACATGCTATCATGACAGACAACCATCTCAACACTAGTGTCTAATCAGAACTGAAAAACAGTCAGTCTGCTGTTGTGTCAGTCTTCTCGCTTCCACCTGGGACCTATACTGCAGCCTGTCACCAGAGGGCGCTGTTCTTGGGGTGGCTTCACCCAGCGAGGAGGCAGATGGCGTCCATTTTATATACAGTCTATGGTACAGGCACAGCATAGAGTACGCTCCTATTAATGACTGTTTTTATGTGTTTGCAGGTTAGCTGGTTCAGAAATACTATAAACGTAATGGACAACAGTAATAATATATCTGAAGTGCCTTGGACTGTAACAGACGTCGAGCTAAAGAGTGAATTCACAAGCTCATGGGTTTGTAAAGGCGACTCGCTGGATTGTGTATCTGTAATGGCAGACTCGTAGTCCATGGCAATCGTGGTAATGAAGCAGAGGACTGAATTATGTCTCTTTTGAGTTTAAAGGATAGGCTAACTACTGAGAGATACACATTACAGCTGTAAAAATATAAGTTTATATCAAGAAACCGCATTAAGTGGATTAAGTTTTTTCTGTGGGGAGGTGCTTGTGTGGAGTTGAGCTGAGTGAGGGGCTGGGCTGGCAGGTGCGGCTGTGGTGCCATGCTATGGTCCAGTTAGTAGACCGTGATGAGAGTCTGTATTGTGCACGCTTGTATTTTAGGTTAAAGCCACACTGTGTGTTTTCATTGTGGGAAGAGGGAAAGTAAAACACTTTATGTTCAGTGTATTAAGGGACAGTGCAGTGTTAATACATTAAAAGACATTGATTTGAAATAGATTTACTTAACTAAAGATCAGTTATACAGTTCATAAAGGAGATGTAATGGTTAAAATAGTATAAATATTGAGACAGTAATGTCATGGATTTTATTTCAACACCACTGTAGTATTGTGTTGCTTTAAGAGTTGTTTTACAGTGCAAGTGTAGAGTGTTTATCATAAAACAGAGAAGTCCAGTCAGTGTGTGAGGATGAAGCGTAAAGACACAGAACAGAGTGCGCTCCTATTAATGACTGTTTTTATGTTTTTGCAGTTCCTGTAAGAATAAATATGCTACACAGGAGATGAGTTGGCCCATCATTTTGGACAGTGAAATATTAGAGGGGCTGGACCAACAGATCTGCCAAAGTCTTGTTGACAGGACTTTTTTTTAACTACCTGGAAGGTGAAACACACTGCATCTGCGTACAATCACAAAAAAAAGATTAAGACAGTGAGAATGAATCTGAAGTTGGTCTGTTATCTCTGTGGAGGAGGTCAGACTCTCTGTAGAAACTGTTATAAACCAAGACACAGAGGAGAGAACACAACTGCACAACACCAGATCAGTTGGTCCAAAAGACAAGGATTTATTGTAAAAAGGCAAGGTCAGAAATAAAGCAGACAAAGGTAACACATGACTTGACTAAAACTATGCATAATGCTGGAACGTGACTATAGAGTGCAACGAACTGGTGACGAGACAGTGAGATGCATGAGATTAAATACAAGAGGTAGTGAGGGTGATGGGGAACAGGTGGGGAAACACAATCAGGCAGCAGGTGTGACAAAACGAGGGCAGACCAGACAGGAACAAAGCTAGAAGACAGAAACAAGAGTTGGTGAACTACAAAATAAAACAGGAAATACATGACATGAAACAAAACATGAATGTGCAAAAATAAAGGAAACTTAACCAACATGACAAAAGTAAGAGTTTGAAACGTCTTATTTTTGACTTGATTTTTAAAGTATCTTGTTTTTCTATTTGACTTTCATGACAGTCGTGTTTTGGGGCATTTTTTCCTTTTGTAGATAGGAAAGCAGAAGAAAGACAGCAAATGAGGAGTGTAGAAAGTGAGAGAACATGTGCAGCAAAGGATCATGGGCGGGAGTTGAACCAGCAACCGCTCAACAGGGGACTCTAGTCCAGTTATGGGACCAGTAGACCATCAGCACCACTGGAGACACCCCACCCTGACTGGACTTCACACCCTGTCTTCCTGCTCCTCTATGTCTTCAGTCTGTGCTGCAGTGACCGCTGAGACTTTCTCATTCTCATGAGCAGAGTCCAGCTGAGGACAGATGAAGAGAGTTGATCATCTTTGAAAGTATTTTAGTCCCATTTTGAAACTTTGATCCTGACATCTTTGAACAGGTCTGTAAAGATATTTTGTCAGCAGTCGGTCTCACCTCTATCATCTCTGCAGGTTCACTTGGTTCAGTGTTGGAGCTCAGAGGTTTCTTCTTCCTGGATTATTACATTTGAGAAAAGTCAGTTTTACAATGATAGAGAGAAAAGAAATTAAACTATGAACCAAGTGAAGAAGCTCATAAAAGAAACGTGTTTGAATTGATGGAGTTTTATGGTTTTACCTTGTCAACAGACTCACGAGAGGTGGAGGAATCAACATCAAAAAGAACAGGGTCAACCTGATGCTAATTATGGTTGTTATTGTTGATTTCCCTTGAATGAAAGAAGAGAGATATGTGAGACACATTACTAACAGAATCAGACTGGTCTATATCTTTAGCTCTGTCTGAGACTCTGTTGAGCCAGAATCTGACATGGAGGTCCCTCCATGAATTATTCACTTTAGTCAGTTTTAAGATCTGATTCAGAGAAAACATGTTTGTGAAGGAAAAAATTAATTAATCAAACATATCATGAGCTGCTTTGAGTATTCTGGGTAAGCTCTCTGTGTGCAGGTGTGTAAATATCTCACCTGCCGCAACGATCTGATGTGGGCTGGATTTCTGGCGTCCTATTTTGTTTCGGGCTTCACAGTAATAATTCCCACTGTGATTAGCTCTGAACTCAGTGATGGTGAAGGTCTGTCCTGAAGCGTTTGCTGAGTCTTCACTCTCTTTGTACCAGGTGTAAGTAGCTGCAGGGTTAGCATCACTGCTGCAGGTCAGAGTCACATGATTACCCTCCACTATCTCAGCAGAGGGACTCACTGACACAGAGGGACGTTTTGGAGCATCTGGAAGAGATCGAAAGAAAACTTTACATGGAGACTTAAGCCATTAAGAAGAGTTTTGTACCAGGTGATCTAACTTTGTAATGTCTTCTACTCACACTGGATATCTAGTGAGAGAGGGGGAGATACATGTGATCCATATTGATTCTCAGATCTGCAGTTGTATCTCCCTCTGTCCAGATGGCTGATGTTGAGAAAAGTATAAATTCCTCCTGTTGACTGAAACGTGGTGTTGTTCTCCTTGTACCAGGTGGAACGTGGTGCTGGGTTGGCGTAACTGATACAGGTCAGAGTCACTGAACTGCCCTCCACTATCTCAGAAGAGGGACTCACAGACACATAAGAGAACTTTGGAGCATCTGAAGACGGATAAAAACAGAAATGACAAAGAAACAAACACAGAATAAAAATCATTTCTGGGATATGGTTGTGTATGGTTTTCATCCTTCTGTTCCTCTTTAAATGTGACTTTTTACTCACATTTCACATAGACTAAGACGTCCCTAGAGGACCCGGTGATGCCCCTCACTTCACAATAATACTGTCCAGAGTCTGAGGACTGAATGGAGCTGAATACAAGCTGATTTCCTTTTCTGAGACTCAGACTTAGACGTCCACTTCTTCTGTACCAGGTATAAGTAGCATCTGGCTTAGCATCACTGCTGCAGGTCAGAGTCACATGATTACCCTCCACTATCTCAGCAGAGGGACTCACTGACACAGAGGGACGTTTTGGATCATCTGGAAATGGATTTAATCAAAGTTGGTAAATTAAACTTGCAAATAAACATATAAAAGAAGAAATTTTGTCTCAGTGCTTTTTGTTCAAATACAGGATAAAACTGTTTTGAGGTATTGTTGTGTAGTTTATTGTCTTTCTAATGTGTTTGAACTGTGATGTTTCACACACATGTCAAACCAGCCAAGATGTTCCCCAATATCTGCGTCCCAAAGATGTTCCTCACTTCACAGTAATACTGTCCAAAGTCTGAGGACTTGATGGAGCTGAAGACAAGCTGAGGTCCTCTCCTGAGACGCAGAGGATGTAGAAGTTCATTTCTTTGATACCAGGTATAACTGGATTCTACATTAGCACCACTGCTGCAGGTCAGAGTCACATTTTTTCCCTCCATTATCTCAGCAGAGGAACTCACTGACACAGAGGGAGGCTCGAAAGCATCTGAAGAAGAAACACATTTTACAGTTAACATTTCAGTCACTGATGTACTTGGTTTATGCTCTCTGTCCTTTAACAACTCTTTACTATTGAGTTTTTACTCTGAGCATCACAGATATGAGATGTTTTTTAAAGTGGAAATGTTAGCCACAGACCAGAGAGTCAGGGCACGCACTAAATTTTAAAACCTCCATCAGATAGTGTTGTGTTAGAGGAAAGGGAGGGGTAAACTCACACACTGAAGGAGAGGGGAAGTCCTCATATCCTTCTACAGCACAGGAAAATCTGTCTGTGTTCAGAGTCTGGTCTGGTTGATGATATTTTGAATTTTGGTTCTTAATTTTTTCTCCATTCTTGAACCAAATGTATCGAAAATCTTGACGACAACGGCTGAGACACCTCAACTGCAAATGCCCACCTGGTCTGTTCACCCTTATCTGGACATCTGATCAGATAAAACTGTCAGTACTTTCCACATAAACATACACATAATATAATCATTTACACGATTTTCAAAAAGATAAAAGATGAAAAATTTCAGAGAAAACTTTACCTCTGACAGACAGGGTGACACCTGGGTAGCCAAAATATTTGTCCACGCTTGTCTCCATCCTGAACTTGTATTCAGCTGAGTCACTCCCTGTCAGGTTTGTGATTGTCAAGGTGGATCTGGTCCCATCATACGTGGTCTTCACACGACCTGAATACTCTGAGTCTGTTTCAATGTTTAGAAACTCATCACCACGTTTCCTAATAAACCAAAATGTTTTTAAGAGTTTGTTCTGCTTCCTCTCCATTGTTTTTGGGTACTTAAAGTTGCAGCTTATTTCCACAGTTGATCCTCTGGAGACACAGATCTGAGCTGTAGAGTAAGTCACCTCCCAGCCGTTCTGAGGCTGAGCCACTAAAACACAAAAATCAGAGAACACAGTCAATTTAACCAGACCAGGAAAAGTTTAAGACTGAACATGAAATAAATAAATCTGAACCAGATCATTGAGGTGCAGTCCGACATCATCTTGATATAACAATCACATGTAAGATATTTTTGTCAGGTTTAGCTTTTTTCTCTGTTTGATATTAGATTTTAAACTACTTATCAAAATATCTGAGAGAAGATTTATCCATACTGAAAAATTACAGATGTTTATATTCATCAACACTTCTCTAACCCAACAGCATTATTAACAGTGTAAATTATTTGACAGATTGTGCTGTTCTGTGAAAGTTTTCTCTGTGCAAAGTTAGCTGCCCAGTCAAGTGTGTATCTAAAAATAAATGCAGAAGTCTAAGGGGTGAGAAACTGTACAGCAGCTAATACTCAATGATTAGATAAGTGCTGTCAATGCAGCATCAGCATGGAAATATAACACCTATGAAGAGGAACAGACAGGGTTGTTGCAGATGTGTTGTAATAAATGAGTCCCTGAGACACTAGCCTGACTGCAAAACTAGTATCCACTAAAAAACTCAAAAAGTGATTTCAATACAGCAAATTACAATCAGAATTTTGGAGAAAAAACTGCAGGTTCTGCAAACAGAGTCTGTTTTTGATCAAATTAAAAAGGAAAAGCTGTAGATATGAAGTACCTGATACAGAGAGGAGAAGGATGAATCCACTCACTGCTGCAGTTAAACTCATCTCTGCTCCTCTCTCCTTTCTCTGGGACTTTAGGGATGATAACACAAGTCAAAAATGTGACATGAAAAGCACACAGGAGATGAAAAAGTATCAGACATTTCATTAAACTATTCTACTTACAAATATGACCAGCGTTGTGTTTTGAAGGGTGTCTTTTCTCTGCAGTCCGTGAGCAGAAGGCGGAAACTGAAGTGTGAAACAGACCAAAAAAGCCCTTCCTTTTTAAATGATAACATAAATGTTGATTCAAACACCAATAAGAGACCACACCTTAAAGAAGCTGTTTTTCATCAACTTAATCCTCTTGAAATGGTTAAGTTTGTCCTATCTTTTGATTTTATTTTAACATCAGTATCGACACGTTATCTCCATTAGTTGAGGAAGGATGTCAAAAAGTCTGTGGGTGAACAAAGTTGAATCAAAAACCTCAAAGAATGGGAGAAAAAAACTAATCTGTGTGAGCGGATTACACTTGAACGTCAACAGAAGTGTTTTTTTTTTTTTTTTTTTTGGGGGGGGGGTGTTGTAATCCTTTGAATCAGAGAGTAAATAGAGTGTCACACAAACAACAAATAGTAGAGTCAGGATGTTGCGTTCAACCTCCAGTCAAACTCTCATAGAGCTCGTTGTCACAAGAAAGGATTATCAAAAATGTAACATACATCGATCATCCCATAAATATTCTCAGTCACTACAAGATAAAGATGCAATCAATTAAAAAGATCACTTAGAGTTACTGCTTATGTGGCACTATGCGTTATTGAAGGCATTGAAATAGTCAAACCCCCATTTTATTTATATGAATAAAGTTCACGTGCAATACTAAAACTACTGTAGCGTCTATTTTCCTGTAAGATAGTGTAATATATGTTTCACCAGCAGGGGGCACTCGGTACCTCACCTAGCGGATAGCTGATGCAACAGCAGGAGAAGTCCAGTCAGTGTCTGAGGATGAAGCGTTCAGACCATAGACTGTATATACTTTGGACAACTTGGTTCCACCTTCTGCCAGTATACGGATTTGAAGCCAAAAAGCTCTCTGTGATTCTGCATTTTTTTCTCCACTTCCTGAAACCAACATTGCACATAGGCTGTATCAAGTGTCAATCATAGAAAACATGAACCACCTAATAACTTTTAAAAATGGAGCTGCACAGAAAAAAGAGGACTTGAGCACAAACCAGTCTTACAGTAGCTACATGTCAACATCACAGTTAGGGGGGAGAAGAATTTATATTTTGTGTAATAAATTTCTAAAGTTTGTCCACAGACCCCATAAGGATGGCTGGTGGGGGCAGGATTTATGACCTATACTGCAGCCTGTCACCAGAGGGCGCTGTTCTTGGGGTGGCTTCACCCAGCGAGGAGGCAGATGGCGTCCATTTTATATACAGTCAATGGTACAGGCACAGCATAGAGTACGCTCCTATTAATGACTGTTTTTATGTGTTTGCAGGTTAGCTGGTTCAGAAATACTATAAAAGTAATGGACAACAGTAATAATATATCTTAAGTGCCTTGGAGTGTAACAGACGTCGAGCTAAAGAGTGAATTCACAAGCTCATGGGTTTGTAAAGGCGACTCGCTGGATTGTGTATCTGTAATGGTGGACTCGTAGTCCATGGCAATCGTGGTCATGAACCAGAGGACTGAATTATGTCTCTTTTGAGTTTAAAGGATAGGCTAACTACTGAGAGATACACATTACAGCTGTAAAAATATAAGTTTATATCAAGAACCCGTATTAAGTCGATTAAGTTTTTTCTGTGGGGAGGTGCTTGTGTGGAGTTGAGCTGAGTGAGGGGCTGGGCTGGGCTGGCAGGTGCGGCTGTGGTGCCATGCTATGGTCCAGTTAGTAGACCGCAATGGGAGTCTGTATTGTGCACGCTTGTATTTTAGGTTAAAGCCACACTGTGTGTTTTCATTGTGGGAAGAGGGAAAGTAAAACACTTTATGTTCAGTGTATTAAGGGACAGTGCAGTGTTAATACATTAAAAGACATTGATTTGAAATAGATTTACTTAACTAAAGATCAGTTATACAGTTCATAAAGGAGATGTAATGGTTAAAATAGTATAAATATTGAGACAGTAATGTCATGGATTTTATTTCAACACCACTGTAGTATTGTGTTGCTTTAAGAGTTGTTTTACAGTGCAAGTGTAGAGTGTTTATCATAAAACAGAGAAGTCCAGTCAGTGTGTGAGGATGAAGCGTAAAGACACAGAACAGAGTGCGCTCCTATTAATGACTGTTTTTATGTTTTTGCAGTTCCTGTAAGAATAAATATGCTACACAGGAGATGAGTTGGCCCATCATTTTGGACAGTGAAATATTAGAGGGGCTGGACCAACAGATCTGCCAAAGTCTTGTTGACAGGACTTTTTTTTAACTACCTGGAAGGTGAAACACACTGCATCTGCGTACAATCACAAAAAAAAGATTAAGACAGTGAGAATGAATCTGAAGTTGGTCTGTTATCTCTGTGGAGGAGGTCAGACTCTCTGTAGAAACTGTTATAAACCAAGACACAGAGGAGAGAACACAATTGCACAACACCAGATCAGTTGGTCCAAAAGACAAGGATTTATTGTAAAACAGCAAGGTCAGAAATAAAGCAGGCAAAGGTAACACATGACTTGACTAAAACTATGCATAATGCTGGAACGTGACTATAAAGTGCAACGAACTGGTGACGAGACAGTGAGATGCATGAGATTAAATACAAGAGGTAGTGAGGGTGATGGGGAACAGGTGGGGAAACACAATCAGGCAGCAGGTGTGACAAAACGAGGGCAGACCAGACAGGAACAAAGCTAGAAGACAGAAACAAGAGTTGGTGAACTACAAAATAAAACAGGAAATACATGACATGAAACAAAACATGAATGTGCAAAAATAAAGGAAACTTAACCAACATGACAAAAGTAAGAGTTTGAAACATCTTATTTTTGACTGAGAGAACATGTGCAGCAAAGGATCATGGGCGGGAGTTGAACCAGCAACCGCTCAACAGGAGACTCCAGTCTAGTGATGGGACCAGTACACCATCAGCACCACTGGAGACACCCCACCCTGACTGGATTTCACACCCTGTCTTCCTGCTACTCTATGTCTTCAGTCTGTGCTGCAGTGACCGCTGAGACTTTCTCATTCTCATGAGCAGAGTCCAGCTGAGGACAGATGAAGAGAGTTGATCATCTTTGAAAGTATTTTAGTCCCATTTTGAAACTTTGATCCTGACATCTTTGAACAGGTCTGTAAAGATATTTTGTCAGCAGTCGGTCTCACCTCTATCATCTCTGCAGGTTCACTTGGTTCAGTGTTGGAGTTCAGAGGTTTCTTCTTCCTGGATTATTACATTTGAGAACAGTCAGTTTTACAGTGATAGAGAGAAAATAAATTAAACTATGAACCAAGTGAAGAAGCTCATAAAAGAAACGTGTTTGAATTGATGGAGTTTTATGGTTTTACCTTGTCAACAGACTCACGAGAGGTGGAGGAATCAACATCAAAAAGAACAGGGTAAACCTGATGCTAATTATGGTTGTTATTGTTGATTTCCCTTGAATGAAAGAAGAGAGATATGTGAGACACATTACTAACAGAATCAGACTGGTCTATATCTTTAGCTCTGTCTGAGACTCTGTTGAGCCAGAATCTGACATGGAGGTCCCTCCATGAATTATTCACTTTAGTCAGTTTTAAGATCTGATTCAGAGAAAACATGTTTGTGAAGGAAAAAATTAATTAATCAAATATATCATGAGCTGCTTTGAGTATTCAGGGTGAGCTCTCTGTGTGCAGGTGTGTAAATATCTCACCTGCCGCAACGATCTGATGTGGGCTGGATTTCTGGTGTCCTATTTTGTTTCGGGCTTCACAGTAATAATTCCCACTGTGATTAGCTCTGAACTCAGTGATGGTGAGGGTCTGTCCTGAAGCGTTTGCTGAGTCTTCACTCTCTTTGTACCAGGTATAAGTAGCTGCAGGGTTAGCATCACTGCTGCAGGTCAGAGTCACATGATTACCCTCCACTATCTCAGCAGAGGGACTCACTGACACAGAGGGACGTTTTGGAGCATCTGGAAGAGATCGAAAGAAAACTTTACATGGAGACTTAAGCCATTAAGAAGAGTTTTGTACCAGGTGATCTAACTTTGTAATGTCTTCTACTCACACTGGATATCTAGTGAGAGAGGGGGAGATACATGTGATCCATATTGATTCTCAGATCTGCAGTTGTATCTCCCTCTGTCCAGATGGCTGATGTTGAGAAAAGTATAAATTCCTCCTGTTGACTGACACGTGGTGTTGTTCTCCTTGTACCAGGTGGAACGTGGTGCTGGGTTGGCATAACTGATACAGGTCAGAGTCACTGAACTGCCCTCCACTATCTCAGAAGAGGGACTCACAGACACATAAGAGAACTTTGGAGCATCTGAAGACGGATAAAAACAGAAATGACAAAGAAACAAACACAGAATAAAAAAATGTTCTGGGATATGGTTGTGTATGGTTTTCATCCTTATGTTGATCCTTAAATGTGACTTTTTACTCACATTTCACATAGACTAAGACGTCCCTAGAGGACTCAGTGATGCCCCTCACTTCACAATAATACTGTCCAGAGTCTGAGGACTGAATGGAGCTGAAGACAAGCTGATTTCCTTTTCTGAGACTCAGACTTAGACGTCCACTTCTTCTGTACCAGGTATAAGTAGCATCTGGCTTAGCATCACTGCTGCAGGTCACAGTCACATGATTACCCTCCACTATCTCAGCAGAGGGACTCACTGACACAGAGGGAAGCTCTGGATCATCTGGAAATGGATTTAATCAAAGTTGGTAAATTAAACTTGCAAATAAACATATAAAAGAAGACATTTTGTCTTAGTGCTTTTTGTTCAAATACAGGATAAAACTGTTTTGAGGTATTGTTGTGTAGTTTATTGTCTTTCTAATGTGTTTGAACTGTGATGTTTCACATTTCAGAGAAAACTTTACCTCTGACAGTCAGGGTGACACCTGGGTTACCAGAATATTTATGGAGGCTTGTCTCCATCATGAACTTGTATTCTGCTGAGTCACTCCCTGTCAGGTTTGTGATTGTCAGGGTGGATCTGGTCCCATCACAGGTGGTCTTCACACGACCTGAATACTCTGAGTCTGTTTCAATGTTTAGAAACTCATCACCACGTCTCCTGATGAACCAAAATGTTTTTAAGAGTTTGTTCTGCTCCATGTTTATTGTTTTTGGGTACTTAAAGTTGCAGCTTATTTCCACTGTAGATCCTCTAGAGACACAGATCTGAGTTGTAGAGTAAGTCACCTCCCAGTCGTTCTGAGACTGAACCACTAAAACACAAAAATCAGAGAACACAGTCAATTTAACCAGACCAGGAAAAGTTTAAGACTGGACATGAAATAAATAAATCTGAACCAGTGGCGGCTGCTGGTCTTTCAAGGAAGGGAAGCTCATTTCTCTGGCCTACGTCATAATTGTGTTTGTTTATTAGTATGTAACAGAACAGAGTCGCCAAACACAACGCCAGTCGTTTTTAACAAAGACAAAAGTCGCTGAGGATCGGTAAAGTCTCCAGAGCAGTTAAGAACAACGGAATGAATAACTTGGAAAATGCTCTGATAGATGTTTTATTCTTCAAGATCGCTGATTCGCTTGTTTAGCTGTCAATCAAAAAAGGATTTCGCCTCAGACAGCTCATCCAATCATGGATGCAGAAGCTCAGCGTCCGCAAGAAAGTCGGGACCGCCCTCTCGTCATAGAACTCCAGAGAAGCTGAGCGTCCGATGGGCGGGACAAAGCCCAGCATTTATCCAATGAGCGTCTAGTTTGGCTGCTGGAACAACCCACTTTGAGCTTCCACATTGAAGTCAGCAGACACTGAGCATCCGGCTGTGTGAAGCGCTGAGGCGCTGCGAGGATGAATGAGGACGAAGTTATGCCGGTTACCTGTGATTATCAGCTTCTTATCACAGTGTCTGAACAAAAGATGAAGGCTTTCTAGTGTGCATTTAGTTAATGAAATGAACACACAGTAGTACATATTTCACCACTTTTTCTTTTTTTGGGGGGGTGACATTTTAAGGGAAGCTGAGCTTCCCTTGCAGTCTTAGGTGGTCTTTACACGAGTACAAATTTGTAAGACACCGGTAAAATAAACTATCGATCTGGTGATATTGACACATGGAGACGTGTATTTGTCCATGACTCCGCATCTTTTTTGAAACGGGTCTGCAAGTGGATATCTGGGTATTCGTCTTCATGCTGTAGTTGGTATAAATAGAGAAGTCCGGTAAAGACAGTGACCTCACAGCACCCCTCCTCCTCCCCGCCCCCCAACCCATGTTGTCACACACACAGCATGTATGTACGTGCATGCGCATTCTCTGTTTTTGGTGCTTTGTGGCAATTTCACAGTGTCACCTTTAGGCCGGGCGTATGTACTACAGGATTTTGCATGGATTTTGCGTTGTCATGTGAACGCACTAAGCCTATGTACAATACGATGTGTAAACATCGATACATGTTTTGGTGCCGATGCCAAGACAATACAGGGCCGTCCTCGTGTGAGGAGGGCCTTAGAGCAATGGCCACTGATCTGAACCAGATCAGTGAGGTGCAGTCCGACATCATCTCAATATAACAATCACATGTAAGATATTTGATCAGGTTTAACTTTTTTCTCAGTTTAGAAACAGTTTTCTTTCAGATTTTCAAAAGCTTATCAAAATATCTGACAGAAGATTTCTCCATGCAGAAAATTTACAGATGTTTATATTCATTAACACTTTTCTAACCCAACAGCAGCATTAACAGTGTAAATTGTTCGACAGATTGTGCTGTTCTGTGAACGTTTTCTAAGTGCAAAGTTAGCTGCCCAGTCAAGTGTGACATCTAAAAATGAATGCAGAAGTGTGAGAAACTGTACAGCAGCTAATACTAAATGATAAGATAAGTGCTGTCAATGCAGCATAGAAACAAAACACCTAATGAAAAGGAACACACAGGGTTGTTGCAGATGTGTGGTGATAAATAAGTCCCTGAGACACTAGCCTGACTACAAAACTAGTATCCACTAAAAAACTGTGATTTCAATACAACAAATTACAATCTGAATTTTGGAGAAAAAAATGCAGGTTCTGCAAACAGAGTCTGTTTCTTATCAAATTAAAAAGAGGCTGCAGGTTTCTCAGAGTGAAGAGGAAAAGCTGTAGACATGAAGTACCTGATACTGAGAGGAGAAGGATGAATCCACTCACTGCTGCAGTTAAACTCATCTCTGCTCCTCTCTCCTTTCTCTGGGACTTCAGGGATAATAACACAAGTCAAAAATGTGAAATGAAAAGCACACAGGAGCTGAAAAAGTATCAGACATTTCATTAAACTATTCTACTTACAAAGATGAACAGTGTTGTCTTGAAGGACATCTTGTCTCTGCAATCAATGAGCAGAAGGCGGAAACTGACGTGTAAAACAGACCAAAAAAGCCCTTCCTTTTTAAATGATAACATAAATGTTGATTCAAACACCAATAAGAGACCACACCTTAAAGAAGCTGTTTTTCATCAATGTAATCCTCTTGAAATGGTGAAGTTTTATTATCTTTAGATTTATTTTAACATCGACACCTTATCTCCATTAGTTGAGGAAGGATGTCAAAAAGTCTGTGGGTGAACAAAGTTGAATCAAAAACCTCAAAGTATGTGAGAAAAAAACTAATCTGTGTGAGCGGATTACACTTGAACTTCAACAGGAGGTGTTCTGGAGGTGTTTTAATCCTTTAAATCAGAAAGTAAGCATCGACTGATTTATATATCAGCAGTTTGTGCATCCATTGAACCATGAGTTACGATGTTTACCCCTGTGATACACTTTGTTGATGTTTATGTTGATCCATGAGTCTACTTTGATGACTTAACAGTACTTTTTGCTGTTGGTTTGTGTGATGTGACGAGCGATTAATGCCAATTGATGCGACGGGTTAGCAACACAGAGCTAGCCGCTAGTTAGCAATAGCCTCAGAGGATTAAGCTACTATGTTGTTAATTTCTCTTGTTTATTCATTGCACGTTAATGCTGACTCTAAGTTGGTTAATCATCTGGAGCTGTATCATTCATTATCTGATTAGGGATACATATCTAGCTCAGTATGTTTATGTTAAGTTGTACTTTATTTCTAATCAACCTGTATCGTTGTGTTTGTATTGCAGAAACCACATTCACATTCAAACAGAGTTCATAAAGAGTTGAAACTCTATTACTGGACTCTGTTTTCATTCTGCACATACCTGATCAATGTAAGTGTCCTGACCCGACACCCTGAAGTGATCGCTGCCGCCTAAGATCCCATTTAGTCAGCCTGTCACACAATTTTTGGTCCTTCGAGCCAGATCAGAGCAACTACTTAAGCCATATATGTTCAGCATGGAAAGGAGTAATCTATACAGTGAGTCTGATCGCCCGTGCCGATGCAGCCAACTGCCACCATATCCCCAGGACTTATGGGAGGTTACCCTGCTAAGCACCACCTCCCATATGATGAGTAGGCCAGACAGACAGACTATTTCTCCTGAGGTTCTTCAGTATATTAATAACATGAGAGTGGAACATGACCAACTGCGACGCGATGTGCAACGTCTTACAGAAGTCATCTCTAGCTCTCCTGTTCTAGCCCCACAGCATACAGCAAGGACGAGGTTCCTTGAGGTTCTTCACGAAGTCAACACCAGCCAAATTGCATCAACATCTGCTAAGCCCAACTCAACTGAAGAAAGCATCTGCTTGATAAGTTCCGTCTCAGAGACACTTTTGGTAGATTGACCAACCAACAGCAGCCAGATTTCACTTAAATTGAGTCGTGTCATCCTCAAGAGTGGTACCAAGGTGATTGAGACCTACACTACATTGGACGATGGTTCAGAGCATACCATCCTCTTACATGAGGCAGCTGAATGCATGGGGCTCCAAGGGGAACCTGAGGACCTAGCACTCTGTACTGTCCGGCAAGAGGTCTGCACTATCCATGGCGCCAATGTTTCATTCTCTGTAGCTCATGCATCACAGCATGGCAAGTCCTTCCAAATCCACAGAGCCCTCACTGCAAAGGAACTCTGCCCCGCTCACCATACTTATCCAGTGAAAGCTCTACAGGAGAGGTACTGTCATCTGAAGGACCTGCCACTGCCAAACATAAGGGAGGCCCAGCCACTGCTGCTCATTGGGTCAGATAATCCACATCTTATCACCCCAGTGGAGCCGGTAAACCTTGGTCCCCCTGGTGGATCTGCCGCTGTGCACACCAGACTTGATGGACACTACAAGGTCCATCAAGATTCCTGCGTCAATGGTTAACACCACAGCAGTGTCTTTTCACTTCCTGTCCCACACCAGAAGCTGAGTTTTTCAGCCATGTTGAGAGACTGTGGCAAATGGATACCTAACCGTATCGGAGCGGCTCATTACCAGGTCCACACAAGATGCTGAGGCCATCCAAATGCTTGAGGAGAAGACAATCAGTGGTACTGTGGATGGAGTAGAGGTTCAAGATAAAGACTGGTACCAGGGTTTTGAAAACAGATGAGATTTCCTTCCTCTGCGAGTCACTAAAGCTCATGATTATGGCTGATATGAACTTCCTTGACAAAAAATGGCCTTTTTTTGCAAATTTTTATCTACTCATGTGTCATAGATGGCTTGGGTGCATGTATTATCTGGCACTGATAGTGCATGACAGATTGTGGAGGATTAAGCTTAATTTACTGTCGTGCCAGCAAAAGTGGTGAAAAATATTTTGTATGAAACATGTATTGAAAAAGTGACAGCTTAAGCACAGTTTATGTAAAGTCTTTGAAATCATAAAGAAAATCGCCCAATTCAAAGTGAAATAAAAACACCCCATACCCATCATCAGTATTTACAGGTGTCCTGTACATATAGAAATATTTATTTCTAGTGTTTAAAAAGAGTTCATTTTAAATCCTGAGGAACACATAGAATTCTCAGAAATTTTGGTACAGATAGCAATGGCTTAATAGAGAAAGAACAAAAATATATCTACACATGGCCCCTCAGTTTATCTCTATGAGCACAGAGTCAGGATGTCTGCAGGAGAGCACTGGACCTGTGAGCCATGAGCTGGTTTACATGAACGAGACAAAAATCAGGCAGATAGTCAAGTATAAGAGAGGATTCATTTCGGCATTAAAATAATGAATGTCCTCTCCAGTAAAAACTGTCTTGTATTTAAAAACAAAAAAAAAAAAAAAAAGAAGGAAAATCAGTGAACTACAGTAAGAAGTAATATTTACAAATCCTGCAGCAAAATTGAGTTGCATACTAACCATCTTCTGAGTTTATAGAAATCAAAGTGTGAAAATATTAATTTGATTATACATTAAATGTCTCTGTTTCAATTAAACTAAAGTGGCTCAAAGACTGGCTAGAAACAGGAAGCAGGTCAGGGATTTTTTAAGCATTCATGATGTGAAATATAAACAAATTTAGGGAGACACTACAAAAGAATTAAAATAAATGTAAGACAACTGTTCATACTTGCTGCTAACAGGCAGAAATTAGGATGTTTGGGAGAGAAAACAGCATAATAGTTGTAAAGGACACATATCATGGCCCTTACATGTGCTCTATATTGAGTAACTGCTAATAAGCCACTGATAATGTGTCAGCTTATCAAAGGTATCATCCAACCTTGAAGGAAGGAGAAACTTGCACAGTTCAAATCTTGCAATTTAGTCTCAACATTGTGATCAGCTTTCTTTTTCTTCTTCCAACCCTTATAATCTCTTTGTGCTGCTGTTTGTGAAGCTGAAAGACATTTTTGAGGCTGAAGATGATGATGATGATGTTTCCACATCATCCACAGCTTTACCCTGGAACTCCACGCTGGGTCCTGCCACAAGTTACCCTGCATTTAAAAAACAAGAAAAGTCAAAACTGTCACAATGCAAACCAAATCATTCATTTGACTTCAGTGCAGAAGACTCTCACCTAACTGGACTTCACACCGTGTCTTCTTGCTCCCCTATGTCTCCAGTCTGTGCCACAGTGATGGCTGAGTCGTTCTCATACTCATGACGAAAGTCCTGCTGAAGACAGACGATGAGTTTTATCACAATGCTGATGTTTTGCACTGAACAAAACATGATCGGTCTCTGCTTGTTGCTTTTACTTTAAATCATGAACTATCCTCTCTCTCTCTCTGTGTCTGTATCTTACCTTTTTTCAGAGGGAGCTCATTTCAAAATAAAAGCATAGTTGCACAATGCAGGGTATAGATCAACCGAAAAGCAGGATAGAAAAGTACCAAAATAAAAGCAGGAAACTCAATCGTTTTATGAGACATTATGCATATAGGTTGAGTTGACATGAAGTACTGAGTTGCTCCACTCTTGTCTTGCCGTACCTCAATCTGTCTAATTGTGTGGTTTTAATATTCAGTTTATTACAGTAGTATATTTTTAGCAATAATTTAAATTAATTCAAATTTCTTACCTCAATTATCTCATTTGGTTTACAGGTGATGCACAGACTTGTCTTTCTCCTTGATTAAGTCGAAAATCAACAAATTCACATTTTGACAAAACGGAAACACCATTTAAATAAAAGTGATAAGGTTGGTGGATGAGACATAATTGGCCTAATTACTTTTATGGTCATACCTGGTCCACAGAATCAGGAGGAGCAAAAGAATCAACACCAAGAGGGACACAGTCAGCCTGATGATGTTCATGTTTACTGTTGAGTCCCCTAGAATTGAAGAGGGACATGAGACACACTCAGTCAAGACCACTCCTGTCAAACAGGGGCAGTTAATTTCATTTGATAAGCTTTATTTGTCTGTGTGGCTCTTTGGGTAATCTCAAGTCTTTTGCACACACAAAGCCGAGGCAGGGAGAGCAGCAGCAAAGACACATGGGGTGACCAGCTGAGCTTTCAGCTGATATGAGCTGGCTTTAATGCACTGTGGGCTGTGCTTGACTTACAGTTATGCTAAATTTGCATTGGTAAAAATAAGTAAGTAATAAATCCCACCAGCAACAACAATCTCATGTAAGGCAGATTTTTGGCGTCCTCTTCTGTTCCGGGCTTCACAGTAATAACTCCCACTGTGTTCAGCCCTGAACTCAGTGATGGTGAAGGTCTGTCCTGAAGCTTTCGCTGAGTTCTCATTCTCTTTGTACCAGGTGTAAGTAGCTGCAGGGTTAGCATCACTGCTGCAGGTCAGGGTCACATTATTACCCTCCACTATCTCAGCAGAGGGACTCACTGACACAGAGGGAAGTTTTGGAGCATCTGGAGGAGATTTAGAGAAACCTCTGTCACTTGTAACAACATAATGAATGCATAAGCTCTTCCCAGATATTTGTTAGGCATTTATTGTCAGAAAGCCCATTTGTATTTGCACAATTTGGACACAACACACAGACTTAGTCCTCAGACACTACGACTCAACCCACTGCTCACAGGATATGTTTATCTGATCAAAATGCACCACATTAGCTCCTAAAGAGGGAGACTGTGCTGAAATAACAAACTACACACATCACTGTATCCGCCAGGTGCTCTGAAGCATTTTGTGTTGAACATCATGCAAAACTGAGACCAAAATTCTCAATATACCAGTGACTTGCATCAAAGATCCAATTCGCTGAGCTTACTTATTACTGGATGCAGAGGAGCATGTCTGTGTGATGCACCTGCAGATGGTGCAAAAACAGGCTTTCTGATTGTACTTCAAAGTGTTAAAAAAAAACAGACAAAGATGAGGGCTTGGATCAGAGTCGCTCAAAATGAGCAAAATTATGCATCAGAGTTGGCCCCATCTGCAGAAACAGTAGTGTCCTGTTTATATCCACAGGTTCTCAGGAAAGAGGCTGAGCTGGCCAGTACACAATGTGGCTAAAACACTGACTGCAGTAATGACATATAACTCATACAACCTCACTTGAAAAATAGTGAAATATACCTTTAAGGTTATAGATAATGTGAGAAAGTCTTATGCAACTACCATTATCTTTTGAACTACGGATAGACTTTGTCAACACGAAACTCAAGTTTTTCATCAAGATATTTTAAACAGGAGTTTTTAATCCTGCGTTACCATGACATCAGATTTTCTTATGTTTTTACTCACACTGGACATCAAGAAGTCGAGGAGTCGACATGATTGATCCATATTGATTCTCAGACTTGCAGACGTAGTATCCCCTGTCTAGATGGCTGATAGAGTGGAGGTTATAAACACTTCCTGCAACATGGAACATGTCTTCATTCTCCTTGTACCAGGTGTAAGTAGCTGCTGGGTTAGCATCACTGCTGCAGGTCAGAGTCACATGATTACCCTCCACTATCTCAGACGGACTCACTGACACAGAGGGAGGCTGGGGAGCATCTGTATGTGGATGAACAAATAAATGAGTTCAACAAACACACAAAAAACACATGAAGAAAAAATCAAAAGCCTTTAAGATCAAAATGCTTTTAAGCTTTGACGTTTGACTAACATTTTACATCAATAAAGACATCTTTACGCTGCCTCCCAAGGTGGTTACTGGTGTGACATCTGTATGCTCCAGAGTCAGAGGATTGAATTGAGCTGAAGACAAGCCTTGGTCCCACACTGAGGTGCTCACCACTGTTTATGTTGTACCATGTATAAGTAGCTGCAGGGTTAGCATCACTGCTGCAGGTCAGATTTACTGAACTACCCTCCACTATCTCAGCAGAGGGACTCACTGACACAGAGGGAGGCTGTGGAGCATCTGGAGGAGAGGACAAGAACAAACCAACACCCAGTAACAATAAATCTTCCTTAAATATATAAAAGATACCACAATCGAGTCTTTCCCTTTTTTTTCCTTCAGACTCCTGATGGCCTGGTTACTAATCCCCATTCCTACTTATAAGTGTCAAACTTCTCAGAACTTAACATCTTTTTAGACTGATGGATCAGGAAGCAAGTTTTGTTAAAGAAGAAGAAGAAGTAGAAGAACTTTATTAATCCCTGAAGGGAAATTGAATAGCTCTTATCTCATTTTTGAGTAGTAGCAGTAGCAGTAGCAAAATTCAATTTACTGATAGTTATAAAACACACGGAATATTTTAGCTAAAGGAACAAAAGAAATGCATGTACAGATCAATCCTGTCAGTAAACTTACACACTGAAGGCGAGGTGAACTCCTCATACCCTCTCAGAGCACAGGAAAATCTGTCTGTCTGAAGAATTTTGCCAGGATGAAATGAGAATTTACTATCTTCAACTCTCCTGCCATTCTTGAACCATGTGAAGACAGTATCATCGGGGCAACTGCTGATACAATCCAGTAATAACGTGTCATGTGATCTGCGCACCTCTACCTGCAGAGCTGAACATGTGTTCATAAGTGATCATAATAACACAATTATTTAGAGATTTTCAAAAAAGGTGACCTTGTAGATTCTTAAGCGGAAAATTTACCTGTGACAAACAGGGGGACTCCTTGAAGACCAACTTGTTTGTAATGGCTTGTTATGAGCATGACGTGGTACTTAGCTGAGTGGCTCTCTCTCAGGTCTCTGATTCTCAGAGTGCATGTGTCC
This sequence comes from Xyrichtys novacula, assembly GCA_962446985.1. Taxonomy (NCBI): domain Eukaryota; kingdom Metazoa; phylum Chordata; class Actinopteri; order Labriformes; family Labridae; genus Xyrichtys; species Xyrichtys novacula. The sequence continues at coordinate 13,779,803 of OY660866.1, read as the reverse complement.
CGGACACAGATGTTCTTCACATGACCTGCATACTGTGAGTCTGTCTCAACAGCATGGTTTTCATGGCCGTCTTTTTGGCCCAACCATACTTTTTCAATAAGGTTATCACTCGTATGTATTGCGGCTGACTTAGTGAAGCTGCAGTGTATTTCCACAGTTGATCCTGTAGGAGCACAGATCTCATCTGGGTAGTAACTCATTCTCCAGCTTCCTTGACCCTGAACCACTGTAATACAGAACAGAAAACACAATCCACATTAACACAAAAAAATGAGAAAAAGTGTCAGACTTAAAGTTTGTGTGAGGAACTTTCATTATGTCAATTTTGGCTTCCTGCTCACTTTTGACAATGAAATGTGTCATTTATCATGAATATTTTATGCAAAGCTGATAGTATACAGACTTTTTTTTAAATGAACAAAATGATACATTTGGTTGTCAAAAGTTTGCAAGTTGAGAAACGTTTCAGAAGATGCTACCTAACTCTTCCCCCACTAGCATTTTATGTAAAAGTTGACATCCATCGCCAGTATTTTGACCACATTTGGTTAACTCTCAAGCTTCCAAAATGAATATATATTTAATGGATTTACCAAAACAGTATAACGCTTCAGTTTTCATTAATAAAACCTCATTTTATTCTAATTTGTTCCATTCGTTTTTGAATCTGTATTTAAATATTGATTATTTTCATCACTTCAGCCTATAAAGGTAAGTGTATTTTTGCCATTTAAAAAAGAAAATTGAAAGGTCTCTCACATTTCTTTATAATTCATGCTGTGATAACATTGTCTGCATGATCTCCCTGTTATCTGTGGAAGTTCCTCACTTGTTAACAGTGTCAGGGATGCTGTACTATTGCCCAAAGTACATCATAGCACCACCCACAGATTGACAGAATATCTTTGAGAGAGGCAAAGACTGCTACTGTCCACAGGAGGGCGCCAAGCTAGTGCAGCATCCGCACAGTCTCCTCTGTGCCGACTTTGCTGCTGATGGAGTGTCAAAGTTAAAAATAAATGCAGAGCTCTGAGGTGTGAAAAACTGAGCAGCTGCTACTACTCAAAGATGAGATAAGAGCTTCAATATAACATGGAAATGTCAAACCTTACATCTGCAGGGTTTGACGCAGATGTAAGACGACAGATAAAAATCGGAGAGAGTCTTGACTGGAAAGCAACTCACTCAAAAAATAAAAAAAAAGGTCAGATATCTTTGTAAAGAAAACTCAATTTCTCCCTCAAAAGTTCAGGTTTTTCTCTAACTGATGCAAAACTAAGCTTTAAAAAATCTGAATATAAAAACATATTTTTTTGAAAAAAAGAATGATGCCAAAAAGGATGGAAAAACACAACTTGACATACTTGACAAACTTGACAGTTTCTACATTGTAACTGTACGGTTAGGGAGCTGTCCATCACAAGAGCACACACCCATCATAACTGATCAAAACGGTTAAATCTGTGATTCTATATTAATCAGTCTCTTAATTTACTTAAGTTTTCCCTATTAAACATGACAAGTTGAACTGGAAATATTATGAAGGTACCTGACACTGAGAGAAGAAGGACAATAAATCCAGTTACTGCTGTAGTTAAACTCATCTCAGCTCCTCTCCTCTTTCTCTGTGGCCTGAAAGACAATACAACAAACCAGCGGACAAAACACTGAGAACATGAAACTTTAAAATCGATCAGACTTATCAATAAAATGGCAGCTTACACTGATTAATGATCTCCAATTTAAAGGTGCCTCTCCTTTGCAGTTCATGAGTAGATAAGCACTATCAGGGCATCAAACCGTGAGATGTCCTTCCTCTGTGAGCGGTTAACAGAAATGATGATTCAAATACTGGTGAGAAGATCCTCGCTGTTATAGGAAGTACGTGTCCGTCATGGTTCTTGTGAGTTAAATGGTTCAGGAACTGAAAGAGCTGTTTTTTTCCTGAATTCCCATCAACAGGAGCATCTAGTTTACCTGGGGGGATCCAAACCCTGCTGGGAAGATGGATCACTGACAACTTGAGCCAAAGCCTGAGCATACAGCCTACATAGACGTGGAGAGGACTGATCTGTGGATCTGGATTCTGGAGTCCGAATGTGAAACTTTAACATCTCCTCTAGAGTAAAGTGAAATATTTGATATTTCAGAAGCTGAATCAGGACCTAAACCCAATGAGTGAGTCATTGATGAATCATATTTATACCCATTATGTGGTGATTTTCAGCAAGTGTTCCAGTCCTTTGGAGCTGCATCGCCAGGACAGCAGACTTTCTAATGTTTTCTACTCAGCTAATGGAGAGAAATTATAAATCCTTCCTGCTGCATGAAATGTGGTGTTGTTTTCCTTGTGCCAGGTGGTTCTAGCTGCAGGGTTAGCATAACTGCTGCAGGTCAGAGTCACTGAACTGCCCTCCACTTCTCAGTAAACAGACTCACTGACACAAAGGGAAACTTTGGGGCATCTGGAGGAGGAAACAGGAAAGAATTTAACTCCTAACATCCTTTTACAGCACTGGAAAATCTGTCTGCATGAAGAACCTGGTCAGGGTCATAACTTGATGATTTTTCATGGTCAAATTTTTGTCCGCCTTTGAACCAGACATATGAAGTACCTTCAGGTCAACTATACTGTGACATTCCAGGGTCAAACCTCCTTGGGCTCTATTTTCGTTCGCGCCGGTGAGGCGGCGGAGGGCGGCGAGCCCCGCGCAGTTGTATTTTCGTCTGGTGGAGCCCGGCGTAAGGCGAGTTTGGTATTTTCCTGGACTGATTCGCACAGAGGCGAGCCGAGATCCGCCAAGCTGGGCGTGGTGGTGTGGCAGGGGGAGGTGTTGACAGAATCAGCTGGCGCAGTGACATTTTCGTGCTCGCCAACGGCGTGTAAAGTGCGCTGAAAGCTCGCCGATTCAAACCTGGTCAGCTTTCAGCGCAAGGCGGAACGCAGCTGGTCTAGTAGTATTTTGGTAGACCGGCGGCGTATCGACATACGTCACTGATGCCTCACCGGCAGGTTTCCACAGTGTCAGGCACATTTCAGTGCAATAAGTAATCATCAACAACTAATAATCTGAGTCAGCACATACATTTAGATCTATATCGATATATTCTGATCTATATCTGATCTGATGAGCGCGTTTGGCACGCGTTTGGACACACAACCTGACCGAATCAACACAGCTGAAACCGCATCAAATTAAATTAAATATCTAGTAAATAAACACACATGATGAAGTTAACAAGATATGTAATGTGTCTCCCTCCTTTTCTTTCTTCCTCTTCCTCTTATTTCTCGCGCAGCTCGACCTGGACACGCCTCCGTGTCCTCTGTCCGTCTTGCTGCTGCTGCGACTGAACAGATGATTTGTTTCAGTGCTCAGATGCGTGATCTACTTTAAGCCGACATACGGATATTATAATATTCAGTTTTGTGAGCCAAATTTATTTTATATGCCAACATCTATGAAAGAAAGAGCCAGGCCACAGAGCGCGATGCGTCATTTACGCACAGATGGTTCCAATTTTAATGCCATTTTTGGAGTTTATGTTGTGATCTGTGCGCTAAACCCACCTTTGTCACGTGAGGTTTGAATATATGCAACTTTATGTGAGTGTCTTTATTTGTGGAAAAGGGTGTTTGTCTTACCACTGGGTCCAACATTACGCACACTAAATCCATCTGTGCTCATATGAGAGAGTGTGGAGGACACCCAATGCAGCGCTACAGTGACACTTGTTGAGGAGCTGCCCTCTGTCGCCATCTTGTGGCATTACTGTCTTAAGACATCTCTTGATCTCTTTGACTACTTCATGAAAATAGTAATACGCCTCGCCGGTGGCGGATTTAAAGGCAAGGAAAGGAGCTTATGTGATTGGTGAAAACAGGTCTCGGCTTTGTTAAAATCACTACACGCCCTTTCTCCGACTTATGGTGCTGGGAGGAGCTGAGTTAGGGAGGGGGGATACTTACGCCGGGCTGCGCGGCTCACCAAAATACCAAAATGTGCTTGGGAACGCCTTGTCAGCGCGGCAGATCTGATTGACGCTGCGCTTGCGGCAGATCTCCGGCGAGGCACCAAAATAGAGCCCCAGGACTCTTCTACCACAGAGCCATGTTGTTCTATATGTGTATAAGGAGCTTTGGCATTGTCTTGCTGAAATTTACAAGATGACGGATGGTACTACGTTCCTCCAAAACCTACTTCTAATTTTTAGCATCAATGATGCTTACCCAGATGGGAAAGCTACTCATGCTCTCGTTTCTTATCTATACCTATGCCACTGGGGGTGCATCCATGATTTCCAAAGAGAAAGCCAAATTCTGATTTGTCAGACCACAAGACAGTTTTCCCAAATCATAGATAAATATTTTCAGCCATTTAAGTGTTTTTCACTCACATTTGACATCAACAGAGATGGGTTTGGACGCTCTCCTCCCCAGCTCGTTCTCAGCTGCACAGTGGTACTCTCCAGAGTCAGAGGACTGGATGGAAGTGAAAATAAGCTGTGGTTTTTCACAGGACAGTGCTTGGTTCCTCTTGTACCAGGTGTATGTAGCTGTAATGTTAGCATCACTGCTACAGTTCAAAGTGACCGAGCTGCCCTCTGTTATTTCACCAGGAGGACTTGCTGACACTGAGGGAGCATTCAGAGCATCTGTAGGGAAAAAAATCACTGACTAATAAAATGAGTAGCTAATGTGACAAGCCATTAAATGTGGTTGACCCCTTTGAAGGCAGCCATAGTGGAGCAAACTCACACAGTGTGGAGGAGCCATACTCTTCAAGCCCTTTCAGAGCACAGGAGATGGAGTGTCCTGGCAAAAAACAGTCATCATGAGAGGAGCTCTCCTCATTTGGGATTTTTTCTCCATTCTTGAACCAGACATATGAAATGCCACCAGATATAGTGCAGCTGTTGTGACACTTCAGTGTTGCTCCAGTATAATCCTCTTTGACTGTTACAGAAGTTACCTGCACCTGCGGAGCTGGACATCCAGAATATAGAAGGATAACAGTGAGAGTGCTTCAAATGGAGTTATAAGCACTTTTATTTGTGTTTACCTGAAAACACTTTCATGCAAACACTTTGAATAATCACAAAAAAACACTCGGGGAAAGGAATCTTACTAAGAGGAGGTAAAAGTTTGCAAAATGTACTGCTGTATTTGGTGTGTTCTTCAGTACCTGTGACGGTCAGATTTGTACCAGGTAAACTGCTCCTCCATTCAAAGCTCATTGATTTAAACTTGAAGCGATACTCGGCCGAGTCACTCTCTCTCAGTTCAGAGATTCTCAGAATGGACTGTCCTCCCCAAGCTTCTAAGACCCCAATACGACCTTCATACTTGGAGTCCTTCCGTACGTCTTCAGGCTGCGTTTCAGTCTTCCACTGGTGACTGCGTTCAGGACTAAACCAGAATTTTGATGCACGACCCCAGTAACTGTTGTATGAGCATGAAATGTCCACTGATGAACCTTCAGGGGCACAGATCCTTCTCATCATGTAAATCACATTGTTGCAGTATTGACCATGAATACCTACAAATAAAAAAAAACAAACAGATATTTTATATCAGTAAAATACATTTTTCACATGGAGACCTGTAAAAAAAAAAACAGTTGTACAAAACAGCAGCTGGGCGTACGTTGAACTTACAGACTGGAGGAGAGGGAAAATCCTCATATCCTCTCAGAGCACAGGCGTAGCTGTCCACAGAATCCAAGCGGACCAAAAAAGTAGCTGTTTCTGTCTGAATTTTCTCTCCATTCTTGAACCAGATGTAAGACAGGTGACCAGCTTGACTGCAGCTGCTGTGACACTTCAGCTCTGCATGGTCTGAAGTCCTGTGGACTGACTCTGTGTTCACCTGAACCTGCAGAGCTGAATATTTGGGTCAGAACCAAACATGATTTTGATGAAGGGTCTTTTAATCAGTGAGTAAAATATAAATATAGCATAAAAAGTGTAAATCATGAAGTCATGAGCAAATAAGTTTACAGTATTGTTAGAGAAACAACCTTTAGTACCTGTGACAGTCAGAGTTGTAGCAGGTAAAACACTGCGCCATTCAAGACTGTTTGATTTAAATTTGAAGTGATACTGAGCTGAATCAGTCAGCCTCAGGTCAGTGATTCTCAGGGTCGAATGTCCACTCTCAGTTTCAACAACTTGAACACGACCCGAAAACGCAGAGTCTTCCCTTAGGTCCTCAGGATTTGAAGGAAACCTCCAGTGGCTACTGCGCTCTGGACTAAACCAGAAGTTTGGTGTAGTTGCTCTATAACTGTTATAAGTACAAGAAATGTCAACTGAGGAGCCTTCTAATGCACAGATTTTTCTGTCAGTGTACGTCACTCTGTTGCAGTTTTCTCCTTTGACACCTGGAAGAAAAAAGTTCAGTGAACAAAACTGTGGAAACAACACTTTTACAGATGAAATGCATGACAGGTTGTTGGAGTGACTTCAGATGGCGTTTTGGAAAAAAAATAACTGGAACAACAATCCATTAGAAAAGATAGAAAATCCAGTCTTACAATTAACCGCACTGGTAGTCTGTTTGTGGTAGACTGTTGTGTATACTCACACACAGCAGGAGAAGGGAAATCTTCATGTCCTTTTAAAGCACAGGCAAAACTATCTGCAGGATAAATGTCTTCTGAAACTGATGCGGTTTCTTTTGAAATCCTGCGTCCATTCCTGTACCAGATGTAGGAAAGCTGATCAGAGCTGGGGTGACAACTGCTGTGACACTTGAGCTCTGCTCGGTCTTCTGTTGAGTTAATCACTGTCACGTGTGGATCTGAATCAGTCAAGAATGAGCAGAAATACAACCTCCAATCAGGTGACAGCATAATTCAATAAGCTGGTTTTATTGCAAAAAGTAAGTTTTGGTGATGTAATAAAAAGTGGTCAATAAGCTGAGAGAAGACAGCTCCAATTCGTAATCATGTTTGTTTGACTACAGCATCTCAATCAAGTTTCTAAACCAGCAAGTTCACACTTAAAGTGAGCAAGTATACCTCTCAGATCCAGATCCAAAGAAAGAGTCAATTACCTGTGACAGACAGAGTGACTCCTGGTGACTCAGTTACACTATCATCTTGGTGGTTCATAATCAGCCTGATCTTGTACTCAGCTGCGTCGCTCTCAGTCAGGTCTGTGATCCTCAAAGTGCAGCTGCTCTCATGAAAATGATACTCAACACGACCAGTGTAGTCTGGGTCTGATCTCAGATCCACTGGGCTGCTTCCATTCATTCTTGTAAACCAAAGAATGCCCACAGGCACAGCATGATGCTCAC